>OY740820.1:12228960-12558960 GCA_963514005.1 Raja brachyura
TTCCCCCCCCCCCTCAACAGGTGCCAATTATGATGGTCTTCAGGGTGACCATGTGTACCGGGACCTCTGCAGCTCTGGAGCTGGGATATGACAGGTCACCACTTAGGTGCTGTCTGAGAGGAGCAAAGATGGGGTATTTGACAGCTTTAACAGATCTACTCGCGGTTGTGATTCGGGCGAGGCTGTTGTTTTGGGGTCAAGTTGATGGAGGTAATAGCACAGACTAGGAGTGTTCTGTTTAGGTGCCTGTTACAGCACAGACCATGCAGACATCCTTGTGTTTCAGAATTACTCAATGTGGTGGAGAGTAAAGGGATCTAAGAGTGCAGGTACATAGTTTGTTTGAAGTGGCATCACAGGTGGATAGGGTGGTCAAGAAGGCTTTTGGCAAGTAGATAGGTCAAGAAAGCTTTGTCAGAGTACTGAGTATACAAGACATTGGTGAGGAAATATACGAGGATGTTGCCAGGACTCAGGCCTGAGCTATAGGGAGATGCTGAGCAGGCTAGGACTTTATTCCTGGAGCGCAGGATAATGAGGGGTGCTCTTATAGAGGTATATAAGATCATGAGGGGAATAGGTAGGGTGGATGCACAGAGTCGTTTAACCAGAGTAAGGGAATCAAGAATCATAGGACATAGGTTTAAGGTGAGATGGAAAATATGTAATAGAAACCAGGGGGGAACCACACAAAGGGTGGAGGGTATATGGAACGAGATGCCAGAGGAGATAGTTGAGGCAGGTACTATCGCAATGTTAAAAAAATATTTGGTCAAGTACCTGGATAGCACAAGGATATGGGCCAAATGCAGGCATATAGGACTAGTGTAGATAGCGCAGCTTGGTCAGCATTGGCAAGCTGGGCTGAAGGGCCCGTTTCAATTACATTCTCCAAGAAGGTACATCATCTAACAAGTGCCTTCCCTTGAGCCTCCAGTTGCCTGTAACCTCACCACTTCCGTTCAGTCTGACCCATCTGTCTGTGGCCTCCTAAAGTTATAGTGAAGCCCAATGCAAGCACCTCATCTTCCGCCTCAGTATTGAGTCTGGAAGGCTGCAACATGCTGCGTTCAACAGTTTTCACTTTTCCTATTTGATTAAAGGCCCTTTGACCCACCAGGTCCAAGCCGACCGTCGATCACCTGCTCATACTCATTTTTTGTTGTCCCATTTTCTCACCAACTCTACACACAATTTACAGAGGCCAAGTAATCTCCAAATCTGCACATCTTGGGGATGTGAGAGGAATCCGCAGTACCTGGAGGATGCCCACGCAGACACAGGGAGAGCGTGCAAACTCAACACAGACAGCTCCCGAAGTCCAAATCAAATCTGAGTCTCTGGCGCTGTGGGTCAGCGGCTCCAAGTGTGCCTTGGCACTGAACTCTGATCTAAGATTATTCATCGGTAATTCTGTAATATAATTGCGTAGGGCAAAGCAGACTATTTGTAGGTGGTCAAAGAAACGATCGCCCAGATAGCGCTTGGTCACGCCGATATATAGGAGTCCACACCAAGAGCAACGGATGAGGTTGGAGGAGGTGCAAGAGAACCTTTGTCTCACCTGAAAGGATTGTCAGGGTTCCTGGATGGCGTCGAGAGAGCCTCCTCATGGGACCGGTGTTGCATATCCTGTGGTGCAGGGGAAAGTACCTGGGGAGGGGGTGGTTTGGGTGGGAAGGGATGAGTTGCAGAGGGAACGGTTTCTGTGGAAAGCGGAAAGGGGTGAAGATGGGAAGATGTTAGTGGTGGGATTCCATTGGAGGTGGCGAAAATGCCGGAGGATCATGTGCTGTATGCGACGGCTGATGGAGTGAAAGGATTCCATTTGTCACGTGTTGATGAAACTGCCTTCCTGTGGGGCTGGTGCTGAGTGGCCTGTGTTACACAGAGGTGGGTGGGGTTGGTACACGGTTGTCTGAGCTCCGGAAGGAATTGGTGCTGTTTACTGAGCGGTGGGGGAGGGAGGTGCTTTTGACTACGTGAAACAGCTCCTCAAAGCCTGCAGTTTACATTTATTGATTGTCTATTCCCATCCCTACCACCTCTATAACCTCTCATGCTTTTCCAATCATCCTTGAGTCTGGATCCATTCCAATATTTGAACCCACCCACTGTCCCTCAATCCTGGGCTCTGATTCTTTCTACATCCTCCCCACCTCTGACCTGTTCTCAAAGCACACTTTCAGCAATTTTGCCTGAAATGCCAAGATGATCTTTCAATTTTAATTGTTAAGTCTGTTTCTCGTTTCACATATGGTACCTGACCCACTGTGTGTGTTCAGCAATCTGTTTCTATTTAATATCTTTGGAAACTCCCATTTTTCCTACACTATGGAAATCAGAATTCCTGGTGGCTCTCCATCTGTGGTCCAAGATGCACAACCTCACTGCTCTTACGTTCAGGTAGCTCCTAACCTATTTCCTCACCTTCAACCACGCATTAACCATGGTCTCTGCATTTGCTGTGGTTCCAGGTGATGGCCACCATATTCACATGGCACTCAGGGATGGGCAATAAATATTGGCCTTTGCTAGTGATGCCAAGCAAAAGGCATGTGGCAGAAGAATAGAGCTTATTAAAATATCCCAGGTGCTCTCTCTCCTGGGTCTGAGCTGTTTTAGTGACTATGGGGTTGGTCAGGCTGCTAACTGCCTGGACCTCTGAACTGAGCCACCTTGAATGAATGAATAGATACTTTATTATCACATGTGACAAGTTACAGTGAAATTCTTTGCTTTTCTTTGCAAATAATCACCCATAAAGAGTGCTTACAAAGTTACAAAATATCACACAGGTCCCCCTTCACCAGTTCCTTCTGATTTTTAATGCAATGTTTAAGACAGGTATATGGATAGGACAGATGTAGAGGGATATGGGCCAAACGCAGGTAAGTGGGACTAATGTAGATGGGACATGTTGGTCGATGTGGGCAAGTTGGGCAAGTGTTTCCATATTATGACTTTATACCCTTGCCAGTGGACCAAGCTGTTATGGGTCACGGCATACATTACAGAAACAGGCCCTTCCGCCCTGAGTCAACCATCAACCGCACACCCACCTGTCCCATTTCATCCTTATTCCCATTAATTTCCAGGCATGGAGATCTAGAACATTCTTAAGGAATTTGACATACTAGATGCAGGAAACATGTTCCAGATGTTGAGGGAGTCCAGAACCAGGGGCCACAGTTTAAGAATAAGGGGTAGGCCATTTAGAACTAAGATGAGGAAAAACTTTTTCAGCCATAGAGTTATGAATTTGTGGAAGTCTCACTGGATGAATTCAAAAGAGAGTTAGATGGAGCTCTTAGGGCTATGGGAATCAAGGGATTTGGAGAGAAGGCAGGAAGTACTGATTGTGGATGATCAACCATGATCACATTGAATGGCGGTGTTGGCTCGAAGGGCCGGATGGCCTACTCCTGCACCTATTGTCTATGTATCTAGGAATGGAAAACAGCTGGAAATGGAGCTGGATCTATTGGGTTCTACTGGAAATGGAGGCCTCCTGTAATCGCTTGGGTTCTACGTATGTGTTAAACATGTTTGTCTGCAGGCCACATCCACCTGACGACACACTCACTTGTCACGTTCTCCAGCTGCTGACGTGGATAAACAAACTAAATGAAATATTGTCACTGCACTGCACGGCGGAAGTCAGAATCCGCTGCAGCCAAACGATGGAGACATTGTTGGGTAAAATAAATGCTACGGGAACGCCGCACTGTCACAGTCGCCCAGGCTGATGGCAAACACTAGCAGCTATGTGTAGCGACCGGCTGCTTGTTCCGGGGTACCTGAGTCTGAGCTAGTCCGCACCGCTGCTGAACTGCAGAGCGCCCTTGCAAGAGCACGGATCCCGGCGGCCGAGCCGGCGCGGCGGAGCAGCCCTGCAGCCGGAACCATGGGCGGCCGCTGCAATCAGCCAACCTTCGAGCTGCCGCCGCAGCTGCGAGTCCGGGGCGGAGTAGGAAGCCGGCTGGGTCCTTCCTGCAGTCGCCTGTGGGACAGCGGCGACCTGTCCGGGTGCATTCATGGGCCAAGGTCCCGGCAACGATGCATCTATCCACCAAACACATTTAACATCGGGGAAACCCAATCTCAGGGAAATGTGAACGATGCGCCGCTTCAATAGTCAAGAGCAAAGATCCTATAGCGAACAAGATAGTCCACTCCTGCTGAATGCAATGGGCTGACGTGTAGTACGCAACGGAGCGGAACGTCGTCCATTTCAGTAACCCGACCCGACTTTGTAAATCCCTCTCGCAGTGTAATTAGCGTTGCAGGGGAACAGTTTGTGTGTGTGATACAGGGTTAGATTCATAATTCTGTTAAATTTTGGCAAGATTAATATGTTAACAAATTATGATTCTGTTAATTGTCTTTTTTTAATGTTTTTTTTAACTTTTCTTTTTAAATGGCGCATGTGCTGTGTTTGGGTTGATTTTTGTATTACACTTGCACTCCGTAATTCGTCTAACCACACTGTTCACAACTGCGCTATTTGGAAAAATAATAGTAATATGAAGATTCCAGTTGCTCTGCTCTTGGAATGTTCCTTAATGATTTCTTGTGTCTATGGAATTGTTTTTCAACAAT
Source organism: Raja brachyura (assembly GCA_963514005.1). The sequence continues at coordinate 12,233,563 of OY740820.1, forward strand.
AAAATGGGCCTGGTCTTCCCAATAGCCAGAGAGTGAAATTAGATCTAGCAATGTTACAACATTTTGAGATTTTAAAAATCAAGTCTGCAATTTATCCCATCAGATAAAGCATAAAAAGAAGTTTAATTTGACACCTAATTCACTTTCATATCTTCAGTATTAAAAAAGTTATGGCCATTTTCATACTCAGAAATTAGCATCTTGTTCCCTATTGCTTTTCCATTGACTTAACACAAAAGCTGTGATCAAGGACAGTCAAAAGTCCATAACCTTCTTAAAAATTAAGACAACTGAATGACATTTTAAGTTATTATAGATTGAAGTATTCTGAAAGAAATATGAAACAATCTTACTTGGATGACCTGAAATTAAAGCATATAATTAGTTAGTTATCTAATTGTAGCAAATTACAAAATTCAATTACCAGATCTAAACATCTATCCATTTCTTAAGAAAAGGTTAACATTTTTAAAAAGCCTGTGTCCAAATAACATTCACACAAGAATTCACAATATAACATGATTTTTAAATCTCATTGTCATGAATTTATAGGCCAAATTAAAGGAATTTAGTGTTTAATTCCCATAAATTAATGGCCATTTAAATCATCTTGCGAGCGGGTTTTTGTGGAACGCGATCATTTGGAACGTTGCGGTTTGCGGTGAATTTAACCCCCAGTCGGCAGGAAAAATACTGCCGGTTCGTATATTTTCCAAGTCACTCTTTCGTAACATGAAATTTTGATTAAAGGCATCCTAAGAAGCACGTTTTTATGTAAAAATAAACTGTGCACCTTGTTTTGTCCCCTACGTGAGATCCGTCCCGTTGCCGGCGTTCACGGCTTTAGAAGATGATTTTTAATTTACTCATGCTAATAAATGATTTGGCGTAGTTTAAAAATAACTTCATAAAACAAATGTCAGAGCGATTTCTCTTCAGCAACTAAATCCCCTGAGATTAATCAATTTGAATAGCCTGGAGTAAATGGCATTTTAAACCCGCCCCCCTCTCAAAGGCACCAAAGTCGCGCACACGGACAGTGGCAGAACTGCAGCGCCACTAAATGTAAGTTTTGTAAAGTACCTAATGAGATCTGTCTATAATGATAGGGTTATCTAAATGAAGTATTTAACAAAATAAAATTTGGTTTGAGCTAGATTAATAAACGATATAACTTAAGGATGGTTTTATTCAGCGACCATACAACTGATTAGGTAGACAAAAGTGCTAGAGAAACTCAGCGGGTGCGGCAGCATCTATGGAGCGAAGGAAATAGGCAACGTTTCAGGTCGAAACCCTTCTTCAGACTGATGCAGGGTGGGGGCGGGAAGAAGAAAGAAAGAGGAGGAGCCAGAGGGCTGAGGGAGAGCTGGGAAGGGGAGGAGACAGCAAGGGCTACTGGAAATTGGAGAAGTCAATGTTCAAGTCGTTGGGGTGCAGACTGCCCAAGCGGAATATGAGGTGCTGCTCCTCCAATTTCCGGTCTGAAGAAGAGCCCTGACGCGAAACGTCACCTATTCATTCTCTCCAAAGATACTTCCCGACCGGCTGTTGCTCCAGCATTTTGTGTCTATCTTTGATATAAACTGGCATCGGCAGTTCCTTTTTATTACCAATTAGTGTTTTGGAGGTTGGGAAAGTGGTGCATGACAAGAGCAGTGAATCAGTGAATCAGGGGGAGAGGTCAGATTAAGGGAATATTGAATCTGAGTTATACGAACAAAAACAGTATGTCAATTCTGTTTCCTTTTTATTAATTACATTTGTATGTTTGAAATAGTCATTGATTCATTGAGTTTTACAATATGGAAACGACCTCTTCAGCCCAACCTATCCATGCTAACCAATTTGCCTAACTTTGCTGATCCTATTTGCCTGCATTTGGGTCATATCTTTTTAAACCGCTCCTGTCCCATATGGTATATCTGATCTGTTTGGATAGGATGCGAACTACCCATGTACAATCTATATCTTTACTAAAAGTCTGATCTTGACCACTTCCTGTTGTTCTGTATATTGATTTTAGAAAAAACGCTGCCATTTACGGCTGTGGTTGTTGGCCATCTTACTGCGCAGGACAAGAGGATGTTTCCAATCGATGAAAAATAAAAGAGTTATTAGTGTTTAAAAAATGTTGAGATTCTCTCCCCTGAAGGCCACACCCCTTCCGGAGGGACTATAACCCGGAAGTGTTGAGTGCCTCAGTCAGTCTCTGCAAGATGGGGGAGCGAGAGGGTCACGTCTCTCAGTCTGAGCTGTGAATAACACTGAACAGGTCTACTAAACTGTGAGTGGTTTTACTGACCTGCCAGTGCCCTTAATGTGGTTTGAAAATATAGTTTGGAAATGCTAGAGCTGTGTTGCCTTTGGTTTGGAAATGCTAAAGCTGTGTTGCCTAATTAAAGTTGCCTTGCCTAATTAAAGTTGCCTTGCCTTCTATATAATTAAAAGTCTAATCTTGACCACTTCCTGTTTGCACTTTATATTGATTTTAGAAAAAAAAAACGCAACCACGTATGGCTGTGATTTTTTGGCCATCTTACTCAGTCTCCCTCCGCTCATCAGGTGCCGAGGATTTTTCCCATCGATGAAAAAGAAGAGTTATTTGTGTTTTAAGAAATTTTGAGATTCTCTCTCATGTCAATCACGCCATGAAGGCCATGCCCCTTTTTGTGGGAGGGACTATAAAACCCAGAAGTATGGGCATGGCTCAGTCTGAAAGATGGAGGAGGGAGAGGTCACGACTCGCTGTCTTTAGTGCCCTTGCACCCTGATTGAAATGGTATAAAACTGCACTTGAATTTGGTGGCCTTGCACCCTGCTTGAAATGGAATTTCAAGGAATAGCCGTGAGTCAACTGCCAGCACAACAGGCTTGAGTGACTGATCCGCCAGCCCAAGGATCCATTCGGCCCACAATGTCCATACTAGCCCTCTGGAAACCAGTCGCTTCAGCCCACAACACCCATACTAGCACTCCAGAAAGCCCCCCCACCCCCAATATTGGAATTGTTGGAGAGGTGGAATATTGCGTTGGGGGACCAGCCCTCCTGTGTGATGCTGGGACCTAACGGGTCCCACTTAGTCTAGTTTTTAATATATTTTAAACATTGCAATTGTATCTGTCTCTGCCACTTCCTCAGGCAGCTGTTCCAAATACCCACAACTCTGTGCGAAAGACTCATCCCTGACTTCCTTTAAATATTTCCATCCTCACCTAAAATCTATGCCCTCTCATTTTGTATTCCATTCCATGGGGCAATGACTGTCACTATCTACCCTATTCAATTTTTAGACACCTTTACAAGGTCACCCCAGCCTCTTCGCTCCAGGGCAAGCAGCCCCAGCCTATCTAATCCCGCCTCATTAACTCAAGCCCTCCAGTATAGGCTCCATCCTCCATCTAGCGTGGCAACTTGAACTGCACACAATATCAAGTGTTTTTGTATAACTGGAAAATGATGTTCCAACTCTTCCCCTTGAAGAAAAACATGCTGCACACAGTCTTCATAGCCTGTCTGTCTATGTATCCACTTTCAGGGAACTATGTAGTTATATTCTGAAGAATAGTCCCGAAACGTATCTATCCACGTCTCCCAGAGATGCTGCCTCATCCACTAAGTTACTCCATCATTTCTTTTTCAAACCAGCATCTGGAGTTCCTTGTGTCTACTGTGTACTTGTGTTGCTAAATATTTCTCTGTTCCATAATAATCCCCAGGGCTCCGCCATCCACTGTATGTCCTGGCCTAGTTTAAAAATGAATCCCCAAATGGACTTTGCATTTGCCAGGGTCAAACTCCATCTACAATTCTTTTGCCCATTTTCCCAGTTGATCTATCTCCTGTTAAAATCTTTCTTCACTATCTTCAATCCCAGCAATATTGGAATTATCTGCACGCTTAATCATGTCACCTACATTTTCATTCATTTCAAGGGATCCAATAATCTAAGCAATTTGGGAAACAATCAAGCATTGTTTCACTGATGTTTTCATAGCAAGACGATTGTGCAGGTTCAGCACTGCAGCAAACGCAGCAAAATTCTCAGAATTCCATATCAGGAACCGTTTAAATGACTGAAAGCCAGTTTTAAAAAAAAGGTGTATTTGTGCATCCTTGAGGTAAATGCTTCACGCCTCTTGAATTTTGGCAAATCAGAGTAGTATTTTAGACAAGCTTGGCTATCATTTCACACAATGGGTTTCCAGAAAGAACAATTAAAAAATAGCCAATTAACTTCCTTGGTCAATGGTGACTAAACAATAAACGTTGACAAAACTATATGCAGGACTCCGCTTCAAGTAAAAAATAGATCTCATCTATCCATCTGAGCAGACAGGATAAGCTTGCACTTTCAATAATCCAATTGTGTGCCATTCTGTCAATTATTAAAGATGTTATAGCAGCACATTTGGAAAGCAGTGATAGGATCGGTCAAAGTTAGCATGGATTTATGAGAGGGAAAATCATGCTTGACTAATCTTCTGGAATTTTTTGATGTAACATGTAGAATGGATAAGGTAGAGCCAGTGGATGTGGTGTATCTGGACTTTCAAAAAAGCCTTTGACAAGGTCCCACACAAGAGATTAGTGTGCAACATTAGAGCACATAGCATTGGGGGTAGGGTATTGACATGGATAGAGAACTGGTTGGCTGACAGGAAGCAGAGTAGGAATTAACGGGTCATTTTCAGAATGGCAGGCAGTGACAAGTGGGGTGCTGCAAGGCTCGGTGCTGGGACCCCAGTTATTTACAATATAACGATTTAGACAAGGGACTTAAATGTCACATCTTTACATTTGTGGATAACACAAAGCTGGGTGGCAGTATGAGCTGCGATGAGGATGCTATGAAGCTGCAGGGTGACTTCGATAGGTTGGGTGAGTGGGCAGATGCATGGCAGATGCAGTATAATGTGGATAAATGTGAGGTTATCCACATTGTGGCAAGAACAGGTAGGCAGATTATTATTTGAAAGGTGTTAGATTAGGAAAAGGGGAGGTGCAATGAGACATGGGTGTGCTTGTACATCAGTCACTGAAAGTAAGCATGCAGTGAAATAAGCTATCATTGGCCTTCATTTGCGAGAGGATTGGAGTTTAGGAGTAAGGAGCTCCAGCTGCAGTTGTACAGGGCTCTGGTGAGACCGCACCTGGAGTATTGTATGCAATTTTGGTCTCCTAATTTGAGGAAGGATATTATTGCTATTGAGTGAGTGCAGCATAGATTCACCAGGTTAATTCCCGGGATGGCGGGACTGACTGAAGCATGGGTCAACTGGGCTTGCATTCACTGGAATTTAGAAGGATGTGAGGGGATCTTATAGAAACATAAAACATTTACAGGATTGGACAGGCTAGATGCAGGAAAAATGTTCCCAATGTTGGGGAGTCCAGAACCAGGGGTCACAGTTTAAGAATAAGCGGTAGGCCGTTTAATACTGAGATGAGGAAAAACTTTTTCACCCAGAGTTGTGAATCTGTGTAATTCTCTGCCACAGAAGGCAGTGGAGGCCAATTCACTGGATGGTTTCACAAGAGTGTTAGATTTAGCTCTTTGGGTTAATGGAATCAAGGGATATGGGGGAAAAGTAGGAATGGGTTACTGATTTTAGATGATCAATCGTGATCATATTGAATGGTTCAAAGGGCTGAACGGTCTACTCCTGCATCTATTTTTCTATGTACCAGAATGTTAATTTAAATTTGTGTTCTGTCTCCAGACCCTCAAAACCTCAGCATTTCAGCGTTAAAAATGCAATAATAGAGCGGCAATACAAAGTGTGCATTATCTGAATATTCCAATATTATTCTTCTATAGTAACTTTTTAAACTTAAATAGAAAATGGAATTGAAATTTCATGTCATCTACAAAGACATAAAACCCATATTTTTGTAATGGGTGAAATGTTACCCAAGTTTGGTTGCTAAAATTTCAATCTAATGTAAATTCTTGTCATTCAATACCTTGTTTGAATCCCAAGTCATTTTTAAAAACTACGCTGTAATGAATTCAAACAAGAAATAAATTAGAGCAGCATTTTGTGAAAATAGTAGAAAATGCATATTATATTCTACTATTTAGAATAAGAAAAAGGATAACATTAAATTCTAGTGCAATTTATTTCAACAATTATTTGACACAAGGTTACAACAAAGTTCCCATTGTTTTACAGATTACATAGTTATTTAAATTGAACTCATGGAACAATACATTCTGAATGTCAACAAAATATTTGTATCGCATTGCAAGAAATCCCTCCAAAATATAACTGACAACATGATAAAAGGTGTTAAAGAAGGAACTGCAGATGCTGGAGAATCGAGGGTTACACAAAAAGCTGGAGAAACTCAGCGGGTGCAGCAGCATCTAAGGAGCGAAGGAGATAGACGACGTTTCGGGTCGAGACCCTTCAGAAGGGTCTCGACCCGAAACGTCGTCTATCTCCTTCGCATGATAAAAGGTGTTTTGCTTTTCATGAAATTTAACATATTTTTCTCATTTTACCATATCCCAATTTTCTGTCCACTACAGAAACATTTCCATTTTGTTTGATATGTCAAGTTCTCATCTTCCTTTTAGTTTATCCTGTTTATGGAAGTCATCTTGTCAGCCAACTCAACTCAGCAGACCTTTCTTATATTTAAGCTCACTGTTAAATAATGCACTGAACATAATCATAATCAAGTCAAAATGCCGGATAAAGTCTTGTTTTAATCTGAGATTAAGGAATATGGGACCTTAACAATGAACTACAAACTCTGAAGATCTTACCTGATGAATAATTTTGGAACTACATAATTGCTACATGATGACTATATCTCTTTGGTACAATGACTGTACAAGTTGGAATAATCTTTTATCATTGCAAAATTAAAACAAACATTAAAATTGCACTTAAAAATTAACCTTATAATTACGTTTGACGACCAAACATGAAAACCCAATTTCAGAAGAGGACCATCGACATTATTTGTGAAAGGTATCAAAGAATTATAGAAACTAGAATTAAGCTTGTTTGCTACTTAAATCAAGAGATGCCCTTTAAACAATTCAAATATACTGGATAAGTGTGGCATTTGCTGCAGCCGTGACATTCAATTTTCGGTTAGGAGTAAAAGGTCAGCACATTCTTTTGATTTCCTCTAATCATAATGACAGGAGGCAGATTTCTAGAAAGAATCTCCAACCAAGCCAAATACAGGTAGCTTGATACAGCTTCTTTTCTTGCAATTGGCAAACTCCTAGAGTATGAAAGAAAACCAAAAGTTAACATCTTAAAAAAAACAAATCTGAATATTTATTAGCATTAGGATTTATAAGCACATTCACATACATTGATTAAACTAAAAAAAAAATCTTAAGATTGAGCCAATATTTTCACTATTTTGTTCTCAAACCTAAACTTCAGGTAATGTGTAATGACAGTTTACTTTCTCAACTAAAAATACAGATAAATGTGTTCTTGGATCTGTTATGTTATATTATCTATACAATCAACAGTCCCACTGCTTCATAATTGTGAATAGTATTCATGGGGTTTACGTACACAACAATGATATTGGCAGCTCGGGAGTTCTCCTGTAGAAGTTCGTTGAGTCTGACTTGCCGGTAGGTCTAATTTAAACAAAGTCAGAGTACATTACTATTTATGAGAACAAAATAATTAATGAATGAATGACATACATACATGTCATAAATTACATTACATACATGTAATAAATATGAACGCAATAGTTCACAGGGTGTTTGTCTACCTTGTCTTTAAATCTCTCTAACTCAGCATCAGTAATTTTCCATGGATACTCCTTCTGCAATAACTCAGCGGTTACAGGATCCTTGGAACTTTCATGCAGTTGATATGGTTCAATCAAATCTTCAAATGCTTTCCAGCTGAAATTAGTTACAATGACCAAATCAAAGCACAATTAGTGGATCTTTAATAATAATTATTTAGAAACTAATGTATTGTACACGTGATGTCGTACCAAAGTCTCACAATTTATTACGTGCATCATTTTTCACTTTCACTGCAGATGTTCTGGATCTCCTATCTCCTTGATCCTGCACTTTACACCAGTATTCCTGTGGTCTCCCTCCACAAGATGTGTTGTTCCTTTGATCAAGAGTGGGAGCGACCTGATTTCTTAAAAAACCCCATGTGTGACTGGTAACACCAGTATAGTCGAGGTCCAGAGATTGTGGATTAAGAACACTACAGCTTAGTACAACTTCATCCTGCATCAAGTCGAGTCACTAAATGTAGCAATCAATGATGTTGCATTTCATTTAATCTCACTGAATGAACTGCTCCACACTAAGCCAATGTTGGAGCTTAAATTATTTTAAATAATGCTGTGGATTTGTCGGTCAGCCTGTAGTGGCCAGATTACTCCTCTGTGGTCCTCATTACCCGTTCATTGGGTCATATTTCCAAAGGGATCAACAGCTTGAAATTAATGCCAAGCAGTTCATTTGTGCACTTCTGCAACTTTGTACTGTCATTGTTGAATGATTCAAGGAAACTGGTGTACAATGCTGAAGGGTATCAGTAAATTCAGACCGTGTTTGCAGGAGTAAATATTTGCTGAAAGAACATCACCCTACTTCTCCCTCCACTGAAGCTGCCTGACTTGCTGAATAGTTCCAACATTTATGTATTATTCCATCAATGAATGAGATAAACTTGACTGAGAAGCTCCTGTGGTCAGTTATTTTAATTTTATAAGTAACACTTCACAATAATTGTCAGTCATGACTGCTCTGAAACACCTTAGTTGGGGGGGAGCTGCAAGCTTGATTTTCTGGGTCTACTGCCTCATATCGGGGACATCTGTGGGATTGGGTCCAATGAACCATCAAAAATAAACATTAATAGGAGATTAGCTATAAAATGATCAGCCTAATAGGTAAACCATGAGGATGAGTGGAGAAGGCATTAATTGATCAAATATCTGAAATTTAGCCTGCATTTGTGAAGTGCAAATATTATTCAATAAACTTAGTTTCATGAAGAGCAGTGTGGTTGGAATAGTGAAGATGGATTTTCAAAAGGAGTTTAACAAAATGGACCAGATGGCACCTTTAAAACTCTGGTGTGCACACAGATACAAAAATGTCCACGGAACACGACAAAGGAGCAGTAAACATTGCCTCATAGTCAAGACAATTAGGCGATTGGCGTCACTCAAGTTGCTGCTGAAATCACTGCTCCTTTTTGATGTGCCAACCATTTGGATGTCAGAGGAAATATTGTAATTCTAGATTTGCTAATCACATGAAATTCAGAAATACCCATGCAAATTCATCCTCCAGGTGTATGTCCAATACATTAGTTAAAAATTCTTATTGGATCTGGTTTTGCCACCTTTTCAGACAAAACATTCCAGATGTTAATGATACTTAGAACATTTTTTCTCATGTCCATCCTTCTTGTTTGTTTGATTTATTTGTCTATTATCTCTAGATACTGATCCAAGGAAACAATTGTTCTCTATTATAATTTTTCAGACACAATATTGAGTATTTTTTTGGACCAGATATTGCTGACTCTTGGGAGAAGCATGATTATACCTGCTGGTGTTCAGCCATTGAAACTTGAGCAAGTCCAAGACCATCATGCGTGTACTTTGGAAAGTGGAAGTGGAATGTTTAAGCAATAGTTTTAGAATATTTCTGAATATAAAATATAAAATATTCAGAAGCAATCAGCCCTGGATGGGTAAGTTTGTTGACAGAGGTCTCAGATTTTTTTCCTCAGTTGTTTCACGAGTTGATGCCCTGTGTTGAGCAGAGCCTTGATATTTAGGATGAATATGGCATTGGGCAGCAGCTGATGAATCTGTTCACTGTTATCATGTAGATTATTGGGAAGTCATTGACTTACTGCTGGCAGGAAGTTCTAGTCCATTGAATTAGGACCAAAATGTTGGCTAAAGAGGTAGAATTTTAAAAGTGCCATAAAGGAGTAAGAAAACAAAGAGATTTACAGGCACAGTCCTAATGGAGAGATTAAATTTGGGAATAATAAAACGATCAGAATACATGCATAAACACATGAGCGTTGTCAAAGTGATTGTAGAGTTAGAGTGGTTAGCCATCATGGAAGTTTGAAAATGTAAGCTGTTTAACTGGGAATTCCGGGAGGAGAGGGGTGGGGCGAGTCGTGAATGGAGGTTAAGCAGCCAGTGCAACTTAAAATAGCAGCAGTCCAGTTTATGGAGGTAGAAGGAGGGATGGCAGCCAGTAGTGTGCAGGAATGATTTAATCTGTCAGCAAAGTAAAGATCTACTTTAATTAGAGGTTCCCGGAGCAACCATTCATACCTCTCCTTGCTTGGTTTCACGTTAATATCTCCAATGACCTTGATGTCAGCACACTGAATCCTAAATTTTCCCAGAAGTGCAGCCATTCTGTAAAAAAGTCAGAGGAATGAAATGTGAAAAGAGCATTTAAAAGGAAAATTACACTACACTCTGTAAATCTGAATTAGAAACAAAGCATTGCAAAAAACCTAGCAAAGTAAAGTGCAGTGGTAAGGAGCATAGGTGGATGCTGCACAACCTGATGTGAATGCTACTGGTCTTAAACAATGTCATATTTATCAATTCAATCATTCAAATGCTGGGGTTGGTCCTTTTTTGATCACTACTACCATCCTGTTAAGAGCTATTTATTGAATCTACTCTTTCTATAATTTGGGCTCAGAACAGCAGTTATTTGCCATTATATTATTTTTTTTTTAATCCTATAGCCTTGGAATTGCAGTGCCTGGTTAAGTGCATCGTAAAGATATTGACTGGTGAGCTTTTAGTTTAAAATCTGCCCACAAAAACTGCAGAGACTCGACTTGTGAAGACAAGGAAAATATAGTTTCAGAGACGACGGCTGGATGAGAGACTTGGTGTGGTACAGGGGACGATTTTGTAGTGCTTAACCCTAGGGTTTTGTAAAATTGTACTTGGCTCCAGAAACAAACAATGCTATGCAAGATCAAATCTGTAGGCATATCATTTTGCATTAATTAGCATTTCATAGCAAAAAAATATTCTTGTGGTACTTTGTATCTTGTGAAACCCAAACAATTCTTCCACATCATATGAAGTATAATGAATACTTTTGCTTAGCCAGGTTCTATCTTCCACATTGCAACCAATTCTGCCATCTTATTAAAATCTCCTTTTGGCACACCTTGGTCCTCAGTATGTGTATATTCAGCCTAGAAACGTTAGGATATCTTGAAGAACACATTAATGCAGCGGTGGGTGCAAACTCTCAAATGTTTTGTTTGAAGGCCACCATGTCAAAGTTCTATGGCACTTAATGTTCACAGGTTTTGTGCTTAGATTAGGCTTTGCACATTTTCTGCTTTGAACGGTTTTGCAGAATGCAGAAAAGAAGTCAATAAATCTCAAATCTAGGCCAGGGAGAACCCTTCTGTAATAATTTAATTTTGACTAAACTGACCTCACAAAAACTCAAGAGGTCTGCTGTTGCATACCACCTATGGGCCACGAGTGCCATGGACTAGTATCAAGTATGTCACTGTGCATGTTAAGATATTTATTTGCATTTACAGGTCTGATGCATGAAGGTCCATGAATATAAGGTGAGGAGTGTGTGGACGTCAATGTTAATTCTTTTCCCCCCTATTTTACTGATTTTTACTTTATTGATATTGTAATACTGCTGTTGTAATAATAGGTGATTCATTTTCTAAGTTTAAATATATTTAAGCATTATTTTCAAACACTGATATTACTCCATTTTACTGTATATTCAAATTATGTACACAGGAATGAAACACACGGGGTACTATTAGAATTACCAGTGTCCACTGTATTTAAGAAACTTTTCTCGACTTTTATTTCTCTTCTTCTAACCATTCTCTTCTTCTAATCATTCTGCACTGAACATTTAACACAGCTATGAAATATTACTCCAATCTCCTGATATTTCCTTCCAAATCCTTCCTCCATATAACCATACATGAAAATTCCCCATGGCCAAACCTTCATTTATTTAAATTGTCCAAACATGAATATAAAGTGAATCAAGTGTATGAAAGCAGTGTGGTTATAGGAGTTCATAAAAACTAATATTTTTACACAGCCATTGGTTGGGGTCTGGAATGTCCAATAGGGGTAGAAGCAGTGGCATATTATTTTTTTGCATTCAAAAGGGAGCTGATTAATATCTAGAAAGAACAAAACTGGAGATAGAAGGCAGGAGAGGAGGAATAGCTGGATTGCTCTTGCATAGAGATAGCATAGACTCAAAGGACTGAATATCCCAAAGTTACAATAATTGAGATTCTGAACTGCTGGCATGACAGAAAACCATTACTTTAAAATAGCTGAAGAGTACAGCAAAGGTCACAAACTACTTACACACCACTGATCCATGAAAAGGTTATTGAAACCATTCACTGCACATTTTAAATAAAATTATTAGTGGGCATTTCAAATAAATTGTGTAATGGTATCAACTTGCAAAGATACAAATATTATCCATTGGCATTAATGTGAAATTTGCAAGTTTTAAACGTATAGGGCTGCTTATTAATGGAAAATTAATGAATGAAACTTTTACTAGACTTGTGCTGTGCTGAAAATAGTTTGGTTATTTAATAATGATTTAATATGCCTTGACCCCTCATCAGCATAAAAACCAATAAGCACTATCCACACTTTTTCTCTCCAGCTCTATTTCATACAGGCAAATTCAAAGCTTGCAACAGCACTTCATTTCAATCAGTAGTAAACTGCCTCTTCCATCCCATTCCCCCACATCCCACTCTCAATAAGCAATGTCCCAGTTCTCAAAAATATCCGTTTCAAATATTGACCATTGATGTCCACAACTATTTCTAACTTCCAGGCAACTTGAGTGCCAACCATTTCCTAATCTTTCATTTATCCTGAGCCCAAGGACCAAAGGGAGCGAAAAGGAGTTTCTGGTAAGATGGCAAAATCGATTGTAAAGTGGAAGATGGGATTTGGCTGAAAAAATAAGTATGAGTTATACTATATATGACGTGGAAGAAGTGTTTGGGTTTCAATCACGATGCAGCTTCCCTCTCTCTGATTTTTTACAAATTCATCTAGTGTTTCTTAATTAAGAGTTTCCACTCTTAATTACCTTTCTTGCTCCAAATGTTGAAACTTGGTCACTCCCTTTAATGAATCTCAAAAAAAAGCCTTTAACCCATTTGCTCACACTGCTGCTGACTGTTTTCTAACATTTCTTGGCTGATGAAACATTCTCCCAGATGCATGTTCACTGATTCACTGGGAGTGGGGGGGTTGTGGGGGTAGGGGAGGGGCGGGCGGAGGGACGTGCGCACGGTGGAGGGGCGTGCGGGCGGTTGTGTGGGGGGGGGGGGGGGGAGTTGTGGGGGGAGAGGGGTGTGAGCGTGGGGGGAGTGAGCTCAGAGAAAAGACGGGGGAAGAAGCCAGCAAGGGGGACCAGAGGAGTAGTGGCTGGAATTGGTGGTGCGATGGGGCTCACAGCGGACGCTGGTCACCGGTCGTTCTCCTCCGCCGGGATCAGAGTCTCCGCTTTCCGTTTGGCGACATCACCGACTCTGGGCTGGGTCTCCAACGCTGGGCTGCTGCTTGGGGCAGGGCTGGGCTACTTCGGGTCCCTCGAAAGTCCGGTTGGAAACCTCCACCGGCCAGGCTCAGCTCCAGTAAAGACGCGATGGCGTAGGAAGGGGCGGACTGTCCTGGGGAGTGACAGGGGAAGAGACTAATCTGTGCGGCGCTGTCTGGCAGGAGAAGATATGAATCTGCGCACGGGCGGTTGTTAAGATTTGGAAACCTCGCTTACTTATAGGAAATTCAACCGATCGGTACGAAACTTGGTACACTCGCAGCACAGGAGAACGGTGAGTGAAGTGGCGAAAAATCGTAGCGCTTTCGCCAACCGTTTTTGTGCAAATAGAAAGAGAGAGAGAGAGAGAGTGTGTGTGTGTGTGTGTGTGTGTGTGTGTGTGTGTGTGTGTGTGTGTGTGTGTGTGTGTGTGTGTGTGTGTGCACTCGCGCGCATCAGGGTTTTTTAGCCCTTTTTCTTTCGTTACGATACCCACAGGGTTTCTACCTTATATCTTCTGATCTAGTGTCGTTTCTTGCCAAGAACAGGGCCTTATACAACCACTGTTCTTTCTTATACATCATCCTCCTTATCTGCCTTAAATAGAGCTGAATTTTCATTGAATTGCTGATAATGCCCAAGACCCCCCCCCCCTCATCAATTTCCCTCCAGTTTAGGACTACCTCTATGCTGGCAGGATAGCGGATCAAGTTATGGATATTACATAATTTCCTACAATTCCATTGGGCTTTTTTTAATAAAAAGGAACATTTTATGGATTGTCCACCAAGGCTCAGCCACTAACAGAGTGCTTAACACACAGCCCACTTCAAACTAACAAATTGTATATGGGGTGCTTTATTCTGTTAGAATAAAGCACTCTTTTAACCCTGTTAATGTCAAAACCTGTGTCTACTCTTCTATCATTTCTGATCTTTAAATTCTCCAATAGTGCTCCCATTTTCTCCAACTTCCCAATTTCAAATAAAAACCTTCATCTTTCATCCTGTTCTAGTCAGTCAAATACAAATTCCTATGAGGCTTTGTCCCATCTTACATTAAAAAAAATCCCTGCCTTAAATTCCCTCTTGTCCTGACTCCACCCACTCACACATTCTCCCCTCATGCATCATTCCCTTAGCTAGTAGAAGGGGCATTTAATGCAGCAGCCTTCCCTTGAGAACACCTTCCCAAAAACATTTAAATCACTCTGCCCTCTTCACTTCATTCAGAAGGTCTTCTCAAAAATCAATGTACATTAAAACTCTGATAATCTGTAAATCACAATGGTTCCACATCTAGTTTACTAGATGTGCTCCCTTACATCTCATTGGGCCCTAGTTCCCACACTTCCTTCAACACACTGGGGCCGCCGTTCTTCCATTCACTTAAAACTCACCATACTCACTGGAAAATGTGTTATATTATTGTGTAACATTATGAAAAAGTAAAATGTGCATAGGTGCATTAAGAAACAAAATCCAATCATGCTCCCTCCCTCTCACTTCTATATACGGCCATCTTCTTTCTACACACTGTCCTGTTGCTGGTTATTGACCTGAAAAATGCTGACCACCCCTTTGCCTCCACAGATGCTGCCTAGCTCACTGATTTCTTCCAGCAGTTTACCTTTCGCTTGTGTCTGGAAACATCTGCCAATTTGACACTAAGATCTTATGTGTACTAGACTGACTGTTCAATTATTTAAAAGTCATTTAAATGTAGTCTAATCTGTTGAAGGTCCTTTGGGGAATTGAAAATTGTCTGATGAGTGATGAAATAGGGGCTCTCAGCTACGTATTATGTCTTTGCAGTCTCTTCAACCTCCAAATTAAAATGCTTCAGTTTTTAAATAAAACTGTAGTATCCAGGTGGTAAACTTTATTTTACTGTTGGATATAATTTGAATTAAACATAAATAGGTTTCTTTACACCCCAATGTTTGTTGATAAATGCCATGTACCTTGACAACTTATCGTTAGATATTAGTTATTTTTGAAGGTCAGTACATATAAGCCTAACCTATTCATGAAGGTTGCAGCTAATTTGGCACTTGACCTTTTACAGTCAACACAAACATAACAGGGCTCTTTCACATACAACATAGAAGGTCTGTACTTCATCCAAACAAAGTGTGGTTTAACAGTAAAGTTCGAAACCCTCCTTGGCTTGCTGCATTTTCCAGCTAACCAACTTTAAGCAAATGCATGAGAGAAAGTTACTATAAAAGGCACCCAAGAGGTACATATGCAACTCTTGCTTCCACTTCCAGGAAAGCAGTTAAAAAAAATGCTTTCTGCTTGAAACATGCATATCCAATTGTCATTTTCATGACTGTTGCCTAGACTATATTTAAATATTGCCAAAATACAGCATTGTAGATTAATGGGCTCTGTTATCAGTTGCAAGCATGTGGACAAAAAACAAATGGTGGAAGCTGCAATTCAGACTCAGAATATCTGTAAAGTTGAAAAGTCATATAACAATGGTATTTTATCAATACTTTTGACTTCAAATTAATAACTTTACCAGCACAGAAAAGCAAATTACTGGGACTGAAAAATAATCTACTTCTTACTGATCAAAATCTCAATTTCATAGAACTCACAGGAGTCTCTTTTCAATCATGTCAAAAAACAACCATTGACGTAAAAGGAGTGAACACAACCAGCCCACGAATATCCATGAGATCGCAATCCCCACCCATTTTAAGTCAATCCAACTGAACGAACCAATGCCGTGTTTGCTGCCAGGTTAAAATGATCCTGGTGCAAAATATGTGAAATTATACCAAGCATTTATAAATCAATGAGTTATAAATCAGTCGAAGTACAATGTTTAATTATAAACACTGTATTTAGAAAGGATACCAATTCTTAGGATAAGGTGCTAAGGTGGCGATTTTCTCAAATTTGCCCAGGAATACAGGGAAATAGCAAAAAACTTTCATTTATGTAGTGCCTTTAACACATGTAAAACATGGCTAGAATTAGGCTTTAGGGACATTTTGGGTGATAAACACCACCCAGAAAGTTTAGGGTATACATTTAAAAAATTAGAGCACTAATCCAACAGGCCGTAACCAAAGGTGTACAGAGATCTGGACGTTCACTGTAATATAGGAAGTTAGGAAAATAAGGAGCACTGTAAACTACTGATGTCGGATTAACAATATGGTAATCAAAGGTAGACACTCGCAAGACACTTTAGCAATTATGGTCAATGGCCACAAAACTGCATTAAACAGTCATTCTTCAGCAATCAAATAATGTTTTGCTTGTGTGCACCCACCACTAGGAAATCTGGTCGCGTACAAGGCTTGGTCAGGCCTTACCTTCACTTAGAATGTCAGAGCAGTTTGTGAGGTCAGGAAGGGTTGTCATGTCAATGGTTAAAGAATGAAATTGGATATTAATTCACAGTTGGGATGTACAATAGTGCACTGGGATGTGTGGGTTGCAAGTTAGGAGCTTGGATGGGGGAAGATTACTATTGACAAAGTTGAGGTGTTGGAAGAAAGTCTAAAGGAATGCTGGATAAGTAAATAACTTAAGGGGCCAAGTTTTTACGGTGCTGGTGCTGCCGTGTCACCGACCCCTTTTGTTGCACAGGTGTCAGCTTCAAAGGAGCAATGAAAGCATGTATTTGGCATCCTCACTTAGAATGTCACATGCAAAGTATCCAGAATCACAATCACAAACTTCATGATACAAAGTTGATTTTCGGTGGAAGTGTCTCACTGTGATGGTAAATATTCAAATAATTTAAACACCAGTTCATAATTTCAAACTAAACTTACGCCCGTTTCTCCTCATTAATGCTATCCAACTTTCCGCCAATAAAGATACGCAGTTTGCAACCAGACCACTTTTTCCGTGTCGTTAACAGATACGGAATGAGAATCGTCAAGCCTATTAAAGCAAAGATATTGGGATTGAAAATTAAGTGAGACTGGCTATATATTCATTTAACATTCAAAGATTTTTTTACATTAAGATCAAAATCTTACATTGGTATAAGTATTACATGTGGTATCCAATAGTCAAGAGTTTTTAATTGTCACATGCATCAGGGTAAGAACAATTAAATTCTTACTTGCTGCAGCTTTATAGTAGGTACATTAAATGCAACAACACAACCAAATATACAATAGATCAGTTATTCCAGGTAACAGCTGAGAGCTAACTTTCACACCATCAATACATCAGATATGCTTTTAACATTTTCAATCAAAATATTTTTTACTCTATTATTGTTCCTCAAACATGGATGTTTCAGCTGGGGAAAAAAAATATTTTACAGGTTTCATAAATGTTTTCAATATCAGCAAACTTAGCCATGTTACGACATTCCTTCAAACCCCCACCCCAGAAAAGGGTGCATAATCTAAAGTAGCACTTCAGCGCATGACTGGGTTTTTGTTATACAGCTTTCAGATGTATGTTATCATTATCGTACATTACGACATGTAACATTACGATAATGTAACATTGTCTGCCCTTTTTAAGATGGGTGTAAATGATCCAACAGCACAATCTGAATAGTACAAGTTGAATTCTTCCAGGAAGAATATTTCTCCCTTATTCAACATGAACATTTTACCCCTGAATGTAGGAGTTTGCTATGTGTAAATTGGATGCCATGTTTTAAAATATAAAAGTGACTATGGTGTCACGGAAACAGGCCAATCACCCCAACTCAACACCGCCATCCAGTGGACACCCTCCATATTAATCCCAATCCCAGCAGTTGGTCCATTGCCTCCTCTGCCAAGATCATTAAATGCTGTTTGGAATTATTTCAATGACTATAAAATGCTTTCATAATCTTAATGTCATGAAAGACATCTTAATGCAAGCCTGTCCTACTTTCATAACCAAAGATCTTTTTAATTCAAATGAACACAGCCACAAAATCACACATAAATTTAGATGTGTAGGAAGGAACTGCAGATGCTGGTTTAAATCATAGACACAAAATGCTGGAGTAGCTCAGCGGGACAGGCAGCATGGAGAGAAGAAATGGGTGACATTTCGGCTTGTGACCCTTCTTCAGACTGCATTAAAATTAGATGTTTTGGACAATAATATGTTTCATACCTCCATCATCAAACAGCCACCAAACATCTATTGTGCCTTTCCCTTGATTCATTTGGAATTGAGCACTAACTTCCAATTGGCGTTGATTGAAATTAGCAGCATAGCCAGTAGCGACTTTAAAGCCTGAATATGAAAAAGAAATTATTGTATTTTGTGTAGTTAATATTAACTGCCAAGGTACAGTGTACAAATTCACCACGTCCTATTTATTCAATTTCAATAAATAAATCTAGTTTGTTAATTTGGGATTTGAGCCCATCTCAAATGTGGTCTGTTAATATTGGTTTCAGAGTGGTTTGAACCAAAATTAAGCAAATAGGGCTCTAACATTTGACAGTTACATGGATCCTACAGGCTAAATATCTCTGGAGAGGCAGAAATGTGCTGGACTGCAACTTTTGGCTTAAAAGTCCACTGGTGGGAAAAGTGACAAGACTTGTAAAAGGAAATGGCTCAAAGTATAAAATTACATCATCTTAATGGCAAATATCCTTAAAAAGACAAAGAGTTCTTTGTGATGAATAAGGTTCCCACTAGCAGAATGGATGTGACATCTCACACATTCATTTTCATGATCTTAAACACTATACAATTGCAGCACAGAATCTTTAATAAATACATATTTGAAGGTCAGCCAGGAAGTGTCATGAAATTATTCCACTTGCATTGCTATTACTAGCTCTGCCCAAGGTGACCATTCCCTTAAAATTGAAGATTGCATATTCGCAATCTTCATTTAAGTTTATAACTCCCAGATTGGGGTCAAGCAAGGCTGTGTAAAATGTTGGGGGTTTAATGAGCTCATTCTCACTGTAATGCTGCATTAAGGACAGCACGGTGGTGAAGCGAAGAGGTGCTGCCTTACAGTGAAAGCAGCGCCGGAGACCCAGGTTCGATCCCGACTACGAGTGCTGTCTGTACGGAGTTTGTACGTTCTCTCCTGCGATTGTTTTCAACGAGATTTTCGGTTTCCCAACGAGATTCCCACATTCCAAAATCATACAGGTATGCAGGTTAATTGGCTTGGTAAATGTAAAAATTGTCTTTAGTGGGTGATGGATAGTGTTAATATGTGGGGATCGCTGGTTGGCGCCAATCCGGTGGGCCAAAGGGCCTGTGTCCGCACCGTATCTCTAAAATAAACAAAGCCTCCTGCCGACATGGAGCTAATCAGCAGGATAATGAGAAGGTGATCAATCTCTGTTGCTTCGATTCCAGAACCAAGGTATTCCAATTTAATTTAGTACGTGCAAGTTGGAGCACGTAGACAATGTTTATAAGGCTAAACTGAGCTCAGTGAAGTGTACAAGAAAATTGACCTAATGCTTAAAATGTGGAAAAACCATCTTCCACCACTGCATATTACCATGCCCCCACCCCCCAAACAATGAAGATCCATGATAAAACTCTAGAAACTGAGGTCCACTGCCCACAATTCAGGAGCCATCTCCCAATGAAGAGACATCAATGAAGAAATTCTTAATTACTTTCATTATGCCAGAACAACACTTAATTATTTGGGGGAATTGGTTTTAAAAGTAAGACCTCAAACATAGCACAAATTCATGGTCCATTATGCACCAATCATCCCAGCGTGCTTCCAAGACATGGTTCAGCCACAGAGGGCAACTGAAAGAACTAGACAGGAATCACCAATTGGTGGGAATAGAAAGGGAGCTATTGGCAAAAGAAACTAAACAAGTGATGAGGAAAACTTACAAGTGGATATAAGAAATTGCAGATGCACAGGCCTAGAAAAAAAATTACAGGTGAGGTGCTAGAAGACTGGAGAGTGGCAAACGATGTTCGTTCGAGGTTGTAAAATTAAGGTTCAAGCAATTTTATTGGTCTGTTTGTCAGGATTACCCAAAGAGAAGAGACTGCTCACAAATAAAAGCCTAAACTGTCAACTTGGTATTGCAAGGATACTTTTGACATGGGGTCTGAATGTTTACCCTATATTCCCTTATCTGGAATGTGTCGCTGATTCATTTGGTAGGCTTGAGGCTCCTTCATGCATGGCCCAGCCAGCTTGCCAAATTGCAAGCCACTTCACAAATTGCCATGTCACAATGATTAAGTTTCACCAGTTACTATCACATACCCTGGCAATTATGCATTCTCTGATTGACCGTTACAATATTATTTCCAACTTCCAGATGTTTTACTTTTGATCTTTACTTGCCCATTGCTGGCTTCAAATTACTTTTATTGCAAGAATTCTTATCTTGAATGTCAGATTATATTTCTTCAACCTTATGGCATAATGCCTTGCCGGTTAAAACATTTTTGTTAGATTCATAACCATACCACAGATCTTACTTGGGATTACCTAATTGATCTTGGACACTTCATTCATACATTATCAAAAACAAATCTCAACTGTGGGACTGTCAAAAGCTGTAAAGATAATTTTCCCCATTCTATTCTGTGTGGAGAATTGCTTCCTGACGTTTTTGCATCCTCCTTCTGGATTCCTGCTTCAGAAAAAACAATGCTTTTATCTGCCGTACATATTCTCATTTACCATTTTATTTCTCAGAGCCTTTCACAGCAATTCTAGCAAGTGACTAATGAAATCCTCAGAATTACAGATACCCAGATTCAACTATTTTGCCAGGAAATTCTAATCTTCACTTGCCACCTGCTGGAATTATACTCCAAAATCAGGCAATCTCACTTAGCTCATTTCCTAGCCCTTTCCACATATTAGCATTTTTGTGTTGGTGGACATGCTTTACCTTGCTGAGCATTCACTGTTAGTGAAGTATTTGCACTATATTTCACAGCTTTGTTCAAGAATTTCAGTGAACGGATACCACGCTTTCCATCCTCTTGTTCATCTTTCTTAGCAGATTCCAATGCTAGTCTTTCTAGTTCTTGCCTTTGCATTTCCTCTAAAAACAAATGAAAATAATTATTGATACTAGCCATCCACAAAAATGATTTATTATCAGAAGCAATTAACCTGCAGAATATAACCAAACATTATAACTGTTGCATGTATTTTCTCTATATTAAATATTTAAGAAAATATCTGTTTTTCATGATAACTTGTAGAGTTAATTTTTTCCTCTAGACAGGAAGCTGTTCAGACAACAGACTAGAATGACAAAATCTACGCCAGCTATTTTACTTATGGTCTGGTAACTAAGTTCTACCACTCTCGCTGTTTGTGCCAGGAAGTTCACAAGAGCAGTTCTGAACAAATTCAGTGCTTTGTCCCTCACCACAGCTGGCTACCATATGGATGTTGCTTAATGATGATATGGAACTTTGCCTCAGACTCAGAAATTGAGCTCCACTTCCTATAGTCATCATACTAGAGCACCAGCACACTGAAGCATTGTACTATAATTCTCCTTTCCCGATTATGCCCAGCACCTTCTTTTAACTTTGTAAATGTTCAGCTAAACATTTGCCAATATCGTTATGATATATTAAGGTTGTATTCATCGACTCACAGGGGAAGTCTCGTACAGGAAAGGAATGGTAACATTTGAAGCCGTGTAATATGTTGGAATCAGTTGCGCCTGACTGTATTTGGCAGAAAAGTTAAATTTTTATTGGCTAATTGGCGTACTTTTTTCTTAAGGTGGACGACTGAGAATCCTTACTGCTAGGAACAGCAATTAAATTCGCACAACGTTTTAGATTTTTATTTCCGTCACCTGCTCTTTATAATTCCTCCTTACATAAAACACAGGTTTTCGATGTACTATATGTTAGAAAAAGAAAGAGGGCATGCTTACTTTAAGCACAGGGAACCTAGAAACTGGCCTGAAATTGATTTCTGAACTTAATTGGCCAACATGTGGGTATTGTTTTGGCTTCCAGTTAAAGCACACCAAAAAAGGGTGAATGTCTTTTTGTTTGCTTCACTGGCAGTGATGGAGGGCTGGAGTGGTGACTGATGAAAATAAGTTTCCACGCTTTTGTTTTCGGTAAATAGTCATCACTAAAATTACATTTTTTCATCATAAATGTGTAAAGTCGAGAGATTGCTGTATTGAAGACACTACACTAGGGCAGTAGCAATTTTGATTCGAGTAGTATGACAATAGTATTTACGATACGATACAACTTTATTCATCCCAGGAGGGAGATTGATCTGTCAGCAGTCATAGAAACACAAAATATATGAAACTTTAAATTAAAGTGACGATTGGCAAAGATTGGGGAGGGGGGGAGGCAGTCTCAGTCTACCCCACGACAGAAGGGGGAGGAATTGTAGTTTGATTTCCACAAAGATGCAGGATCTCCTGTGGCATTCTGTCCTGCATCTTGGTGGATCCAGTCTGTTGCTGATGGTACTGAAGGTACATCTATTGTCAATCTTCCAGTTATCATACTGTTTAAATAATTTCCGAGACATCAGTTTATTCTCAAACTGATATAATCAACAAGGCTTGACGGACTGGATAGGTCGGAATGTGGAAGCTGTAATTATAAGAATGCTGTTGGCCCAGGTAATCTACCTTCATTAGTATTCTCCATACACAACTAGAGACTGACAAGCTGCGGCATTATGAAATGATCGCCTGAAGACGCAAGCCGGATGGATTTAAGAAAGCAAATGATATTTAGCTCCACAGATAACGAATATCAATTTATGTCAAGGGTTGACATTCAAATGTTGTGGTTTGCCTTGAAGTATATTTTTGCCAGAAGAAATGAAAATGACAATGTGGGGAAGGAGAGACAGAAAGGGGCATTATATGATCTCTTCCCTCCTTTTACAATTGGGGTTATCGCTCACACAGATTGCATGAAAAGCAATCAGTGTCGTTAGGTCAAAATTATCAGAGTTAGACAGGGAGGTAATCTTGCCAAATTGCATGATGGAACAATCAAGTTCACCTCGCCAAATGAATAACTTTTGTATTTAATAATATATATTTATATACATTTGTAATTTATTGAATTCAGCTAATGTACCTATTAATGCTTTCCCTATTGAATCACCTCCATGAAATTCCACCAAGTCCTATCTCCAAATGTATTATACTTGATTCTCACTATCCACTGCATTTGCAATTCTCATGTCTATGTACTCATGCAGTGGAGGATTTTTGTCAAGTATCTACATATGTACACACTATGGAATCAATCATTGTCTGCACAAAAGACAGTGATCAGTTTCCACACAATTTGTGAAAAGGCGTTTCCTGCTTTTCACCATTCTCATTGCGAGTAGTCTCTGTTTGCATTGGTTCAGTGATTTCAAAACTGTTCATTGCTTGTATTAATACATTGAATTAAAGTCGTTTACTAAGCTAATACATATTTTCTTTTGAGGTATTTCCTTTGATATGTTTGATATATATTAATTTGTTATTAAGTTAAAACATTACAGGGAATATTTCTATTTAGTTGAACATACTGGGTGCAAAGGAGAGGACAGCAGTATCTGTTTGTTTTATTATCGATGGGATGTTGTTCCTAATCATGAGGAATGAGAGCTTAATATATGCATTCAGCATTATAGGCTTTCAAACAAAACATTGATGGCTTCTATTAAATCACATCTTTATTCCAATACATAAATGCTGGGTTTTATACTTTCAATTGTAACTATAAATGGATCTTAAATAAAAGAATAGGGGTGGAAGATTGCAACCTTCACGTGGTCCGCCTTGTTTCGACTAATGCAATCAACTCGACGTGCATGAATGGAAGATCAAATAGAACAAGTTGTCCAACAACTTTAGGCTGTGCACGCCACACGAAAGAAGAAGAAATAAAATAGAAAATGTTGGAAACATTCAGCAGGTCAGGCTGCTTCTATAGAAAGACAAATTGAATTACTGTTTCAGCTCAAAAGCCTTTAACAGAACCAAACATATTCATGCTGAATAGCCCTAACATATTTTAGAATAACTGTTCTCAAAACAGCATATTGTTCTTTTATGGAGAAAAATGGGCTGTTAATATTTCAGGTAATTATAACTTTAAGGTGCAAGGAAGAAATTTAAAGGAAACATGGGGTGGAATGTTTTCCACAGAACTGCCAGAGGAGTATGTAAAGATGGATGCAATGACATCATTGAAAGAGCATTGGGACAGGATATAGACCTACTATAGTTAACATGGAAGAGCTGGGCTGAAGGGTTATTTTCTGTGCTGTACAGCTGTCATTATCCCCTTTAAAGACTTGCTCCTCACTGTAAAGCCATGCCCACTAATTCTAGATATCAATGCTTATGGGAAAACGATTGCTACCTTATCCAGCCCCCCCAAATTTGGATACTTCTCTGGTCATGCCGCAACTTCCTTCCCTCCAAGAAAAATAAACACAGCCCGTCCATTTTCTCATCATAATCAAATCGCTTCGTGCCAGGCAACATCCTGGTGAATCTTGGGCAGAACAGTGGTGGAGCGGTAGAACTGCTGACTTGCAGCGCCAGACACTGGTTCGATCCCTACTGCAGGTGCTGTCTATATGGAATTTGTAAGTTCTCCCTGTGACCACGTGTGTTTTCTCTGGGTGCTCCGGTTTATTCCCACATTCCAAAGACATGAAGGTTTGTAGGTTAATTGTCGTCTGTAAATTGTCCCCATTGTGTAGGATGGAACTAGTGTATGGATGATCATCGGTCGGCATAAACTAACATTTTCTCTGCACCATTCCAGTACATCCATCACCTTCCTACAATATGGTGAACATTCCCTGAATTGCCTCCAAGAAATTGTCTATCTTTCCTGAAATAGTTCTACCTCAATTCCTAACTACTTACTCAACTGTTCTTTCAATTTCTTTCACTCTCCATCCGTGCCTATGATATGCCATAATGTACTTTCACAACTACCTTTTAATAGAGTGATGTCAACCCAGTGACAAACTCTTATATATAGTATGTAATATAGAATGAACATACGCAAGATTGTATAACTTCCAAAATCTGGTGGATAAAAAATATTTTATACTATCACACAAAATCAAACTCTACTCCATTTCAAAGGTTTTCTTGGAAAAGAAAAATCTTTTAATATTTGCATGTTCAGTTTCGTAGTTGGTTCTGTTAATGGATTTATAACTGAAACCTCAACCGCCTTTAAATGGCACCCAATCCAATGTTTGTTTCGACCAGGAAGTTACTAAACTTGCATTTCAGATTTCCAGAATTTGCAGTTTATTACTTTTGTTTTATTGTGGCTGCATTGCCTACCTTGAATCTGAAGTATACGAGAGATATCAAGTCCTTGGCTAATCCTCAGAATTATCAAACCATACTCAAAATCAAAGGCATCACTGCAACAAAAGTAGTACATTTCAAAATGGTAAATATATTCTCATATTTAGCTCCTTTGCTGAAAATAAGCAAGTAAAAAATATTTATAAACATGTCACACAGTTTCATGTTAGGTGTTCATGCCAATGGTGTGAATGCTGTTAAGATTTTCCATTTACTCGTTTATTAAAATGAAAGGATAGAAAATTCTGCAGGGCTTGACTAGCCTCAGTGTCAGGATTTCGCAAAGACTCATGCTGTGAATGCAAACTGGCTAAATAAAATAGTGTATTTAAGATTCTCGATTAAAATAACAAGAACAGTTAGAATAAACATGTTAAACATGGTTTGGCATTATAGAATAAACACATTCAACACTATTCGGTCACATAAATATTTCTACCATCCACGATAAAACCCGAAAGAAACTATCAAAAAATGCAGTTCTAACAGAATTCTCTATACAAAGTATTAAAGCTAATAGTCACTTTGTAGTCAAACTTACTCTTGAACAAAAGAAAATTAGAGTAACCAGTAACATATTTGTTGTATTGGTCATTAAGATAAGACTGATTAATCTTCATTTTTCTTGAGATACAGCATGGATACAGGCTGTTCAGCCACCGAGTCCACGCCGATCATCGATCACCTGCAGACTAGCTCTGTTGTCCCACTTTCTCATCCACTCCCTCCACATTAGAGGCAATTCTTTTGGGGAGGAAACTGGAGCACCTGGAGGGAACCCACAGTCACAGGAAGAACATATAAACTTCACAGCACCCAAGGTCAGGGTCAAACTTGGATTTCTGGCACTGAGATACCGTAGCAGCTCCACCCTCATTCACCTTACTGTAGCAGCTCCACCCTCTTTTGAGAGCACATTATAATTTTTTACATGGTGAGAAAAGTGCAAATGCCTAGATTGTAATCACTGTTGTGTTCAACCTCATCACAAAGTGCCATTTATTTATTAATTAGACGTGGTCATTGATTTGATGATCATATTAGTTAAATTGTTCTACTGAGAGCAAGTATTTGGTTACATCTACATCTATATATCTGTAGGATGAAGATATCTAATTTTACCTGCTAGATAATTACTGTTGTATCAATGACACAGCAGATCCCATTATTCTCCGGCTTATACCTTGTACACACTGTAACATTGAAGAAATGTTACCACTTCACCCCACTTCAGGGCACCATTGCGTTTGGGATACATGGCTTCACAGGTGTTTGTAATTGCTCAGGTGTCTTTAAATACCTCCTTAATGTAGGTATAAGAGAGTTTGCAGCACCTAGTCTTTCTTCCAGTCTTTCCGTCACCTTTGGAAGCTTTTATTGCTGTTTTATCAACATAAGGACCAAAGCTGTGCCAGTGAAAGTCAAATAAGCCATAATAAGACTGAGTAACAAGAATAAAACTGTTAGAGACATCAGCCAAACCTTAGGCTTACCAAAATCAACTGTTTGGAACAACATTATAACTGAAACCTCAAATCTTAGAGCAACTTGTACTGGAGCCTACCAGAGGGAAGGCAATCTGGTTGTCTAATGAACCAGATTTAATAAGGGAACTCAAGGTAAAGGAACTGCTAGGAGGTAGTGACCATAATATAAGTTTTAATTTGCAATTTGCGAGGGAGAAGGTTAAATCAGAAGTGTCAGTGTTGCAGTTGAACAAAGGGGACTATGAAGGCATGAGAGAGAAGCTGGCCAATGTCGACTGGAAAAGGATCCTAGCAGGAATGATGGCAGAACAGCAATCGCAGGAATTTCTGGGCATAATCCAGAAGATGCAGGATCATTTCATTCCAAAGAGAAAAAAAAAAGGTTAAGGGGAGTAAGAGGCAACCATGGCTGACAAGGGAAGTTAGGGATGGAATAAAACTAAAAGAAAAGGTGTATAACATAGCAAAGAGTAGCAGGAAGCCAGAGGATTGGGAAACTTTCAAATGACAACAGAAGGTAACAAAAAGGGCAATACGGGGTGAAAAGATGAAGTGCGAGGGTAAGCTGGCCAAAAATATAAAGGAGGATAGTAAAAACATCTTTAGGCATGTTAAGAGAAAAAGATTAGTAAAGACAAATGTGGGTTCCTTGAAGGCAGTAATAGGTGAAATTATTATGGCAAGGAAATGGCAGAAGAGTTGAACAGGCACTTTGGTTCTGTCTTCACTAAGGAAGACACAAACAATCTCCCAGATGTACTAGGGCACAGAGGTACGGAAATAAATTTGCATTAGGCGAGAAATAGCATTGGGTAGACTGATGGAACTGAAGGCTGATAAATTTCCAGCACTGATGGTCTGCGTCCCAGGGTACTCAAGGAGGTGTTCTAGAAATCGTGGACGCATTGGTGATTATTTTCCAATGTTCTATAGATTCAGGATCAGTTCTTGTGGATTGGAGGGCAGCTAATGTCATCCCACTTTTCAAGAAAAGAGAGAGAAAACAGGGAATTATAGACCAGTTAGCCTGACAACGGTGGTGGGGAAGATGCTGGAATCAATTTTTAAAGAAGTAATAATAGCGCATTTGGATAGCATTAAAAGGATTGGTCCAAGTCAGCATGGATTTATGAAAGGGAAATCATGCTTGATTAATCTTCTGGAATTTCAGGATGTAACAAGTAGACTGGACAAGTGAGAGCCAGTGGATGTAGTAGTGTATTTGGACTTTCAGAAAGCCTTTGATCGGGTCCCACACAGGAGCTTAGTGAGCAAAATTAGAGCACTTGGTATTGGGGGCAGAGAATTGATATGGATAGAGAATTGGTTGGCAGACAAGAAACAAAGTGTAGGAATAAACGGGTCCCACCGTCCCGGTCAGAATGGCAGGCAGTGGCAAGTGGAGTATCGCAAGGCTCGGTGCTGGGGCTATATATATATAATTTAGCTGGTGGGATTAAAGTAACACTAGCAAATTTGCAGATGACAAAAAGCTGGGTGCTAGTGTGAACTGCGAAGAGGATGCTATGAGGTCGCAGGTGACTTGGACAGGTTGAGTAAGTGGGCAGGTGCAGTATAATGCAGATAAATGTGAGGTTATCCACTTTGGTGGCAAGAACAAGGAGGCAGATTATTATCTCAATGGTGTCAGATTAGGAAAAAGGGAAGTGCAATGAGACCTGGGTGTCCTGCTACACGAGTCACTGAAAGTAAACATGCAGGTATAGCAGGCAGTGAAGACAGCTAATGGCATGTTGGCCTTCATAATGACAGGATTTGAGTACAGGAGTAAATATGTCCTTCTGCAGTTGTACAGGGCCCTGGTGAGACCACATCTGGAGTTTGTGTGCAATTTGTCTCCTAGCTTGAGGAATGGCATCCTTGTTATTGAGGCAGTGCAGCGTAGGTTCATGAGGTTAATTCCCAGGATGGCGGGACTGTCATTTGAGGAAAGATTGGAAAGAATGGGCTTGTATTCACTGGAATTTAGAAGGAGAGGGGATCCTATA
The DNA here is from genome assembly GCA_963514005.1 of Raja brachyura. The sequence goes on from OY740820.1 coordinate 12,262,949, forward strand.
GAAACGTATACAATTATAAAAGGACTGGACGAGCTAGATGCAGGAAAAATGCTCCCATTGTTGGGGGAGTCCAGAACCAGGCACCACAGTCTAAGATTAAAGGGGATGCCATTTAAAACTATGGGGGGAAAAAAAAAATCTATTTCACCCAGGGAGTTGTGAATTTGTGTAATTCCCTGCCACAGAAGGCAGTAGAGGCCACTTTCCTGGATGAATTTAAAAGAGAGTTAGATAGAGCTCATGGGGCTAGCGGAATCAAGGGATATGGGGTGAAGGCAGGCACGGGTTACTGATTGTGGATGATCACCCATGATCACAATGAATGGTGGTGCAGGCTCGAGAGCCAAATGCACAAATTCTACTGCATCTATTTTCTATGTTTCTATCATTAAGAAGAAAGAGCACTGGTGAGCTTACTAATCTCAAAGGGACTGGCAGGCCAAAGAAGATCTCCACAGCTGATGACAGAATAATTCTCTCTATAGTAAAGAAAAATCCCCAAACACCTCTCCAGCATATCAGAAACACTCTTCAGGAGTCAGGTGTGGATTTGTCAGTGCCCACTGTCCGCAGAAGACTTCATGAACAAAAATACAGAAGCTACACTGCAAGATACAAACCACTGGTTTGCTGTAAAAAATAGGATGGCCAGTTTACAGTTTGCCAAGAAATACTTAAAAACTTATACATCAGAGTGATGGCAAGAGCAAAGCATGGAGGAGAGAAGGAACTGCCCAAGATCCAAAACATACCACCTCATTTGTGAAACGTGGTGTTGGTGTTATGGCCTGAGCAGGTATGGCTGCTGAAGGTACTGGCTCACTTATCTTCATTGATTGTACAACTGCTGATGGTAGAAGAATAATGCATTCTGAAGTGTATAGTCACATCCTATCTGCTCAAGTTCAAACAAATGCCTCAAAACTCATTGGCCGATGGTTCATTCTCTAGCAAGACAATGATCCCAAACATACTGCTAAAGCAACAAAGGAGTTTTTCAAAGGTAAAAAATGGTTCATTCTTGAGTGGCTAAGTCAATTACCCGATCTGAACCCAATTGAGCATGCCTTTTATATGCTGAAGAGAAAACTGATGGGGACTAGCCCCCAGAACAAGCATAAGTTAAATATGGCTGCAATACAGGTCTGGCAGAGCATCACCAGAGAACTGGTGATGTCCATACAACAAAATACTAAACATGACTACATTAATTGACATGACATTGCTGTGTCCCAAACAATATGGTGCCCTGAAATGGGCAGGGACTATGTATAAACACTGCTGTAATTTCTACATTGTGAAACCAAAATGTATAATAATGGTCTTTATTAAAATCTGACAATGTGCACTTTAACCACATGTTTTTTTTTCAGTTACAAATCTCAAATTGTGAAGTATAGAGGCAAATAAATAAATGATGGGTCTTTGTCCCAAACATTACGGAGGGCATAGGAAGGGTTCATTATGTATATGCATAGGAAGGGTTCCGAAGGATGTGGCCCAAATGCAGATCAAAGAATACTACAGGATATTGATCAGTTACAGATATAGGCAGAGAAATGGCGGAGTTTAATCCGTATAGGTGTGAGGTGTTGCACTTTCGGAGGTCACACACAAGCGGAAAGTGTACAGTTAATAGCAGGACTCTTGACAGCATTTATGTACAAACAGATCTTAGGGTCCAAATCTATAGCTCCCTGAAAGTAGTAATACAAGTAGATAGAATACTAAAGGTATATGATATCATTTGGGGCACTGAGTACGAGTCAGAAGTCATGTTGCAGCATGATTAAAAACTTTGGTTCAGATGCATTTGCAGAATTGTGTGCAGTTCTGGCGGAAGCTTTGGAGAGGAATCAAGAGGTTTACCAGAATGCCACCTGGATTAGATGGTTTTAGGGGAGGTAATCAAATTTAGATTATTTTCACTGGAGCATCGGATGATAAGGCTTGACCTGTTAGAAGTTTATAAAATTACGAGGCAAAGATGGACAGTCAGAAATTATACCAGGGTAGAAATGTAAAATACCAGAGGGAATAGGTTTAAGATCAGAGGAGAAAGTTGAAAGATGTGGGGGGCAATGTTTTTTTTATATAAAGAGTGGTAGGTTAATTTTTTGTGAATAATGACAGAATGGTAAATTGTTGTTCAAAGGCACCTGCATCCTTGTATGCAAGTGACAATGCTAATATGCTAGTGCATCAACCAATTAAGCCATATGGTTGGACAGACTTTATTACAAGACCATTTAAACACAGCAGTAAAGATGTCTTAGTAGAATCATTTGGTGCCTTGGTGAGACCACACCGAGAGTAGCACTACCAAGATGAATGGGCAGCAAGTATGAGCTATGGCACCATTTGCACAACCCCTCCATTCCATACACCATCCTGACCATAGAAAATGTTGTCAGTTCTTTACTTTCTTTGTATTAGTATGGTAAGCCTTTCTTGCATTTTAGCCAAATATCCAAATATACCAAAACGGCATATAGTAATTTAGCTGTATGTTCAATTTTAGCAAGAGATCTTTGCGCCTGTATTCAAAAATCTAGCAAAGAAAGCCAACAAACACCTTTCCTTCCTAAAAAATGTTTGCTAAATCTACATTATATTCAACAAATGGTGTGCAAGGACACTCTTTGTATATTACTATACAATCGATCATCGATCATGTAAATAAAACTGTCTTTTGTTTTTATTCAAAAATAAGTAACTACATTTTTATCCATGGTATTGTATCTGTCAAGTCAAACTGTAATGAAAGGACTAATGCTAAATTAAAATCACAAGCGCACAATAGTAAGAAAAGAGCATATACCGTACAGATGAATTGGACTTAAAAGGGGAGTGTGCGGTGGTGTATGTAATAGAAAAGGTATTACCTGCCTCCAAGTTAAAGGGGGAGGAGTGTTAGGTATGGGATAATTAGGATAAGTAATTGGTGTCTTGTGATGTCTGGGGCAAGTACGCATGAGCAGGGAGAGACTGGAGGTGGCGTCCTGCAGTAAAGAAGCTTGTGTGATTCCTCCCATGTCCGAGCCTTTATTCAAGACTGTTCAAAGCATCCAAATACACAACAATTGGCGACGAGGATAAAAGAACGAAGATAAGAACAAGGCCAGCAAGAAGAATCGAAAACAAAGGTTAAAAATAGTAGTATTTAGAAACAAGTGGAACAGCACCAAGCCAAATGGTTTTGAATTGGCGCCAAAAAGAAAAAAGGTAGGAGAGGGAAGCAATAGCTCAGGGAAGAGCTAGGAAAACAAGCAGGGGCAGTAAGGGTCACCAAGCACGGTGTCAGCTTACCTGGAATGTACCAGGGCTGTGCAGCCTACAGCCAAGCCCAAGCAACAGCCACAGACATCGGGTGGGGGCCTTGTACCGTGAAGGCCACAGACAGGTCCAGAGAGCCACCGACAGAGGCTGAGTCTTCAGCCCAACCGGGAACAGTCAACCCGGTGGGGAGAGAAAACAGAGAAAGCCCGGTCGGGAGCAGAGTCAGCCCGACTGTGAACAGAAAAGCGGACGGGCCCGTGAGAGAAGTTGACTTGCAGCTAAAACTGAACAGTATAATCTAAGAGACTGTCCTAAAGACTGCCGCGATCGCCAGCAAAGGCATGCAGGACTGATTATCTACAGCACCCGATTAGCAGCCGGTTTTTCACCTGCTAAAAGACTAAACTGTTAAATACCTTAAGACCTACAAATGCCTTCAAAGTAATGGCTATTAACATCCAAATGCCTTCAAAGTAATGGCTGAAGCAATAAATCAAGTGGAACTGTAAATTAATTGCTGAATCCGCCAAAATAAAAAGGGGGGGGGGAAAAATGGAAAAGAAGTGTTTGGTCATTGAGTGAAATCCAGTTCATCATTTCGGGGTGGATGAGTCAGATCCCTTTCAAGCGGGGAATCTGTACAAAAACATTAGAAGACTTGACAGTATCAGTCAGGTATTTCCCCATGCACTCAACTTATTAACAATGCTTTGAAGACCTATTGTATCCTTCCCACAACCCTCAATTTTACCATATAGGTCGTTGAAAATTTTAAATACTAAATTTGGTTATTTTATAAAAAGTAACAATGTATACAAAAAAGGTTTTTGCAAACTTATTACAGGTAATAAGGAAAATGTAAACATTCAACACAATAATCTCAGTGCTACTCAAATTATTGTTTTATATTTACTCATGTAAAATATCCACAGTAGAAAGTGAAAAATCATAACCATAAAAATCATTAAATAGCTCATATCTTAAATATTTAAGATGAGAAAAACCCAAATAATGTAATAATGAAGCAAAAACTCAAGATTACGGATTTTAGTTTAATTGATCTCACTAAAGTCCGCTCCTAAAAAGTTGAAACTTTTAAAATACTGTGTTCACATTCCAGATATAGCCAAGTACCTGTCATGATGATTGTATGATATATATATATTTTTAATTGAGCAATTATAAACCTGTTTTTTTTTTAAAGAATACCCCATGTGGTCAGTCGAGTTTTCCCAAGGACCATTGTAGCCTGTAGAACTTGCAAAGGTTATCTAACAAGAAACAAAACCCATGACATTCACTACATTTTCATATCCATGTATAATCAAGACTATTTCATAACAAGCCAGCCCTAGCATTTATTTATTTCATTCCTATCAGAAATTCTGGTGCAGATATGCACAAGGTCAGCAGTAATATAGTGCACAAAATGTATTCTGTAACATAAAAACATATTTTGAGGAAGAAAGTTGCAACAATATAAATTTTCATTAGAACAAAAGTGCACCAGAACAAAAAGTGGAAATCGAACAAAACAGAATTTAACAAATCAAAATATATCTTGGTGCACAATATTTTTTCTTGGGTCACATTATACTAAAGCATTACTGACAATGCATAAATTTATTAGTTAGAAATTATGTATACCGACTTTAATAAAAATATCAAAAATTACTTACTGTAAAATGCCAACATAATTGTCAACATCCCGATAATTAATACAATGCCAATCTGTCTTGTATCCAATAACAAGCGTATTTGGCTTCATTCGGCCCAGTCCGGAGGCCTGGTGAATACACATTAAGCTATCTCTTAAACATTATTGGCAGAGTAAACTTTCCCACTTCATCCGATTGGTCTTATTTCCTACAGTTTCTCAGAACATATCTCTATTACTTTTCACAAAAAAACGAATTTTTCATTAAAAATGTTAGATAATACGAACACAGATGATAAATTATATTGTGCATCAGAAGAGATTTGTCAAAATATATTTCTTGTGTTATCCTCAGCTTAAGGATAAGGGGGAAATCCTTTAGGACCGAGATGAGAAGGAATTTTTTCACACAGAGAGTGGTGGGTCTCTGGAACTCTCTGCCACAGAGGGTAGTTGAGGCCAGTTCATTGGCTATATTTAAGAGGGAGTTAGATGTGGCCCTTGTGGCTAAGGGGATTAGAGGGTATGGGGAGAAGGCAGGTACGGGATACTGAGTTGGATGATCAGCCATGATCATATTGAATGGCGGTGCAGGCTCGAAGGGCCGAATGGCCTACTCCTGCACCTAATTTCTATGTCTATGTTTCTATGTTTTGTGCCTTCATTTCAATTCATGATTAATACTTAATATTTAATAATTATTTTCAGATAAAGTTTATTTCTTATCATGTATACTTTTTGAAAGTTACATTATCTTTAGCTCATCTTATTCTACCACATGGTAACCAAATTTACTAACAATAATTGGAATAGGGCTGAACTACATAAACAATCATTTAACTGTATAAATGAGGCACTGCAAACTGATCAAGCCAGAAGATTCAAAATACGAGGGGAATATTGAGCAACAATATTCACAGCATAAGTTTGATTTATAAAGATTCACTTACTTCAGATCATATAAAAATATCTATTCTTGTTGTCGCAGCACAGAAAACATTCATAATTACAGTAAACCCTCACTACAACAGAGTTGTACGGTTGTGCAGCGGTAGAGTTGCTGCCTTGCAGCGCCGGAGACCCGGCTTTGATCCCGACTTCGGGAGCTGTCTGTACGGAGTTTGTACGTTGTCCCCGTGACCTGCGTGGGTTTTCTCCGAGATCTTCAATTTCCTCCCGCACCTGGAAAAACTGTTTGGGTCCTTGGATGGAGTCGAGGGGAGAGGTAAAGGAGCAGGTGTTGCATCTCCTGCGGTTGGAGGGGAAAAATACCTGGGGAAGGGGCGAGTTGACCAGGGAGTTTCGGAGGGAACGGTCTCTGTGGATAGCAGAAAGGGGTGGAGATGGGAAGATGTGGCCAGTTGTGGGATCCCTTTGGAGGTGGCGAAAATGTTGGAGGATTATATGCTGTTTGCGATGGCTGATGGGGTGGAAGGCAAGGACAAGGGGGACTCAGTCCTTGTAGGAATGGGGGGGAGGGGGAATAAGAGCAGAGCTGCTGGATATCGTGGAATGGCGAGGACCCCTTCCAATAGAAAAAGGCCCGGAGCCGGATGCGACGGAATAGCTCTACATCATGGCGGACCCGGAACTCGTTGAGGTGGGGGCGGAGGGGAAACAAAGGTGAGGCCTCTATTGAGGACCGACCCTTCCGTATCAGGAAGGGGGAAGTGAGGTGGGGGGGGGGGGGGAAGATGGTGAAGACACGGCAAGGGTGGGGGGTGGGGGCGGAGGAAGGCAGATGGAGGCAGAGGAGATGTCGCGTGACGGGGATGTTGGTGAGGACTCCTTCCGATAGAAAATTGTAGTTTAATAGGCTTCGTAAACGTAAAAATTGTTCCTAGTGGGTGTAGGATAGTGCTAATCTGCGGAGATCGCTGGTCTGCGTAGACCCGGTGGGCTGTAGGGCCTGTTTCCCGCTCTGTATCTCTAAACTAAACTATAGAGGGAGGAATGGTGTCCGTTATTACCGTTAGTCTGCTTTCACCGAGTATGGCGTTATTATTATTATTATATGTAGTGGAAACAAAGTACTGCAGGTGATGGCTAATACACAAAAGGACACAAAATGCTAGAGTAACTCAACGGGTCAGGCAGCATCTCTGGAGAGCGTGGATAGGTGACTTTGGGACCCTTCTTCAGACTGATCCAGAATATCACCCGTCAACAACACCATGTAGAAGTGACAGTGCAGCCTCCGCTGCCAATTTCCACAATTGAAATCCCATGTTTATAGTTAATTTAGTTAACTGATATTGGAATCAGTCTTTTGTATTTATAAATCATAGAATCATTAGAAACATCGAGTTTTATGGAAAGGAGGCAAATCACCTGATCCTTTTGATCCAATTGATCCTTTTAAGATATTCTGTAAATTTGGGGAATTCTGGGAAACAATGAAGTGATCCAATAATAATTGATTGGAGGTTTAAAGATCAGAATCTCTGGCCACATAATAATTCATGCATTTCATAAATGGTTCTAATATGAATAGTGACAGACTGGAATCTTAGAGCAGAAGCAAACAGAATGTTAAAGGACAATGCCAAGACAAATTAGAGGCAGTCAATTAACAAGGAATTTGACATACCAGTACGATATCTTATTGTAATTACAATTTGTGAGATTGGGGTTCTCCATGTTATGCGTTTCTTAACCAAGGATAAATATATTTGCCTGAAAATGATTCAAGAGAAGTCCAGTAGATTCATTCCTGAAATGAGTGTTGTCCTCCAATGAAAGATTAAGTAGAATGTGGCTATATCCTCTGGAATTAAGAGTAATAGCAGTCTCATTGAAACAAAATTTAAGCTGCCTTTCAAGTCGATGTGGAGAGTCTATTTATCCTGGACTGAAGCCAATGAAGACAGAAAATGTGCATTTTAAATTTGTGATCTAAAGTCTAGTGGATGCTCAGGCTTTGAGAATTCAGAACTGATCAATAGGTTTTCGAACACAGGAAATTATGAATGAAAAGAATCAGTTTTGAGGTAGAAGATCAGTCTTGGCATTACTGAATGGAGGAGCAGTCAAAGGAACAATTTATCCCAATTGCTGTGCTGTTACTAACAAAAAGAAACAAAGGTAAAATGTTGTGGATTGGTAAAAAGTAAAACAATCATACAAAATGATAGGTTGTGGAACATAGAACATGCTTGCATGAAGTGATTATTGCAAATTATACTGGTTCATTCAAATACAGATTCATAAAAATATTGCTCCTGATTAATTGATAGAAATCTACTCAATTTAAAAGGGGCACATTTTCAGAAGCAAATATGCCGTTACAAGATTTGGTCAGTTTATTTTGTACCTCTGCAATACTTTTCTACTGGATTTGCTAATATAAATTTAGAGTAATCACCTGAAGTAAGCACTTTACTCCGTCTCGTAAATTGTCTCCAGCCACTGCTGCATAGAAGGCTTTTTTCTTGTTCTTTGTTAGCCACTGCTGATATTTATCGATATTCATATTAATTTCACCGATTGTTTGCTTCCGTGGACCCTAAGCACAGTATTACACGGATAAGCTCAGTTGTATTATTTGGAGTGCATTTCTTAATCATTTCAAACATCTAATAACTTCATAAAGCATGCTGAAGATTTCTGACAACTATTGCACACGTGTAAACAAATTTCAGGAAAGTTGAAAATTACAATTTTCCTTCATTTCATCTTTCCACTACTCCACCCACCACTGCATAAAAAGTGAAATGCTCCATCTAGCGTTTTAATGAAATGCTCTTGACCTAAAACGTCAACTCCTCTCCTGCCAAAATTCATACTGCATGACTTGTTGAATGCTCCCAACAGTTTCTGCTTTTGCTCCATCTAGTGGAGAAACAAATTAAGCCCCAAGCATCAGAATTCAAGAAGGGTCTCGACCCAAAACGTCGCCTATCTCCTTCGCTCCTTAGATGCTGCTGCACCCGCTGAGTTTCTCCTGCCTTTTGCATACCGCAGAATTCCAGAAGAGATTAGTCCACCACATGAATTTCAAAAACAGTCTCACTGTTGATATCCTTCTGGAATAGTATTTTAACCAATTTGACACTATACCAATGCAGGAATGCTGATAAAAAAGCTTTACAACCCAATGTCATGAAAGAAAAAAATGTGCTACATTATACACTTGTCTTACTTAAGTCAGCTGTAACCATTCATATATCCTTCTCTTGCATAGATATTTCAATATTTGGCAATCTTGTTGGAAATGCAGAAGCTGGACCCCTGACATTACCTTACCCAAAGGAAATATCAATAATTCTTTCACTGGAAATTTTCAGATTTACAGCAGAATACATCAAACAACAATAATCACTTGCACTAAATTTGGCCAAATATTCAATCGTGAATATTGTTTAATCTTTGTATAGTTAAAACTTGTAGAAAGATGGGAAGGGTAATCACAACACAGAACGTGACAAACAGAAAATATGGATTTGCTCAATACATCTATCTTCTTTCGTGTCCATCATCTATATGTCATGTCTGAAGAAGGGTTTTGGCCGGAAACGTTGCCTATCTCCTTCGCTCCTTAGATGCTGCTACACCCGCTGAGTTTCTCCAGCATTTTGTGCACCCTCGATTTTCCAGCATCAGCAGTTCCTTCTTCAACACATCTATGATTCAAATGTTCGGCAGACTCTTGCACAGCGGACGCCTTCTCGTTTGTCACCGCTAGTTCTTCCAGGCAACATTGTTCACCAAGAAGTGGACATCTTAGTAGGTGTGGAATGGATTGTACAGATGTTCCACATTCTCATTCACATTCTGTGTCTGCTGCATCTGCATAGCCTCATTCGCTCATATTGGTCTTGCGTCGGTCCATCCCTGTACAAAGCCTATTGAGGAACTTCCAGTCACACCTGTGACCAGGTGGTAGCTGTTCCTTGGTTGAGATTGGCATCTTTGCGTGGTGGTTGTTTTCACTGCGTTTCTTTTCCCACAAGGCTAGTCTGGTTGCTTGAGGAGACTGACAGTGGCTGGACTGTGTGAAGGAAGCTCTTCCTCAACTCCAGCCGTTTTGGGGCTGGGCGATGGGAGTAACAGGAATGGCGAGTGTCCCAAATTTGCCTACTATGTTCATGTCTACCGGCATCTGTTGGTTTTAGGCAGCCAGTGATGCATCTGCTGTATACGTCAATACTATACTGTATATCTATATAGATGTGTACAGATCTACTGTATCTGTATACATGTATGCTATATCTAGACTTCTATGCAAAGAGAAACAGAGTTAATATTGCATGTTCAAGATAATTTAAATCAGGAGTCTGCAGTCTGAACCACAGTCTGAAGAAGGGTTTCGGCCCGAAACGATGCCTATTTCCTTCACTCCATAGATGCTGCCGCATCCGCTGAGTTTCTCCAGCATTTTTGTCTACCTTCGATTCTCCAGCATCTGCAGTTCCTTCTTGATCCTTTAAATCAGGGGTCGGCAACCTACGGCTGAATGCGGCCCATAACCATCCGGCCCACAGGCGGATTTTTTTCCCATAATCATCGGGCCCGCCAAGCTCTGGCTGTACCGCAGCCTGCGCAAAGCCGCTGGCACGGCCGCGCACCTTCTGTGAACATGTTTAAGAAAGAACTTCAGGTGCTGGAAAAATCGACGGTAGACAAAATGCTGGAGGAACTCAGCGGGTGAGACATGCAAGGATTGCATGAGGCTGCCTCACCCGCTGAGTTTCTCCAGCATTTTTGTCGACCTTCTGTGAACATGTGATTTGTTGCCTGCCATCCGAGGCAGGATGGGGGCGGGATCCATGTGTACATGTGATAGATGTGGCCCGCCATCCGCTCAGACATGCGTCCTGGCCCCTATGCAGAACAAGGTTGCCGACCCCTTATTTAAATGAACAATCCGAGTACTTACAGGTGAAGGGAAATTATTTTTAAACTAGGTCATATAGAAGTAGAGTTTTAATAAATTCAAGATGTCAACATGATTAAATCATCTTATTTCATTCAAACTCAAAATCTTTAGCCACATAATCTATTTTAAGAAATTTGTAAATAACTTAACCTTTACCAATGTCAACAAAACTTCTAAAAACAAACTTTTAGTCAGTCCTCAATCCTCACATCCAGACTAAACATTAATTTGGTGACACACATCCGAGTTGCTTCATTCATTAAATGTGCGTGCTGGTCAACACAGTAGAAAAATATGTGACTGTATGTGCAATGAAAATATGCATATGAAAATATGTGCAGTGGCGATTTATGAGGAAGTTGCTAGGAACTGTAAATCGTGACATTGGGGGGGAAAAAAATTATATATATATATATATATATATATATATATATATATATATATATATATATTTGTTTTCTTTGGATCAGAGACTTGCAAGGCGATTTGGGGATGCATTAAACTAAATGGACGATATAGTAAAGCAGAGGGATAATAAAGAGATTCAAAGCTATTTGGTAAGAGATTCAAAGAGACAAGCAAACTGGAACTCCATAACCAAAAGGGTGGCAGAAACACCCATCACATTTTAAACAGTACTTGGATATGAAGAACTAGAGTCCGAAGGAAAACGAAGCTAGATTCTACTGATTGAAAGGCATAGAAACATAGAAAATATGAGCAGTAGTGAGGCCATTCAGCCCATTTGAGATAGCACCGCCATTCAATATGATCATGGCTGATCATCCAAAATCAGTGTCCTGTTCCTACTTTCTCCCCATATCCCTTGATTCCGTTAGCCCTCAGAGTTATATCAAACTCTCTCTTGAATACATCCATTAAATTGGCTTCCACAGAATATTCCACAGATTCACAACTCTCTGGCTGAAAATGTTTTTCCTCATCTCAGTCCTAAATGGCCCAACCCTAATTCTTAAACTGTGACCACTGGCTCTGGCCTGCCCCAACATGGGGACTATATTTCCTGCATCCAGCCTGTCCAATCCCTTAAGAATGTTATATGTTTCTATAAGATCCCCTCTCATCCTTCTAAATTCCAGTGAATATTAGCCCAGTCGATCCATTCTTTCATCACATGTCAGTTCTGCCATCCCAGGAATTAACCTGGTGAACCTACGATGCACTCCCTCAATAGCAAAAATGCCCTTCCTCAAAATTAGAATAAAACTACACTCCAGGTACGGTCTCACCGGGGCCCCGTACAACTGCAGTAGGATCGTCTTGCTCCTATACTCAAATCCTCTTGCTATGAAGGCCAATATGCCATTAGCTTTCATCTGTCATTAGCCTGCTGTACCCGTATGCTTACTTTCAGTGACTGATGTACAAGGACATTTGTTGCACTGTAAGTCGTCTCGTTGCACCTCCCCTTCTCCTAATCTGACACCATTCAGATAAAAATCTGCCTTCTTGTTACCAAAGTGGATATCCTCACATTTATCTACATTACACTGCATTTGCCATGTATCTACAAACTCACTCAACCTATCCTAGTCACTCTGCAGCATCTTAGCATCCTCCTCGCACTCACACTGCCACCCAGCTTTGTGTCATCCGCAGACTTGGAGATGTTACATTTAATTCCTTCGTCTAAATCGTTAATGTATATATTGTAAATAACTGTGGTCCCAGCACTGAGCCGTGCGGCGCCCCACTTGTCACTGCCAGCATTCTGAAAAGGACCCATTAATTCCTACTCTTTGCTCTCTATCTGCCAACCAGTGCTCTATCTCTGTCAATACCCTACCCCCAATACCACGTGATCTAATTTTGCACACTAATTTCTTGTGCGGGACCTAGTCAATGCCTTTTTGAAAGTCCAGATACCACATCCACCTGTTCTCCCCTATCCAATCTACTTGTTACATCCTCAAAAAATCCCAGAAGATCATGATTTCCCCTTCAAAAATCCATGCTGACTTTGACCAATCCTGTCTCTGCTTTCCAAATGCGCTGCTATTACATCTTTAATAATTAACGCAAGCATCTTCCGCTCCACCGATGCCAGACTAACTGGTCTATAATTCCCGGTTTTCTCTCTCCCCTTTCTTAAAAAGTGGGTTACATTAGCTACCCTCCAGTTCACAGGAACTAATCCAAAGTCTATAGAACATTGGAAAATGATCACCAATGCATCCACAATTACCAGGGCCACTTCCTGAATACTCTGGGATGCAGACCATCAGGCCCTGGGGATTTATCTGCCTTCAGTCCCAACCGTTTACCCAACACCATTTCATGACTAACGTGAATTTCCTTCAGTTCCTCCATCATACTAGATCATTAGTATTTCTGGGAGAACAATCTGGTTCCTTAGTGAAGACAGAACCAAAGTACTTGTTTGACTGGTCTGCCGTTTCCTTGTTTCTCCATTATAAATTCTAAATTTCTCCCAGTCCTCCTGTTTGCCGTTTCCTCTGGCCAACTTACAGTGCATTCAGAAAGTATTCAGACCTTCACTTTTTCCACATTTTGTTACAGTACAGCCTTATTCCAAAATGGATTTATTTTTATATCGTCAATCTGCACACAATACCCCATAATAAAAAAAAACAGAAACAGGTGTTTAGAATTTTTGCAATGGTAATAAAAAAAACATGAAATATCACATTTACACAAGTATTCAGACTCTTTACGCAGTACTTTGTTGAGGCACCTTTGGCAGCGATTGCAGAATCAAGTCTTTTTGAATATGACGCTACAAGCTTGGCACACCTGTATTTGGGTATTTTTTCCCCATTCTTCTTTGCAGATCCTCTCAAGCTCTGTCAGGTTGGATGGGGAGCATCGATACAGCGCTATTTCCAGGTCCCTCCAGAGATGTTCAATCGGGTGCTAGTCACTCAAGGACATTCACAGACTTGTCACAAAGCCACTCCTGCATTGTCTTGGCTGTGTGCTTTGGGTCGTTGCCCTGTTGGAAGTTGAACCTCTGCCCCTGTCTGAAGTCCAGAATACTCTGGAGTAGGTTTTCATCAAGGATCTTTCTGTACTTTGCTCCGTTCATCTTTCCCTCGATCCTGACTAGTCTCTCAGTTCCAGCTGCTGAAAAACATCCCCACAGCATGATGCTGCCACCACCATGCTTCACTGTAGGTATGGTATTTGCCAGGTGAAGAGCGGTGCCTCGTTTCCTCCAGATGTGACGCTTGGTATTCAGGCCACAGAGTTCAATCTTGGCTTGATCAGACCAGAGAATCTTGTTTCTCATGCCTTTTGGCGAACTCCAAGTGGGCTTTACTAAGGAGTGGCTTCAGTCTGGCCACTCTACCATAAAGGCCTGATTGGTGGAGTGCTGCAGATAGTTGTCCTCCTGGAAGGTTTTCCCATTTCCACAGAGAAACTCTGGAGCTCTGTCAGAGTGACCATCAGGTTCTTGGTCACCTCCATGACCAAGGCCATTCTCCCACGATTGCTCAGTTTGGCCAGCTCTATAAAGGGTCCTGGTGGTTCCAAAGTACTTCCATTTAACAATGACAGAGGTCACTGTGCTCTTTGGGACCTGCAATGCCGCAGAAATTGTTTTATACCCTTTCACAGATCTGTGTCTCAATACAATCCTGTCTCGGAGGTCTACGGACAATTCCTTAGTCTTCGTGGCTTGGTTTTTGCTCTGACATGCACTGTCAACTGTGGGACCTTATATAGACAGGTGTGTGCCTTTCCAAATCATGTCCAATCAATTCAAGTTGTGGAAACATCAAGGATAATCAATGGAAACAGGATGAACCTAAGCTCAATTTTGAGTGTCATTGGAAAGGGTCTGAATACTTATGTAAATGTGATATTTCAGTTATTTCTTTTGAATTACTTTGCAAAAATTTCAAAACACCTGTTTTCGCTTCTTCATTCTGGGGTATTGTGTGTAGATTGATGGATAAACAAAATACATTTAATCCATTTTAAAATAAGGCTGTAACGTAACAAAATGTGGAAAAAGTGAAGGGGTCTGAATACTTCCTGAATCCACTGTATATGCCTCTTTCTTGGATTTAATTTACAATACTGGGAGACAATGTTTCTATGATTATTAGCATTCTCCTTATTAGTTGTAAGATGTGCAGGAAGGAACTGCAGATGCTGGTATAAATTGAAGATGGACAAAATGCTGGAGTAACTCAGCGAGACAGGCAGCATATCTGGATAGAAGGAATGGGTAACCTTTCTGGTCGAGACCCTTGTTCAGACTGAGGACTCACTGAGCAAAACAATAGCAGTATTTAAGAGGCATTTATACAGGCACAGAACATTCTGGGAAAGGATCGTGAGCATGCAGATGGGGTCAATGTCATGGTCAGTAGACATTATGGTGCCAAGGGCATGTTCCATTGCTGTGCTTTCTGCATTCTATTTAAGAGAATGATGATCAATAACCTTAGAAATTTTAGGCAGGTTCTACAAGCATCTTAACACAGGTTTCAAAAGGAATCATCTTCCAGACAGGAAGAACAATTAGTGAGAGACAATTGTTCACTGTTCTTCCTGTGCTTCATCAGCAGTATCCACAGGAGCAAGGCTTTAAATCTAAGAACTTGGTACTTAAGGATCAATTCTATTTGTATTAATCTTCATCCTCCTCCTCTTGAACTCCGGGAACAGTTTAAAAAAAAGTACAGAAGTCCTCATCATTTCTAATAGACACGATTCTAGTGGAGTAAGTTTGAAAGTTGGCCTGGGTTACACTCTCAGGAGCCACATCTTTGGAGAATTACTGGATGAATCCTGTTGGTGGACCTTTTATGAGTGACCACAAACTCAGACATCACCTCATTCTATATTCTTGTTTGGTGCCATAATGAGAAGTCAACTTACAGTATAATCTCTAGCACTAATGCATATTTTGGATGAGAGTTTCAGAAGTTACTGTCTAGTTCCCAAGAGCTTTGAATCATGACACACAGCACTTGAACAAAACTATGAACTCACAAGGGAAAAAGACAAAAAAAAAGACATTTCATAAAAACTGCTGTCTTATGTTGACATTTATCACATTTCAACATTTTAAAGATCAAATGTATGGCAAGAGAAATCAGTAAGAGGCATTACTATAAATATTTGGCTGCAAATGCACAGGCTGAAATTCTTTGTGAACGATAGTGTTAAATCCAACAGAGCTGGCCTGGACATCGGCGATCCCGTCAATACAATGCACTGTGGCCTAGAGAAAAAGAGAACATGATTTTTTTTGAAAAGTTTAATAAAAGATATCCACTGAATTTTAATGATTATTTGTTATAGAACAAATCATCGACAGAACATTATAGATGTAAGAATGGCAGGTTGATTTTTAAGATCTTGGATGCATTAACCAACAGGAATATCTTTATCCATAATGGTTTTGTGATCATTTATAGTAAGAAATTGGAGTGTATACAAATCAGAGAGATTAGAGTCGAGATACAGCTTGGAGACATGCCCTTCGGCTGACCAAGTCCTGGCCGATCAACCATCACCCGTACTCTAGTCCTATGCTACACACTAGGGAAAACTATGGAAGCCAATTAAACTACAAACCTGCACATCTTTGGAATGTGGGAGGAAACCCGAGCACGTGGAGAAAACCCACGCGATCACAGAGAGAACGTATGATTCAGATATAATTCAGATATAATTCAGGTACCATTCAGACAGTACCTGTTGCTAGGATCGAACCCGGGTCTCTGGCACTGTAAGGCAGCTACTCCACCACTGGGCCAACCAATAAATCTGAGCTCCCAATAAATTTGGCAATCAAGCAAACTCACATTGCAGATGCACTATGCCTGCTCATCTTTATGACAGTGGCTTAAAACAAATTGGCTCACAAACATTAGTTAAATATAACACTATTGTTTTGGTCTCATCTTTGCTGATTCCCTCAGCAGGCCTGAATACTACTGTACTCACTGGCAATTAATTTTACTTTGTTCTCACTGGTTAATACAGCCTCACCTACAACAAATATATATATTTTTAATTGGAGGGAATAACAACCTGTCAACTCATTTTCCCCTTAACTTTTATGTTTGGTGCAAATGTTTTCTGACTCGAATTAAATACAACAAACAAAATGCAGATGGAGATGGACACAGTGCTGGAATAACTCAGTGGGCCAGGCAGCATCTCTCGAGAAAAAGGATGGGCGGCCTTTCAGGTCGGAACCCTTCTTCAGATGAATCTAGCTTATTATACTGACAATGTGATGCATTACAAAGTGCATTCTAAATCAGAATTTGCAAGATGCAGATGGTCATTAGATTCCCTAAGAAATTGGTAACATTATGGATTAATCGCCATATGTTCTGTGAGAAAGTTTTTTTTGCAAGCAAAACTTTAGTAAAATAGTATTTGGACTTGCAACTTGACCTGTTCATCAACGCACACAAGAACTCAATTCTAACACACCCCAAATATCAACAATTCCCTTGTCAAGTTTAAGAATCACATTTACATCATGTAATAACATCTCCTTAGATGTAGAAAGGGCAATACATCAATAAATGCCTCCATTTTACAGTAGATTGAGTTTGGATGGATTTTCGATGCCCAATTACTTAAAGCACTCTCTAATTTGTCTCAAATCTATTTTGGACAAAATGAAAAGCTTTCTAACCAAGAGTGACGCTATTGAACAACAGCATGCATAAACGAGTCATCTCTATCAAACAATTCTGGAAATATAGTAAGATATCAAGGTAAGAAATTAATCATCTCATTAAGCAAACAAGTGAATCACTCAGAGATATTAATGTCTGCTTCACATGTCACTAATGCACGCTGGTTCTAGCATTTCTACAATGTTGTTACTTCATTAGGTTCTCAGCTTTGTAAGCTTCATTTATTCCCCAATAAGGTTTACATTTTTGGTAACAACTTACACGTCATCTGCAAATCATTATTAAGCAATAGCTGCAGCCCTTCAAGTCACAGAAAATCTAGGAGTAATGTTTCAAAACTTAAAATTATAGCAAAACGTTGATAATCTGCTATCCAAACATTCAGAAATCCCAGCACAGCATTTGGCTCTCTAGGTGATGTTTGCAGTATCCACTCACTGAGAACCCAGTATAAACAGTAACTGCAAGCATCACAGTCCCCCATTCCCTTCCAATGCATTCCCAGTTCCTGCTTGCGCCAAGGTCGTGTACCCATGCTTTAAGATGATTCCCCAGTCCCTGACAACTCACTGGGGCTCAGTCTGACATTCCTTGACTGCTTGCTGGGGCCTCGAGTGCAGGACTTGATTCCTACTCGCCCTTCCATTCTCCGGGACCCTAGTTCCTGCTCTCCCCCTGAAATTTACCAGGCTCACTGTAATACTACTATGGAAAAATGAGTGTACTGAAGTCGATACATCAACATTATTGCACATGTGACAAGTTACTGTGAAATTCTTTGCTTGCAAATAGTCGCCCATGAAGAGTGCTTACAAAGTTACAAATCCCCCCCTCCCCATGCCAGTTCCCCCTTTGTACTTCACCCCCCCCCCCTCACGGTCGTCTCCCCATGCCAGGTCGTCCATTGTTCCTTTCCTCGGCAGCGACGTCCTCACTACCGCATTTCTGTCCTCGTCCATCGGTTGGCGCCATCATCGACTGCCGCACCGACCTCCACACTAACACAGCAAGGTCCTCTCTATAAATCTATAAATTCAGTATAGATTTAACCAGCACGTAACAACCTGATTAAATTATCCCTCACTAATTTCTTAAAATTGGTTTGAAAATTCATCAAGATAATCACAAGATAAGTCTGAAGAAGGGTTTTGGCCCGAAACGTTGCCTATTTCCTTCGCTCCATAGATGCTGCCGCACCCGCTGAGTTTCTCCAGCACTTTTGTCTACCTTCAAGATAATCACACCCAGGTTGTGGTCAAATTTCAATAAAAAATACATTGATTTAAAAAAACCAAGGGGGCAATAATTGGCAGAATTAATTTCCTCCAATCTCCTTCCATTACCTCAGCTATCTTCTGAGGAACGCAAGTAGACTTCAACAAGATTCAGAAAAGGAACCAGAGTAAATCTCTGCAAATGATCTCTTCAATGATCTAACATCTAGATATTGATCATCATTTTGTTCCTACCATACCTGAAATTCTTAATATGATCGTTCACCCCAGTCAGTGAAAGGGCATCTTGTAGTGCAGTGACATAAGACATGGCTTGTGCTGAAGAACCCCAATTCACCTCTGTTAAGAATAATACTTTTGGTTAAACCAGCATTACAAACAAAATCATAATTTGAAACCATAACTGATTACATTTTACTGACTATGAATCGCTAAAGATAGTAATTCACATCTAGACAAATCAAGACTGGTTGTACGAGGTGAGGTTATCAAGCTGCTCAAATCAAACTAATTTTCATTGTGCCTTTATGTTAAATCCCAGACAAAAAATACCTTAATTAGCTTAAGAAGTTCAGTTTTACGCTAATGTGATCATCTGGAGCTACATATGTAGGTATGGACCAAAGTACTTGGTTCAGTCAAGAGCTTGACAGAATGTCACTCCATTGTGGAAACTAAAGCAGTTTCTAGTTGCAGTGACTTCTCGCTAATGTTGGCTTCACTGAACAGGGCCATTATCGTACTTTGATCATCTCAACAAAAAAAAACTTCTGTCAATCTTATTTTCTCCCTTGGAAGTGGTATTAGAGTACGAAAGTTCTATGGACACATGAATTGATATTTTCCAGCTTGCTCTAAAATGTGGGATGCTCTGCAGGTTATCTATACAAAATATACTGAGAATGGTCACTGCTCCCTTTTTAAAAGTAAGGTCTAATAAATGTTCACATAACATCTATTAGAGGCAGCACACAGTGTTATGAGCCTGAAGTCTGAAGAAGGGTTTCAGCCCGAAATGTTGCCCATTTCCTTCGCTCCATAGATGCTGCTGCACCCGCTGAGTTTCTCCAGCACTTTTGTCTACCTTCTGAAGTCTGCAATTTCCTTCAGTTCCGTTAAATCTACTACACCGTTGTAGGTCGGTGCCCTACATGGGCTGATTGATAGTCAACGGTTTGCAACATTTTGCTAAGTCACTAAAGGAGGTACTTTAGTCATATTCCAAGAGGTAAAGTTACATCAGTGATATTAGAAAACCTCACTGGAACAAGTCTTGCAAAATTCTGTGGTGCGCCTACCTTTTTCCTCCCCAAGGCCTCGAGTGTGCAAAATGGACAGTCAATCGTGGGGAAGGAAGTGTAATGGATTGGAGCCTGCTTCAATAAAACTTACTCAGTCCAGGATTGTGAAACTGCTTTAGGTATAAAATGTTTTACACCCACTACTCACTTTTGACTTCTCTACCAGCTGCTCTATCCACTAGGCTATAATCATCATGTTCCATTTTAGACATTTGACAATGCTACCGAATACTGCAAAATATTTATTTTGCTAAGACCGATTGCAACTTTGTCCCTTGGAACATGACCGCAATAGCTATGATATGAATAAACTCCCATCAGTTCTTCCTTTTGCATGTAATCACTATACTTGCCTTAAATATGTTCTCAGTGTGCAACTGGCATTGCTGACCAGTTCAAATTTAGCTGGAAAATCACCAGTGGGATCTGAAAACTTCAGTTATATTTTTAACACTTTTGTAAAAGCACACTCAAGTAAACATGCCTTTCATATTCATCAGAAGCAGGCCAAAATTTCTCACCTGGTTTGTTGTATATAACATAAATATTGAGGAATAATACAATTGCAACTGTGATTACAGCTGCCCACCAATTAATGACAAACATGACCGCACAGCACAAAATAGTTCCAAGCAACGATAGCCACATGTTGTAAAATCGGAATGAAGGACGCCACCCTGTTAAAACAATCAATAATGAATTCACACTTGCAATAAATAGGACTGTAAAACATCTTAATTAACAAAGTAAATGTGTTTCAATTTATGCTGAATTGAAAAATGGGTATTTCATGTCAGAATACAGCGCTGAATGCCAAAGATATGCTGGACATTAAATAACACGAGGGTTTGAAGTTCAGTAATTTATATTCAGTTACAGTCCACATTTAAAACACTGACCTGGAGTTTTTGAATATGAAGCATGAAAACATGAAAAGTTGATAAGTGCATACGAGGCCAAGAAAAAGTTTGAGATAACTGGCGCAATAGTATTCAGTTCAGCTAAAAGATGAAAGTTGGCAATATTAATATTTTCGATTTCATCAAAATACACCTTACAATTCAAGTATTTTTCTAACATGATTATTTTTTCAATGTGATTTTGAGCTTTTACTGACAGGTCTTGCCTCTACAAAATCTCTGCACTTTTGGTGTCCTTCTATATGCAAACGCAAAACACACTTAAAACAAAATCAGATTCTCCACGTGGTGGTTGAGATTTTTTTGTTAATCAATAGTTAAAGGAATTGTGGATTTTATTGGGGAGGACAGATGAGGATCTTGAGACAGGTTTTCCAACAATGAGGATGGTCCCTAATTTGTGATACTTGAGATTTTCAGGTCCAAACGAGAGCATGGAATCGCTTGCAGAAAGGCAGCCTGTATAAACCTTGATCAAGCAGAAAGTGTTGATTGCAGAGTGCCTTTATCTGAAATCAGCATTGAGGTTTTTGATGGCAATCAGATGTTTTAAGTTCATAGGTTCTAGGAGTAGAAATAGGCTATTCGGCCCATCAAGTCTACTCTGCCATTCAATCATGGCAGATCTCCCTTTCCCTCGCAACCCCATTTCTCCTGCCTTCTTCCCATAACCCCCGACACAAGTACTAATCAAGAATCTATCAATCTTCGCTTTAAAAATATCCGGACTTGGCTGCCATAGTCTTCTGTGGCAATTAATTTCACAGATTCACCATCCTCTGACTAAAGAAAATCCTCATCTCCTTCCTAAACATATGTCCATTTATTCTGACGCTATGGCCTCTGGTCCTAGACTCTCCCATAGGTAGAAACATCCTCTCCACATCCACTCTATACAGCCTTTCACCAATTGGTAAGTTTACTCCTGATAATTTCCACTCATTTATCATCTGATGAATGTGGAACCAGTTTGATTTTTGCAAGATTTCTTATACAATTCTGGCCATTTAAATCCAAGACGCAATTTGCCAAAATCACACAAGGGTGATAACATTTGTTTTGTGGACAGTCTTGCAGCATTGTGGCTATGGATGCAAGAAAAATATGCGGACATTTAAATATGTGCACTCAACATTATTAAAATCCAGTTCTATTAGGATAGAGGTACTCCAGTCATTATTTAGGACAAAAGTGCATAATCTTGCCAGAATCAAACTTTAGGTACCACACTACTCAAAAACATTGGAAAAATCAAAATTCCTTACACATAAATTGGCATTAACGCACCTAAAAATGTGTGAAAATGAATAATAATACATTACAATTAGTGTACTGTTGGGAAAATTGTCCAGCATTCAGTTGATTTTTAAATTCTTTTGAGACTAATATTTCCAAGGGATAAAAGCTCAGCAAACATTAGTGACAACTACAATTATATTTCAGTGGAGGCCCTGGTTCAGTCTCTCTTTCTCTCATTCACCCTCTCCCCCGCCAGCCCTCTGCAGCAATGGTGGTCCTGTCTACCCGTCCTCCACGGGGGAAATGGCTGCGACCATCCATATCCCCCTCCGCCGCAGTAACTCACCCACACAATCCTCTCGGAGGAGATCTTCTCCACCAGCTCACCGAAACTCATGGTGCCCACCGTGACAAACACCAACTCCATCTCCACCCCCCCACCCCCCGACCACCATGGCCCAGCCCGGCGGCGGCAGCGATCAGGCAGGACGGGCGGGAATGGGCCGAACAGCAGCAGTGGGCAGGGATGGGCCGAGTGGCAGCAGCGGGCGGTCGGGGACGGGCCAAGTGGCGATTGAGCTGGAGTGGGCAGAGGGAGGGAGAGTCGGGTTGCAGGGTGGCCGAGCAGTTTGCGCGAAGTTTGAGTAACTCACACACACGATGCAAACTGGTCCAATAGTCAAGTCAACAGGATCTAAACCACAGCTAACAATGAATGACCTGTGGAGGAAGGAACTGCACATGCTGCTTTTTATGGAAGAAGGGAGGGAGGGAGTGACTGAGGGGGGGGGGGGGCATTGAGAGAAGAGGAGGAGGTAGGGAGGGAGAGGGGGAAAGTGGGGGAGGTGATGAGGGATTATGGAGGAGGGGGGGTAAATAGAGGGAGTGGAGGGCGGAGGGGGAGGTAGGGAGTGGGGAATACAGGCAGGAGGGCAGTGGGGGAGGTCAGGAGGGATAGTGGGGGATAGAGGGATAGGACGGGGGTTGGAGGGGAGAGGAGTTATGTAGGGAGGGAGTGAGTGATTAAGTGTAGGGGAAAGGAGAGAGAGGGATTGGGGAGGAGAGGGGAAAGAAGTGGTAGGGTGAAGTGGAGGGAGAGGGAGTGCTGGGGATGAGGGGAAATGAGCCGCGCCTGCGCAGTTGGGGGCTATGCGCGAGTGGTGGAATATTGCGTTAGGGGAGCAGACCCAACTTAGTGTAGTTTTATATTACAGCCAATAATGCAGTAATACAAATTAAACTTGGTAAATTTAAGATTTTCATGTTCAAGGCGTAATAAAAGACAGTTAACTCTCACTAACTTACCAATTAAACCTCACTTACCAATCAGAATGAATGCAACAGCAATAAAGAATGTTAAAATGTAGCTTCTAATTGGTTCGCCATTCTTCCCATAACCCTTCCCAAAGAAATATAGCCCTTTATAAATATTATCCTTGCAGAGGGCCTGTAGGAATAAAAGTCAGGTATATATACACACTGCATTGATGAACAGTTTCATTTAAAAAATTCTATACCTTGCTATTTAATACATTTTAATGAATAATTTGCTATCACATCCCAAACAAGCCACACAATTTAATGTTATTACAAAGCATATATTTTCCAAAAGAACATGACAAAAACTGTTAATATTTAAGGCAAGGGAATATTTAAATTTTAAAAAATGTAATGACCATCCTTGTTTCCTATGCTCCACCAAGGAATAAAGTCCTACTGCCCAACCCCACCCTATAACTCAATCCCTCGAGTCTTGGTAACATTCTAGTAATCTTTTCTGCACTCTATCTAGCTTAATGCCATATTTCCCCAAAGCAGGAAGACCGAAATAGAACAGAGTACTCCATGTGTGGCCCCTCAACTAATGGCACTAATAGGACATTTTAATGAATCCAATTCAGTCAATGGATAAATGTAAATAGGTTTCCACCTTATGGGCAAGATTGCAACATTTGACTCCCCTGACAGCATCAGTGTCATCCAAAGACAAATGGAAGAACGACTTCTTGACAACCCTACACAGTTCAAAGCCTATATTTAGATCCCCACTTCAGAAACAGAAGTCTGCAAAACAACTTATTTTAACTATCTGAAGAAGGGTCTCGACCCGAAACGTCGCCTATCTCCTTCGCTCCTTAGATGCTGCTGCACCCGCTGAGTTTCTCCAGCTTTGTGTAACCCCCAACTTATTTTTTAGTTGGGGAGCACTTTTCTTACATTTTACAAATGGGAAATAACAAACCTCTCAATTTATAGTTTTGGAACAAGGTCACCAGTGTCCAATAACTCAATGTACTGTATATTCTCCTCTTGGTGAAAATCACATTTGCTCAAACTGCTGCTTGCTACAAATTCCTTTTTTGGATGATAATGTATTACAAATTCACGTTCAAAAACTGTTAATAAATGCTTTAAATGGTTTGCTTGTAAAACTGCATAAAACTAATTTATCTTACCTGAAAAATCTTTGGTGCACTGACTAAAGAGGCCAGGGCAGAAGAAAGAGTAGCTGAAAAGATTCCTGCTGTGATGAGGGGTCCAAAACCGGACACCATGCTCATAACCTGTTAAAACATGTACATGTTATCTGTTCTTCAATGTCATTTTCTGGTATCTCAATTGTTTCCAAGCCTGCGCTTTCATGGAAACATCTGATGACAGAGGGCATTAGACATCTTACAGCACTGGTACCAGTAAATGACATATCACTCTGGGCATTAATCTCTCTTAATTCATTCTACTGTTGCTTTATTTTGGCACCAGAGAGCGATCCTCTGAGACCCATTTTGATCGTGAAATTTTACAACAAATTGAAAGGAGCACAACACTGGCCCAGCACCTGAAACTGCACTTTACTTTCCTGATACGGCTGGTGAACGTTTTTAAGTATACACCTGAAAGAGAATGTATGTTTTGGGGGATGTCAGTCTTTTACCCATTATTTTCACACACCAACGGAAATCAATTTCTCATTGAAGCCTGCAATTGAGAATTTCTTATGTGGATTAAACACCATACATTTTTCATACTCTGGTCACAGAATGTCTTATGAAAGTTGCTTATTACACCTTATGTCTGTTTTAAATTTGCAACTCTAATCTCAATAATATTCATTAGCCAATCAAATTTCTGAATTTTCTTGCAACCTTTTACTGACATTTGATTCCTTCAATTGAAATATGGAAATGTGGTTAAAGTAGCAGTATGCTAAATACCAATTTCAATCTTGTTGATCACTTCCGCAACACGTCTCTTATCCTAGAGTTGAATGTGCTAAAGTTGTATGTCAGTTAGAAATTAAAAGTACATTTTTATTTTAGAAATGAAAGAGCATCACATGTTGTCAAGATATTGAAGAGTATTTAAATGGGTTGAATTTCAGAAATACGTAGCAAAGATGGAGATCATTTAGCCAATCATATTGTGCACCACATAGCACATCTCACATAGCATGCAGGTACATTGGATCACTATCCACATTACACTGTAAGTCACCCAACATTCTAGAATTGGAAATGCCTTGCCTACAAAGTCAAATTCTAGTCATCAAAATCCTGAAATTCCTTGCTTAACACCAACATGGCTGATCATTCATCAGGCTCATGTAAGGTGGTTCATTAACACCTTCAAATGATGAGGATGGGGAACAAATGCTAATCCATCAGCAATACCCACATTCTGCAAACACAAAAAAAAATTACCTGGAAGTTATTCATTAAACCAAAATTGCACGTCTGTTTGTCACAGGTGGAAAAATCGTATCCCAGTTTACAGGCTGCTGAACCATTGCAGTTTATGGAAAGACTTATGGTATCATTCATACTTCCAGTGGCATCACGCACAACTGTGGCACCTGAGAGGGGTAGGTGGGGAAAGAGAAAAATAGCATGTAACATCTTACTGTTTAAATTATACAAATTAATTTTCAAATAACTAGACATGCAAGTTCTTTGTGCAAAGGAAGACTCATTAAATGTGGTGTGCGTGGCAGGTGGATGTTTATTTTGAGAACCTACCATTGAACCTACATTACACAAGGCGAAATTATCATGCACAATAGGCCCTCAAACTGATAATTTTCAGAAGTCTTTCTCCCCGCAGCTCTGTCTTTCTCAAGATCCAATCAGCAGGTGATTGAGGGGATGTGGTGGATGGGGGAGGCAATGTTAAGTAATGTGTAGGAAGAAACTGCAGATGCTGGTTTGAACCGTAGATAGACACGAAATGATGCAGTAACTCAGCGGGACAGGCAGCATCTCTGGAGAGAAGGACTCAACCCAAAACATCTCGCATTCCTTCTCTCCAGAAATGCTGCCTGTTTCGCTGAGTTACTCCAGCTTTGTGTCTATCTAATGTTAAGCAACATTGAAAACCTTTTGGAGGGGATGAGTATTTTACTTAAGTACACCTCCCAAAAGCCAGGTCCTTCAAAATTTGTTCAAGGCAAGCTGCTTCACTTCCATGATTTCCCTCATTTAATATTTAAAACAGTCCAGACGAATATTTTACATGCGGCTTGAATCCATAAAGTTTAATGTTTTGTAAAACTAAATCATAGCTGACAGCAAATAGGAAGCTCACAATAAACCGAAAATAATCACACGTCATATAGAACTTTGCACATAACTGATAGCCCCCAAACTGCTAAATCATAACCATTACATAAAATCAAGCAAACTAAATGCTTATCTACACAACATAGTACAAATTTTAAATTTTAGCCATACATGCCGAATCATAGAAAGCAATATTCATCAGGGATATAACAGTTTGAGACAACAGCAGGTGTTACAATGAACATGCAGATCCCCTCTAGTCTATTACATGCTCTGGCCAGTCCAGGCATCTAATTTTCTGAAGACAACAATGATTGTAACCATAGACTTCCTAATGGGTCTATGGCTTATTTTAGGACTAAAGAGCAGAAGCTATAGAAAAATCTAAACCATACAAGCCTGCTCTGTTATTTAAGGAGATTTTGGCTGATCTGATCCTGGTCTTGCTTTACTGTCCTCTAATGTCATTGTTTTTTCATGTTCATAAGACATACGACCATTTCACTCATTGGATCTCCTCCGCCATTCAATCATGGCCAATCATTCTTTCCCTCTCAATCATTCTCCTGCCTTCTCCCCGTAACCTTTGACACACTTACCAATCAGGAACTCATCAATGTCCGCTTTAAAAATACCCAACTTGGCCTCCACAGCCGTCTGTGCCATTGAATTACACAGATTCACCACCCTCTGGCCAAATAAGTTCCTCATCATCTCCTTTCTTTTAGTACATTCTTTTATTCTAAGCCTGTATCTTCTGCTTCTAGACTCTCTCGCTAGCGGATACATCCTCTCCACATTCACTCCATTCAGGCCCAATATTTCTTCACATCCCAGGAATTAACTTTGAAACTTCGCCAAACTCCCTCAAATACAAATACATCCTTCCTTAAAATGAAACTGACATTATATGCAGCATTGTAGATGTGGCCTCGGATTTCAATTTAAGGTAGACACAAAATGCTGGAGTAACTCAGCGGGTGAGGCAGCATCACAGGAGAGAAGGAATGGGTGACGTTGCGGGTCGAGGGGGGTCAAAAGTAATTGATCTTACCTACACAGATGGCAACAACAATATAAGTTATCGTTGTTATGAAGATAGCGAGCATTGTTCCTTTAGGGATGGCTCTCTGAGGATCCTAAAGTGCAGTATTTTGAGTCAAAGCTTGCTTAATAAATTAAGTAATCATTAATTTAAGAAGTTATTTATATTTATACTTATTCGGAACACACCTTTAGATCACCTGAGATGTTGGCACCAGCAAGAATACCAGTAGCAGCTGGGAAAAATATGGAAAAGACAGAAAAGAAGCCTTCTCCATCCCTAAAAGATGGTCCAAAATTCTCTGCAAATATGTTAGCTGTATAGGTTTAAGAAAAATTAGGAAACGGGTAAATCCAGTGCTCAAAATGTTCATCCTTCCCACCAAAATGCGTTCTTCATAATAGAACAAAGGCTTGCCTTGATAGTTAAAGAAACCTTTGCCTCTTTTCCCATTGTTACTTGGGATAACTGTCCCAATAAAGAAGTTACCAATTCCAAACAGAAGAATGATCAGAAGTATAACTTGAGCCTTAAAGACATTAAAAAAAAGCTGATTAATCATCCATCAATGCCACACTTTCTATCACGGAAAAACTGAATAAAACATCACTTAAATATTAAGGCACAATATAAAAATTTAAATTCTATATTAATCTGAAATATGTGAAAATTGCAATTAACACATACCTTGGTCTCCCATTCCATCCCAGCTACAGTAATGGCAAGTAGTACTACGACCGTAATGCAACCTATTATTCGGATATCACTGATTGGATCTACCATGAGTGCATTATTTTCCTACAAAAAAACTCATGGTTGGCAAATGGTTGGACAGAACCTCCCAATACGTAACAAATATGGCACTAATTTTTTTTAAGAAATTAGCAGCTAAAAATGAAGGTTCCCCCCCATCCTGTGACATTACCTTCAGAATATCCACCACAGTTTCTGCAAATCCAACAACATACATGGCCACAGCAACAGCGTTAGCAAAGGAAAAGATTAAGCCTATAGATCCACCGAATTCTGGTCCCAAACTTCTGGAAATGAGATAGTAGGCACCACCTATTTAGATTATAATACAGTTAGACTAGAAAAATGGCAATAGAAGATTATGTTCAAATTATAATAACAAACATTTCCAGTTTCAGTATACCTATGTCTGAAGCGACAACAGTGCTTCCCTAGGACAAAAGGTGGCTTTTTATACTTTTCTAGGCCAATGGACCTTTAAAATTGCTTTGCATAACTTTCTGCTTGGATAATATCAAAACATAAGTTTTCATGTGATTCAATGATCATAAAGAATCCGAACAAAATTTTAGCCATAGCTATTTTTATCACAAACCAATTACAGCATTATTCTAAAGCAAAGCTCCAGGTGTACTTGGAGGTAATTTTGATCTCCTGTAAGGTAGTCACGTCTAGTCACTTTTATTTCTATAGCACATTTAAAAAACAACTCTCGTTGGCCAAAGTGCTTTACATTGGTGGAGGTACTAACGTTATATAGTGTGAATATTATTCACAAGGCAATTTTGCAAAGGTGTTCTACTTTGTTGTCTACAATTTAGAAAAGGGATCATGCTTCACATAATCAGAGTATGTCAATCTTACTCCTGGGCTAAACAAAAGTTAACTCTATCAGAAATTGCAGGAAGAAACTATAAATTCAAACAAAAAACATAGAAAGTGGCCTCAAGGGGACTGCAGCAGCTTCACGAGAACCCAAGGGCTCTGCTGTTCAGTTATGAGATTACACACTTCCCATATTTATTTGCCAGTTCCACTGGCCCAAACCCAGTCTTCCATTAACTACCTTGCCCCAAAAACTCCAATGGGACTAAGTACAGTAACTAAGTAACCTGCTCGTCAGGGTTGGGATGTACGAGAAAACAGCACGCAGATACGATTACAAGGAGATCCATGCCAACCACACTGACAGCCTAGAAGTCAGGATTGAACCTAGGTTGTTGGAAGTTGTGTGGTGGCAGCAATAACTGCTATGCTATTGTGGACCCAAAATGCTTGAGCAACTCAGCAGGACAGGCAGCTATACTATTGTGCTGCTCTAGATTTATAACTTATCCAATACAAATGATTAGTGTGGGTTGATTGGGGTTCTCAGATTCTTGAAAGAAATTGTTTGGATTGATAAGGTTTATCGATCCAATCAATTTATCCAAGATATAGAATGGTAGTTATAATCAGAACTAGGCTAGTCAAGAGTGTTGGGCAATATTGCATGAAGTCTGGATCTGCACACCTTCACCAATGACACCTTCCCCAAACAAAAACAATCTAAAGCTAGCTAATTTAATAACTCAATAATCAGTAATTCAAACTGATAGATTTTTGTTAGACAAGAACGTGGGGCAAAGACAAGAAGATGAAGCTAGGATTCATATCAGCCACTTTCTCTCTGAATGATGGAGTTTTGAACAAAATTAGGGAACCAGAGAGATAATGAGAATATTATAATGTAAAATTCAAAAGGATAAGAAAGGCATAATAGGGTTATGGGGAGAAGACAGGAGAATGGGGATAGGAGGGAGAGATAGATCAGCCATGATTGAATGGCGGAGCAGACTAGATAGGCCGAATGGCCTATTCCTGTTCCTATCACTTATGACCTTATAAAGCAATTCACAGTGTGGCAACAACTTCAACAGCTATTCAGTAGATACTTGTTCTGGACAAGAAAGCCAAAAATGTTTCATTATGGAGCCTCCGACTAAAATGATTTTGGATCTTGCACTAAAATTGCCAGACCTGAATGAAATATGTTCAAGGCTGTAGTCGGGAGAAAGAGGAGAAACATCGACCATTAACATTTCTGTTTCAATTTGAGATGGAAACTCATATAAGCCATTAGCATTCGTTGGGTCACCATATCTTATTTTAAAAAATCAATAGTGCACAGAATCAACCATTCATAATTAATGCCCCAAAGGCCTTTCCACTGTATGGTCCATCACGACAGCATTAAGAGCGTGAAGCTGTATTCTTGAGGGAGAGAGGGATGAAGGCTTAGGGAAGCTTGAAGGAAAAACCACCATAAGGGATTTTAAAGTGAAAATGAGACACGAGACTGCAGATGTTAGCATCTTGAACAAAATACAAATTCAGCAGGTCAGGTGGCATCTGTAGAGGGAAATGGACAGATGATGTTTTGGATCCTTCTTCAGACTAATCAATCTAAAATTAGTTCAGAATACTCTAGCCAGATGGGCTTTAAAGGATCTCCACACGTCAGTGGGGGAATGCCCCCAAACAATTGTTCCATCTTATTTTCCTCAGTTCCTGCCAAAGACTGTTGTAATCAGCCTTCCTCCAATTTAGGCACTTTTACCCAAGGACAAGTCTTATCCATAACTACCTTACAACTTAGAATGATAATCCTGTTCCCAAAATGTTTCCCCACCAAAACTTTGATGATCAGGACAGGCTCATTCCCTTCTATGGATCTAATATATCACTGTGATTATTCACATATTGTTTTATGAAACCCTCCTGGAATCAATGTTGCATTATAAGAACAGTTTCTGGGATAAGGAGATGGTTCCAAGTAAGGTGGAAGTTAGGTGGGTCAAGAAAACTCTTAAAGAGCAGATTAACCCAGCAATTGACCACTCACTCATATCTGCAAGTCCATAACAAGAAATCACAGTCTCTGAATTGGATATGGGGGACGGGCATAAGTCACATCAAGAACAAGATAAAATATTTTCGATCAGTACACAAAATGTCTGGCATTCTCTTTCCCGATGGCTGCAAATGCCCTGATATTGTGTGCATTAAACAAGACAATTTTGTGGAGTCGGGAAATCAAGGAAAATTTCCAAAATGGTGGAAGACACAGTAAAGAAATAATCTTATTGAATAGTACAGGAGGAAGAAGATACATGCCCTAATTCTGATTCTATATCTTGCTGTCTTAAAGGAATACATGTACATCCAGATTTGTGTGCAAATTAAGTGCAATTTGAGCATTACAATTCACAATACATTCAACCACTAGATGCCTTGCCAACACATGGGAGAGGCATGACTGCTTTAGACAATGGGAAAACCAATAGAAGTAGATCTATTTAGGTCCTTGTCATAAAATCCATTCCCTAACTTGTTCCATCACATTCTCCAGCAACTGTCAAATATTAATTCAAACTGGATAGCAACAGTGCCATTGATGATTTAGTGAACTTTGAACCATTCCCAAGATTACAGATTTCCACCTTTGGGGTCTAGAGAAATTTCCCTGCATAAAATACATTTTTCACTGTAGACAGGACACAAAGCAGAACACCAAATATAATTGGTTATCTTAAAAATTATATATCTTAATGCCTTTGCTGATTTTTTGCTGTGTGCAAAGGTTTAATGTTAAAATTACTTCCAACTTCCCCTTAAAATACTGGACTTAAAAATAAGATGACCGCAACTTCTACTTTATACAAAACACTGCAATCAAGTTTCTAGATTGAATCCAGTAGTCCATTTACACAAATGTTTTCTATACTATTTAGATGGAGCATATTAATATAGTTGGAATGGTTAAAATGTAATACTTTGAGAAAGTTCCATACATTTACATTAAACTAACATTTATATTCAGCTGGTCAGTGTTTGTCAATTAATGTAAAGGGAAAAGTAACCATGGCTTTGTTTCTTCATATGAAACAATGATAAATATCAAATTCAAAATTACATCATGAATTTAGAAAATGCAAGTAAATTTTAATTTCCATCAATGATGATATTCTTAGGCATTAGCTATGAAGGAAGTCATTATTCATAGAATAGAAATAGAGGTAAAATAACATAATCCAATTTTCCCTTTACATCCATTTTGTTTGACACATGTTTACCATAATAGTGCAAAAAAAGTTTTTAATTACCTCCTCGAACAATTCCATTGGTACAAATGGCAGACATAGAAATACCTGTTAAGACAGTTACCACTGTACTTAGGCAAATAACGATCACACCAAGACCTGTAAAGAATCCCAGATAGATATTAAGCATCTCTCATACCTAGTGATCTACGCAGCGATTCATTCCTTTAGTTGTTGTTGGTAGCTGAACCGGAAATGTCTTAAAAATTAGAAAGATAATCCATGTTATTCTCATCCTTGGATACCTGAAATGTACCAAAGAATAAAGGGAATCCATGTTCTTCCCATTTATGAATGCCTGAAATGTACTAAAAACTGATAGAAATCTTTGAATGGAGTACCTGGAATGTAGCAATCAAGGTAACATGGACACTGGTTGCATCCTTCGAAAATTCCCTTCTCAGACTAGAGGAATGACTTTTAAAACAATTGACCTTGGCAACATTGCTCACACCCATCATAATTTTGTTTTTAGACCTTTATTTTCAGAATTATTTTGGTGTGGTGACATGCTGCCAAGAGACAATGTACCTACCATAGTCAGTGCCGTATTCTGGGGACCCAAGTATAGCCAAAATTATTACCTCCACGAACACATCCATTTGTTGATATCGCGGAAGTTGATAACCCAGTAATTGATGTAACTACAGTTGCCAGCAGGATAATAACAACTGCAAGACCTGTCGGCAACGAATTTAAAAATAGTTACACTTTACTCAGAAAGCAATTGATGTATTTTGTGTTGTTGACCTTAATCTTAATTACAAACAATTAGTGCAAATTGAAAATCTTATGTATTTGCTGAACATACAAGATGTTAAATGTCTGTTGAATCTCATGATCAGAGCAATTTTGTAAACTGGATACAAAATTGTCTAGGTAATAGGACACGGCAGGCAATGGTTAATGATTGCCTTTGCAATGGAAGCTCTTGTTATTAGTTACATACATTAAGTTCAATGTGAATGCAGAAGGTACAAGGAGGAAGTTCATGCGAGAAGATTACTGATGTTGTTGACAGTATCGAGTGTGGTCTTCAGCTGCAAAACAATATTGATAACTTGATAAAATGGGCAGGTATTTGCAGATAGAATTTAATATAAAATGTGAAGTGATAGGCCTTGTGCAGACTAATAAGGCTAAAAAAATGTAAAATGCCAAAATCCAAGGAAGGTACAGGACCCAACTCACCCCACTGAGTTTCTGCTGACTATCAAACACCCATTTACATTTACACTAATCCCATTTATTCTCCCAACTTGTTCCCCCATAATCCACCACCATACACATAATGGGGCAATTTAGTCAACAATTATCCAACCAACCTGCACTTCATGCCACTGTGCAAAGTATCCAGAACACCCAGGCAATGCACGCAGTTTCTCGTTGAACTTGCAAGCACCACACAGAGCATCAGAGGTCAGGATTGCTAGAGCTGTAACGTAGCAGCTCAGCATTACTTACCTAGGCATTAGACAATGCATAGAATATAAAATCAAGGTAGTTATGGTACAACTAAATTATTTCAACTGTGACCTAACTAATGATTAATGTGTGCAGTTCCATTTGCCACAATATAGGAAAGCTGTTACTATACTGGAGGTGCAGAAGAGATTCTCCATGATGTTTTCTGGGGTGGAATGTCTCAGCTATGAAGATATGCTAATTAGACTGGATATGCTAGGTCTATTTTCTTTGAACTGAGAGCGCTTAAGGGAAGACCCAATTGAGATATACAAATTTATGAATAGCATAAATAAGGTAGGTGAGAAAACCTTTGCACTTACCAGAGAGGTCTCTGACCAAGTAGCATAGTTTTAAAGGGGATTTAAAGGGCTTTTTTCCCACTCAGAGGGTGATTGAAATTTGGAGTGTTTTGCCCAAGGACTAGTGAAAGCAGAGATTCTAACATAATTTTGGTCTTTAGATGAGCATTTGCAACTTTATAGCACAGATGAATCAGGGTGTAAATGCAGATGACTTGGTGAATAAATTTATTGACATCAAAATTGGAGTTGTTGCCGACATTGAGGAAGGCTGTCAGGAGATACAACGGATATAAATCAGCTGCAGAAATGGTAACTGAAGTTTATTCTGAGCAAGTGTGAGATGTTTGGGAGGTTGAATGTAAGAGGAAAATATAGTTAATGACAAGACCCGTAACAGCATTGATTCAGCTCTATAGGACTTTGGTTTGGTCACATTTGGAGTATTGCGTGCAGTTTTAATAGTACGTGTTAAGGGACTGTCCCACTTGGGCAACCTAATTGGCGAGTTTAGAAGAGTTTGAAAAAATGACATGTTGAAGACCTCCTTCGACCTCCCTCAACTATGTTGAAGACTAGCTACGACTAACTTCGGGAAAATTGGGCACCGAATAGTGGAGAGTGAAGACGACCTCCTTCGATCTCCCTTCGACTATGATGAAGACTATCTACGACTACCTTCGACTATCCTCGATTACCTATGACTAACATGCCGGCCTACTACGACTAAACCTACGAGTAAAAAAAGTATCGATTTTTTCCATGGCAACCTTTTTTTACTCGCGGGCATTTTTTAACATATTGAAAAAAACGCCGCAGCCTAGCTGAGGCCTCGAGTACGCGGAGACCAGTCTCGAGCATGAAGGAGAGTTACAAAGAACTCCTACGACTTTGTGTCGACCATGCTGCGAGTAGAAGTCGAGGGCAAAATCGCCAGAACTCACGGATTAGGTCGCCCAAGTGGGACAGGCCCTTTAAATGTAAGTTTTTAATGTTCTTTAGCTTGTTTTATGTGTGTAGGGGGGATGTTATGGGAATCTTTTTCAAATCTCTTACCTCGACGGAGATGCGATTTCTTTCTGTATCATATCTCCGTCCACACTGTGGCGCAAGATCGAGGAGTTAGCAGCCTTTGCTGGAGACCGACTTTTGAGAACGCCACCCCGGGGAGCCTACAGGACTTTAACATCGCAGAGCTCGCGATCCCTTTGCCAGGGATCGACCTTGGAGCTCCAACCATGGGTGCCTGCAGACTTAACATCTCGGAGCTTGCGGTCTCTGGTCAGAGACCGACTTCGGGAACTCCAAGCCGCGGGAGTTTCAATAGCCCCGACGTGGGGGCTTCGCCCGCCGGCTGCGGGAGCTTCGATCGCCCGATGGATTGTTGGACTGCTCCGACAGCTGAAGAATAAAGAGGAAGAAGATTGAACTTTTTTGCCTTCCAACAGTGAGGAATGTGGGGAATCTGCTGCAGTGGATGATTGTGTTAACTTTTATGTAGTTGTATGTTCTGTTCCTTTCTTTTTTTCATATGGCTGTATGGTAAGTCGCATATCACTGTAGCTTAATTGGTACACGTGACAATAAAAGACATTTGAAACCTTTCAGTTCTGGTTGCTCCATCACAGGAAACACATGGAGGCTTTGAAGAGGGTGCGGTGCAGATGTATACCAGAATTCTGTCTGGATTAGAGGGTTTTAGCTACAGGGAGAGGTTGGATAGACTCTGATGATTTTCTCTAGAACATTGGAGGTTGAGGGAGACTTGATAGAAGTAAATAAAATTATGAAAGGCATAAATAGGGTAGACCGTCAGAACATTTCCCCCAGGTTTTAATGTCCAATACTACAAGGCATAGCTATAAGGTGAGAAGATTTATATACAGAGTGGTGGGGTCCTGGAACACATTCCCAGGAGTGGTGTGGCGGCAGATATGATAGTGGCGTTTAAGAGGATTTTAGATAGGCACATGGCAGTGCAGAGAATAAAATTATATTGTTTAGTTTACAGCGTGGAAACAGCCCTTTGGCGCACACAATTTGCGCCAACCAACAATTACCCATACACTAGTTCTATCCTACACACTTAAGAGGGCCAATTAAACTACAAACCTGCATGTCTTTGGAATGTGGGAGGAAACCCGCAGCACCTGGAGAAAACTCATGCAGTCACAGGAAGAATGTGCAAACTCCGTAGGGATAGCACTCCTAGTCAGGATTGAACCTGGGTCTCTGGCGCTGTAAGGCAACAACTCTACCGCTGCCTGGATCATGTACGGATAGATGAGATCAGTATAACTTGGCATCATGTTTGGCACAAACATTGGGCCGAAGAACATGTTCTAGTGCTGTACTGTTCTATGGACCATGTGTTGGTAAATGGGATCAGTATAGAGCCTGTCCCATTTGGCTGTCATTTGAGCGTCACGCAGATGGCGCGCAAAGGTTTTGTACATCACAAAATCCTGCGACGCCGCACGCCACTGCCCAAGTCATCACGCACCATGCGCGCATCACGTGCATGTGTCGTGCGTCGTGACGCATAAATGTTGTGTAAATTACGCGCAAATGACGGCCAAGTGAGACAGGCCCTTATAGATTCTTCGTGGCTGGCAGACAGTGGGCTGAAGAGCCCATTTCCATGCTGTATGACTATGCTCCAAACTTCAATACACTAATTGAGACCAAAGGATCATTATAGTCATTCTTGGAAAAGAAAATCTGTACAAATAATTAATTTATACTTTGTTTTCCAATAGTATGAAATATAAATTAATGGCAGTTATCACTGTTCTGGAAACACTACAGCAACAAAATATGCAAACATACCTATTCCAGCCTGACCAACTATCCATGATAATCGAATAAAAAGCATCACACCCCATATATTCAACATACACCGTACCTGCAATACAAGAGATATTAATTAGCTGCAATGATCAAATGTGATATCCATACTGTTGTAATAGCTGCATTTTCAAACCATAGAGCTTTCATCTACATTAACAGCTGTTATTTTTAAATATTGAAAAACAATCTTTACAAATCATTCCTCCCCCCCCCCCCCCCCCCACCTCCACCTCCTCCTCCTCCAAGTGGTTGCCATTTTTCAACTCTGCTTGCATTTAGCATTGAATAAATGTATCATACTCAAACACACATAAGGAGAAGCTTGACAAAAGTGATGGATCTATGGAGCGAAGGAAATGGGCAACGTTTCGGGCCAAAACCCTTCTTCAGACTGATGTAGGGTGGGGGGGGGGGGGGGGGGTAGGGGGTGGGAAGAAGAAAGGAAGAGGAGGAGCCAGAGGGCTGCAGGAGAGCTGAGAAGGGGAGGGGACAATGTGGGCTACCGGAAATTGGAGAAGTCAATGTTCATGCCGCTGAGGAATAGCTTATTCACCCCAACTTGCTGGAATGCTGTTACCTCCAAATTTAATATCTGATAAACAAGATTAAAAATGTTATATTTGCAAATTCAAATTAATAAACAAAAACAATCCAAACTCCGCAGCAGATTGTATCCAGAAAAAAAGAGTAATACTGGAGAGAATAGCATAAAATCTGTTTAAATTCTACCTGAAAAGCAAATTTCATGAAACTACTCCACCTTTCAGAACAGGTAACCCCTGTGTTGCAGCAGTTCAGCTTATGGAAATACACACTTACAGAATTCAGAAATCGCTTTACAAGAATTTGTGATACAAAAAAATGTTCCTACATAATTCGTGATTCTATTTTTCACATCTCACATTTCTTAGCACTTGTGCATGCAGATAACATGGCTTCGCATTACAGAAAATTATGATAGACCATTTTATTTAAACTCATTGTAACACAACATGGAACAAATGCATCCTTGAGCCTGCATCATTTTCTAGAAAAGGACCACATCATTTATTTCCATTATTTAAAATAGTACGCAGTTTAGTTACAAATTCTACTACACCCAATTTTTAAAAACACAAAGTCAGTTAAACTTTAGTTATATTTCAATCAAAATACATATGTTGCAATATCAGAATTTCCTTACCAGCACACCTTTGATCCATCCAAACCTCACCAAATCATTGTCTGGAGGCTTTCTTCCTGCTTCATCACTTATTGTACCATCACCATTGACAACACCTTCCATTGTACCAGGAACCGATACAATATCCTGCAAGCAGATTAATAGAATAGCTTATTTATTAAACAGCATATTGGAAAAGATAATGATGATCAACTCTTAAAAGAGCATTTACTCAAGAAGCGGGTCCAATTTGGTTAATTTCAAAAACATCCTTTCAATAAATCTGTTATTACAACATTATGGCCCTGACCTCTGCATATCACCCAATTCATTCAGATAAACCAACTATTGGCAAATCTTTCAAATTTAGTTTAGAGATACAGCGCGGAAACAGGGCCTTTGGCCCACCGAGTCTGCACCAACCAGTTAACACTATCCTACACGGACAATTTATACTTTTACCAAGCCAATTAACCTACAAACCTGTACGTCTAGAGTGCGGGAGGCAACCTAAGGTCTCAGAGAAAACCCCCGCGGTCACGGCGATAACGTGTAAACTCCGTACAGACAGCACCTGTATTTGGGATCGAACCCGGGTCTCTGGCACTGCAAGCACTGCTAGGCCAAAATGAATAAAGTGCCAAAATGAATGAAGTAATTGGTTCGCTCTAGCTGTAAGAGAGGAAAATCAACAAGAGATCCAGATCCTGTTTTAGTTCTTGACATGCAAAGGAGAAAATGGTCTTCAATCAGCCACAATCTCCATTCTTTGGAAACCCCATTCATATCCTTGGAGAACAAGGCAGAACCATATCGAAATTCTTAGGGTTAGGGTTTCTTATCAGAAATTCCTAATCAAATATTTATCTCTTATGAACTTCTGATTGTACGTTAACACCCGTTTCCACTTCATGATCACTACATTTGCAAGAGCCTTTCCAAATGTTCTGCTTAAGCCTTCATCTAATCTATATAAAGGGCAAAACATTGGCAAGAGGGGCAACACAGTGGCGGTGCTATAGAGGTGCTGCTTTGTGCCAGCGACCCAGGTTCAATCCTGACTAAGGGCGCAGTCTGTACGGAGTGTGCACGTTCTCCCTGTGACTGCGTGGGTTTTCTCCCGGTGCAAGTTAAACTGAGCTCATCTGCCCGTACAGGATCCAGGCGTCGCAGTGGCAGAGTTGCTGCCTTATACCGCCAGAGACCCAGGTTCAATCCCAAGAATGGGTGTTCCCAAGTATGCGTTTTCTCCAGGTTTCCTCTCACATTCCAAAGACAAGCAGGTTTGTAGGTTAATTGGCTTCCTTGAATTGTTCCCTAGTGTTAAGAATGGAACTAGTGTACGTTGGGTAGCGCAGACTCTGTGAGCCAAGGGGCTTGTTTCCATACAGTATATCTAAACTAAACCTTGTGCCCCAAAACTCAGTCACTTGCATTCTAACTCACGCAGCACCTTTTTGCTTGCTGGGCTACAGTGGCTATGAGTTAAAGATATTTAAAATATTATCAGAACAAAACAGCAGTTATATTCTCCTGTGATTGTGCTCATTCCGTCTAGACTTGCAGAATCTCCCATTTTAACTCCCCTTCCCATACCAACCTCCATTTCTGGAGTGAGGCCACATGTAAAGCGAAGGAATAACACCTCATTGTGCTCCCGTTGCTTACAACCCAACAGCATAAACATTGAGTTATTCTATTTTAATTAACACCCCCTTCCCTTCCTTCCCCCCCCCACACCCATATTTGTCTCTCAAATTTACAGCTCTCTCTTCTCTTCTCTTTCCCCCCTACTACAATCAGTCTGAACTGCAGATGCTGGTTTAAACCAAAAATAGACCCAAAAAGCTGGAGTAACTCAGCGGGTCAAACAGCATCGCTGGAGAAAATGAATAGGCGACGTTTCAGATCAAGAACTGGGTCTGAAGAAGGGTCTCGACCCAAAATGTCACCTATTCCTTTTCTCCAGAGATGCAGTCCGACCCGCTAAGTTACTCCAGCTTTTCGTGTCTATCCACCAGAAATTCTACCTGACCTGCCGAGTTACTCCGGCTTATTATGTCTATTTTTGGCGCATCTGCAGTTCAGACTTCTGCTTTGTATCCAAATTATTTGTCTTTTCCAAAATCCCTACCAGGCCTCACATTTCCACATTTTGTAAACTCCAATGATATCTGCATTAATTCATTCAATCCCAGCTCCCCATCACTTCAGCATGGAAGCAGTTTAAATCACCAAGACATTAAACTCTAGGATTTTTTCCCTAAATCTTCGGCCCTCCATAATGTTTGGGACAAAGACCCATCATTTATTTATTTGCCTCTGTACTCCACAATTTGAGGTTTGTTTACCGGAAAAAAAAAAATCACATGTGGTTAAAGAGCACATTGCCAGATTTTATTAAAGGGTATTTTTATACATGTTGGTTTCACTATGTAGAAATTACAGCACCATCATGTTTGGGACACATGACTTCACAGGTGTTTGTA
The DNA here is from genome assembly GCA_963514005.1 of Raja brachyura. Next base: position 12,303,877 of record OY740820.1, read on the forward strand.
ATTGTTCAGGTGTGTTTAATTGCCTCCTTAATGCAGGTATAAGAGTGCTCTCAGCACCTAGTCTTTCCTCCGGTCTTTCCATCACCTTTGGAAACTATTATTGCTATTTCTCTGCATGAGAACCAAAGTTGTGCCAATGAAAGTCAACGAAGCAATTATGAGACTGAGAAACACGAATAAAACTGTCAAGAGACATCAGCCAAACCTTAGGCTTATTGTTTGCCAAGAAGTACTTAATAGAGCATCCACAGTTCTGGAAAAAAGTCTTGTGGACAGATGAGACAAAGATTAACTTATATCAGAGTGATGGCAAGAGCAAAGTATGGAGAAGAGAAGGAACTGCCCAAGATCCAAACCATACTACCTCATCTGTGAAACACGGTGGTGGGGGTGTTATAGCCTGAGCATGAATGGCTGCTGAATTCATGTATAGACACATCCTATCTGCTCAAGTAGGCTCTGGGCCAAGGAACTTTTTTGTGCAAGTTTGTGACCCAGCTCACGGAACTACATGAAATTTTCACATAGTGTAAAAATATTATATAAATCATCCCTGAAACTCGTCAAGAACAAAACTTGCACATTTTTAATAAATTAGAGAAAAACCTGAAAAGTTTTGGGTAGCTTTAGTCCAATCAAAGCACGTTTAGCATTGAGTCGGACGCCAATTGGCCAATCACATGCTTTGTTTCAGGCTAGCTAGGCAGGGAGCACATATCATGGCTGATAGTACTTCTACTGATTGAAACATTGTGAATCAACTGGAACTGAAAGGGAAGATCTAAAATCTGAATTTATGAAAATTAATCTGTATGGATAATTTAATTGCACCCTTTTATAATATGAAAAAATGAGATTTGGAGGCTGTACATTCACTCATTCATGAATTTGAGGGCCTAAACTATGTGTATCCATAACAAAGTAAAATAAAAATGTTCACTAATGCCAGCTTGTTATAGTCTATTAAGTCTTTAACACCTAATCTCAGAGCTGCCTGCAATAACTTACTAAGAAAAAGTGCTCCAACGCGGGGCCTATGTACTTAACATAGTGAAGCCGCGGTCTGAATTAAGAAGCGGCCGATTTGCGAATGCAGAGTGTGTTTGGATCATCTCCGCGGGGGGGGGGGGGGGGGGCGGAAGAGAGAGGTTGTACATAGCGGCCGTTTCCAGGCCCCGATCACGGGAGACCGACGGAGGAATATTGACTGCACTTTATAGGCTTCCATCGGAGTGATAAATGGTCAGAAATGGTTGATGTTATGTAGAAATGAATTGATATATGTGAACTTGAACTAATTTATCTATGGTAGCAACTTAGTGTTAGTCTCATTAACATTAAGAAGAGGTTGAACATTTATGAATGAAGTCCATGCAGACTGAATGACTATGAGATTTTTTTTTCTGCAGCTTCTGCCCCTCCACTCTTCAGAGCCTGTCCACACAAAAATGTTTTTTGTAGGCACTGTGCCATAATGAACACTAATTTGATCATTTGCAGACTTGCCATCCCATTTACCTGGACATGCGTACACATATAATTTCCCCATTGATATGTTGATATTGTCTTACATAATATAAAACCTGAAAAGATGTAAAATATCTTTGTAGCAGTGTATCCCGGGTTATCATACAGAGTGCTCTCATTACTTCTGCAACATAACAATAAATTGAGCTATAGCAAGGTCTTGAAGGAAGAAAAGTAATGATAGGACTCAAACAACAATTCTTTTTATTTACGGTCATATAATGTTACTTTGAAAAATGAAAAGATATTTGAGGATGTTGATTTATTTTACTTTTCATTCCTTTTCTGTTTTCTTTTTCATCTTTCAATTGAGTTCAAGACGCTGAAGGAAGATGCTCATATGAACAGCATGGTGTGCCATGTACAGATTTATGTAAGCGTGTTGACTGCAGAAACTCTATTACTGCAAAAGACTTGGAATCTGATGAAGAATATTCAGATGAAGATCAGATGTAACGTAAGCAAATAAATTGGGGAAATAAATTATTATATAAAGTTTTATTTTAATGTCGATCGTTTCACTGTTTATTTGGTCAAATTACTTAAACAATTAGTGAATTACGTATGATAATGGCATTCTGGTGAATGACAGTGCAACAGTCCATCCACACATACATACACACATCCATCCGTACGCACACTTCCATGCATGCACATACACATGCACACTTATATCCACACATCCACACACATCCGCACGCAGACATACATGGACACATCCATCCACACATATACATCCACACACACATACACACATCCATGCATTTTACTTTGGAGTCACGTGAGTGACTACGTGAAGACACCGCCAGCACGCATGAGCGACATATCGTCGACCGCATGTCGAAGAGACAGGCAGGGAGGGTCGCTCCTCCACCGGAACGGACCTGCAGGTAAGGTGAACTAACCTGAGGTCGGTTATTTCTTTCAGGGACTCTGTGGGACAGAGTACCCCACCAATGGGCCCACCAATGTAGTCAGTCGAAAGACTGACTACAGACCGCAGGCAGTCAGCGGCGGCAAAAGACTTCACGGCAATGTTACCGGGAAGTCGGGCAGCCATTTGACCCGGCAGGGTCCGGGCTCGGAGACTCGCCGTTTGCAGGTAGCGACGGCAGAGCAGTAGCCCGACTTAAGACCACTACAAGACTGACGGCACAACAACCCGGAAGTCGGGCAAACCCGTTGACTCGGAAGGGTCGGGGCTCGATAACCCCGCAGGGAGCGGATGGGGAGCATTAGCTCCAACATGACACACTCCAGCAGGAGTCTGGTCACCGTGGGTCTCCTAGCAGACCCACGGCAGTACCCTTTACAGGGCTGCCAATGCTCACCCTCTTCACAGGGGAGCATAAGGAGTCAGGTCTGGGCTGACTCTGAAGAGGGGGTGTTGGCAGAAGAATACAACATGCAAGAAGATGAGCTATTTGGGCTGTTTCGGGGACAACCAGCCCAAACAGGTAAAAGACCTCGACAAAGAGCAGCACCCCTACGCATCCACCAGCAGGCTGTGTTATCACACCGAAAGAAAAGCTGGTGAAAGCTCGAAGGCCATACTACCTACACAAAGGTCTTTTTCAGGCCATGTCCCAGAACGGCCTTCCTGGAAGATGCGCCAACCCCACACCACAACGCCTCCACCGCCCAGGAACCAAGGAAGGAGGAAACCAACACAGCACCACCAGTAACCATGGAGGTAGGTGGGTCTGGTTGCCCTCGGAACATAGCATGTGTAACTTCTTCACAGGTTTGGGGAAGGTTACACTTGTACAGGGAATAACTTCTGATCTTTTCATACTGCACAGTATTCAGCGACACAAAATTGAATTTGTTGACAAACTCCTCCTTTCCAGTTCAACATGACCCAGCCAGAAGTTTGTGCTTTCACAAAGAAGAGAAAGTGGGAGGTCATGCGGAACTGTTAAAACTATATACTAAAGGAGCTATAGAGGAAACCAAACAAGAGTCTCTTGAGTTTGTATCAAACATCTTCACCCAAAACAAAAAAGATGACGGATGCCGCATCATTTTGATTTGACACAACTGAATACATTTGTGCAGTACACCCACTTAAAAATGGAAAATTGTTGTTACTGCTAAAACAAGGGGTTTCCAAGGGGTGCTTCACTACTCAGAACAATAGACAAAGATCACCGCAGATACCTGAAATTTATCTGGATGGGAGTTCTGGCAGTATAAAGCACTGCCTAATGGATTAACATCAGCCCCAGACTGTTTCCAAAAATATTGAAACCAGCTTTGGCGTTTCTTCGGGAAAAAAAACATATTGTCATGGCATATCCAGATGACATCTTATTGTGGGAATAACCTTGGAATCGGCTAAATTTGCTGTCTCAGCCACCAAGCTCCTATTTCAAAAATCAGGGTTATTCCATCCAGACAAATCCAAGTAAATGCCTTCCGGTGACTATGGATTAGGGATTCACGGTTGACTCTGTTCCTATGTCTGTCACCTTGCCAAAGGACAAGGCAACAGACTTGATAGAGACATATAACAGCTTTGTTTGCATCAGTTAACTACCTATTCGGCAAATAGCCAAGGTAATTGGGAAGCTCGTGGCTGCCTTTTTCCCAGCCACAATTTGGACCCTACACTACCAAAATCTACAAAGGGCCAAAACTACAGCACTCAAAAATACCATGCTGACCATTTTGACAGACTAGCCAAAGCAAATTGGAAATTACAATGGTGGATTAGCAATGTTCGACATTGCTCTAAATCCCATCACAATCACAAACCCTTCGGTTGTGTTACAAACTGACGCCAGCACTTATGGCTGGGCAGTAACCAATACCACCTCCAGATGCGGTGGTAGATGGAATACACATGAGAACCTTACTTCAGGGTATCAAACCTTGGAAGAAAGGTCTCGACCCGAAACGTCGCCTATCTCCTTCGCTCCTTAGGTGCTGCTGCACCCGCTGAGTTTCTCCAGCTTTTTGTGTAACCCTCGATTCTCCAGCATCTGCAGTTCCTTCTTTAACAATCATCTAAAGATGTTGGGAGCATTCACGGACTTCGGGCTTACTTTTCAGACATGCATCATTTGCATGTTCGCCTACAAATTGATAATACCACCGTGGTGACATACATTAATGATATGGGTGGAATTAAGTCGATATCTTGTGATGAATTGATCAATACAATCTGGCACTGGTGCATAGAAAGAAACATTTGGACACTGGCGGACACCAGGTCACGCAAATTCAATGACAACACCGAATGGATGTTGGACCACCAGTTATTTACTGACATTATAGCTCGGTATGTAACACCAGCTATAGACCTTTTTGCATCAAGACTTAATCACCAGATACCAACGTATGTTGCATGGGAACCAGACCCTGGGGCAATAGCGATGGACGCTTCCCGCAACATTGGGGGGGATTGTTTTCTATGCATTTCCCCCCCCCCCCCTCTGCCTCATCAGTCGGGTCTTGCGGAAAATTCAACAAGACTCCGCATAAGGTATTTTGAAAGTACCCGCTTGGCCTACACAGCCATGGTTCCCTGTGGTACTCGACATGGTCTCAGAGCCATGTATTCCGATCTACAAATGCCCGAGTTGCTGGTACGTCCTGTGACGGGAGAGTCATCTGTGCCATGACCGAATTAACCTATTGGGTTGCAAGATTGGTAAGACCTCTCCTGGAATTTGGGCTGTTGGACCGAACCGTGAATATCATCGAAGCATCATGGAGAGTCCACCAGGAAACAGTACCTCACCTATATCAAATAATGGGAGGTATTTTGTACCAGGACAGACACTACTTACAACACAGCCACCATCACGGATGTGCTGGAGTTCCTGGCAAGTCTACATTTCAATGAAGGCTTGAGTTATAGTGCCATCAACTGTGCTAGAAGTGCCCTATCCTCATACCTGGGACAGGGGTTAGAACACCATGGAGGAGGATCTCACCCTCTGGTGTCAAAACGATGAGGGGATTTTTAACTCAAATCCCCCCAGGGCTCAATATTCCCAGACCTGGGATATTAGCATTTTCCTGACCCTATTCAGAGATTGGGCACCACGTCACTCTCACTAACCAAACGCACGTATTAAACAGTGATGCTGATGGCACTTGTACGGCGCAGTGGGTCCAGTCTCTGCACAAACTAGGCTGGACACCATGGTAGCATCCCAAAATAACGTCACCTTTCACATTTATGAGTTACTTAACCAAAACAGGCCTGGGTCATCTGGCCTCAAATTGGAGTTCCTGGCTTATCCCGTAGATAGACGCCTATGCATAGTGACCCACCTTCTACATTACCTGGAGGTCACCAAAAGTCTCAGGGGAACGGAAATAGCTCTATTGATAAGTTTTAAACGTCCTCATTACAGAGTAACCGTGCAGACTATCTCAAGATGCTTCAGGGTGATGTTAGGTGCGGCAGGGGTGGATACATCTCATTCCACAAGGGCTGCAGCTACATCGTGCAGCGAGGATGATGGACGTTCCTCTGGGCTACACCCTTGCAACGGTGGATTGGTCTAATGAAACAACTTCCATCGATTTATAACAAACCTGGGGCCAAGATATTTGCAGACACTATTTTAAGTTCTGTATAATAATTTCCCCACAGTTAGGGGTTATTATTATTATTTGTTAAATAATACATTATTGTTTTTCAGCACTGTCAAGTCTGAAATACGTTAACATACTTCCTCTATTGGTTATTATGCCAATGAGCATGGACTCATTCCAGGGCATGAAATCACAGAGCTTTGAAGTCTTCACATAGTCACTCACATGACTCCGAAGTAAAATAGTAAGATTAAACGAGAACTTGCCAGTTCGAAGTTTGATCCTTATTTTATGAGGAGTTACGATGAGGGATTACGTGCCTTCCGCTCCCAACGCTCTATTATACGGTCAACTGGTATGTTAGTTCTCTTATCTTACTATCTTCAGTCAACTCTACTATCTGTGATTTCACACCGCTGCTTTGAAGAATGTCGCGCATGCGTGCTGGCGGGGTCTTCACATAATCCTTCATCGTAACTCCTCTTAAAATATGGATCAAACTTCGAACTGGCAAGTTCTCGTTTAATCTTACTATTCACACTCATACATCCACACATTTACAGATACATATTTGACAGGTATACACAGACACACAAACAATGCAACACTTTTAAGGTTATTTTAGGTTAAAGGTAATAGCCCTCATTTGCAAAGGCACCATGGGGGGGGGTCCTGTAACATAAATATAGGCTCATTGTAGCTTAAAATGAATACTCATCAAGTAAACATCAGAGCATTCAATTCTTGGTCAGGATGTGACATTTACATAAAAAATAAGACTTTATTCTTATACTCTTATAATTTAAATGGACTGCAACACAGAAATAGGCTCCCCATGGTGTAATATGGGTATTGGCCAATAGATGGCACTTATTTTCCCAATCTCATTTTCTAATTAGTTTATTTATTTAATGTGCAACTTTCGGTACTGACGAGTTATGACTTAGTTCTCAATTATATTTCATCTAAATCTGTGGAGAATTTCATGTAGTTCCGAGATGTGGGACACGAAAATGGATGTTCTAGACACATTTTTGATGATCGGCCCACAGTCTTAAGTTCAAACAAATGACTCAAAACTCATTGGCCGGCAGTTCATTCTACAGCTAGTCAGTGATTCCAAACATACTGCTAAAGCAACAAAGGAGTTTTTCAAAGTTAAACAAATGGTAAATTTTTGAATGGACAAGTCAATCACACGATCTGAACCCAATTGAGCGTGCCTTTTATATGCTGAAGAGAAAACTGAAGGGGACTAGCCCCCAAAACAAGCATAAGCTAAAGATGGCTGCAATGCAGGCCTGACAGAGCATCACCAGAGAAGACATCCAGCAACTGGTGATGTGCATGAATTGCAGACTTCAAGCAGTCATTACATGTAAAGGATATGCAACAAAATGCTAAACGTAACTACTTTCAGTTACATTACATTGCTGGTCCCAAACATTATGGTGCCCTGAAATGGGGGAAACATGTATAAACACTGCTGTAATTTCTACATGGTGAAAACAAAATGTATTAAAATGGCCTTTATTAAAATCTGACAATGTGCACTTAAACCACATGAGATTGTTTTTCTATTAGAAATCTCAAATAATCTTAGAGGCAAATAAAGAAATGGGTCTTTGTCCCAAACATTCTTAGAATAAAGGGGAAGCCATTTAAGACTGAGGTGAGAAAACACTTTTTCACCCAGAGAGCTGTGTATTTGTGGAATTCCCTGCCACAGAGGGCAGTGGAGGCCAAATCACTAGATGGATTTAAGAGAGAGTTAGAGAGCTCTAAGGGCTAGTGGAATCAAGGGATATGGGGAGAAGGCAGGCACGAGTTATTGATTTGGGACGATCAGCCATGATCACAATGAATAGCAGTGCTGGCTCGAAGGGCCGAATGGCCTCCTTCTGCACCTATTTTCTATGTTTCTATTATGGAGGGCACTGTATATTTCACTCTTCATTTCCTCTAGTTATCTCACACCCTTTTGTCTTTCACCTCTAACCTTTCTCATTTGCTCCATGCATCTGTCAATCACCCCCCTCCCCTTATCATTGACTAAGCTTTGATCCACCCCATCTCTTTACCAGTTCTTCACTCTCCCCCCCATCAGTCGGAAGAGTGCAGACTCCAAATATCACCTGTTAATTTCCCCTGTGGGTTCTTTGGGACCCACCCCTCCTGCCAAACTAGTTTAGTAATCCATAAACAGACAGATTGGGAGCTGGCAGTGACCATCCAGACACTGCCAAACTTTCAATACCCAAATTTGGACAGAAGCAACAGTTAGTTATAAAGCAAATAAAGAAAAAAACATCTCATGTAAGTATCAGTTAATATAAATATAACAGATGAAGCAAGAGCAATTGGAGATTGCAAATTTTAATTACTTTGTTTGGTAAGTTAATTGATCTCTGTAAATTACCGCAAGTGTAGGTAAAGGGTAGAAACTATGGGGAGTTGACAAGAATGTGGGGAGAATAATACAGGATAAATGTTGGATCACTATAAGTGTTCAAAGGTTGGTCAGTGAGGCCTATTTCCATGCTGTATCCCTCCGGGTCTCTACAACATTGATTCAAACACACCCAACCCAGTCAAGACACCAAATAGACCTGCTACCTTGCTGCAAAGGTTTTACAGGGCTATATATTGCAAAATGCACCAGGAAGCAAACAGAAGATATTGCCCAGGCACCCCTTCTCTTTTACACAATTTTTAAATTATTTCCATTTACTAACAGGGCTCGAAATTAGCGGTTGCCCGGGTGCCATTGACCACAGAAAGTGCTGCCGGGTAACCTAAACGCCGACTCATTTTGCCCGGCTTGGCACCCAAATATCGGTAGACACAAAAAACTGGAGTAATTCCGTGGGTCAGGCAGCATCTCTGGCGAATAGGAACTGACGTCTCGTGTCGGCGGCAGCGGCTCTATTCCTCTAGTCTAGTGTCTTTGCTTGCGGGGCAAAAATACTAGGAGCAGGGTGACGAAGGGTCGGAGCGAATGACGGGCCCCGAACAGTTGCAACAGTGGCAACAGCAGCCGCGACAGCGGCTCCACCGCCTCCTCCTCCCACACCCAGCCCGGCAGAAGGAGGCCTCCCTCCCTCCTCCCGGCATCAGCGTGCGAGAGGGGTTGTTTTGAAAGCGCCTTTTGCGGATTTGCCATCAGCGGCTGCTATCGCCCTGATAACGGCGCTTTCAAAACAACCCCTCTCGCACGCCAGAGGCCGAGAGGAGGGAGAGGGAGCGAGGGAGAGGGAGCGAGGGAGGTCTCCTTCCGCCGTCTGAAGCACCTGCACCAAAGATACTATAGCTATAGGATCTTTGAGCTGCACCGCTCGGCCCCGCACCTTCCTGTTGGCTGGCGGAGGAGGGGAGGCGGTCACGAGGAGGCGGTACTTTGGCGTTGGACAGGGACGGCCAAGGGGGCGATTTGTCCGAGGAGCACTGACCTTCCTTCCTCCCCACCTCCTCTGCCCCTCCCCCCTTCTTTATATAGCTAGCTAGCTCTCTCTCTCCCCCCCTCTCTCTCCCCCCCTCTCTCCCCCCCCCCCCCTCTTATCCTGGGACCCCTCCTCTCCATCCCTCACTGATCCCCATTCCCACCTCTATTCAGTCCTCACTGACATCCCCTGTGCCTTCCCCCCCCCCAATCTATTCATCATCCTACCCACCTCGCATTGATTCTCCTGCCACCCACCCCCCATCCATCCTACACTGGTCCCCCAATTCATCCTGCACTGACCCCTCCTTTCCATCCACCCTGCACTTCTCCCCCCATTCATACTGCACTGTTCCTCCCATTCATCCCGTACTGACCCACCCTCCATTTACCCTGCACTGATCCACCCATCCATCCTCTAGTGATCTTCCCATTCATCTTTTACTGATCCCCATTCACCTTGTACTGATCCCCTCATGCATCCTGTACAGATCCCCTCATTCGTCCTGCATAGACCCTCCGATCCACACTGTCCCGACCCCCCCCCCCCCCCATTCATCCTGTACTGAGCCTCCCCATTCCTGTGCTGATTCCACCCCCCCCATCCATCCTGTACTGATATCCCCATTCAAGAAGAATGGGGGGGGGGGACACTCTGAAGAAGGGTCTCCACCCGAAACGTTGCCTATTTCCTTACCTCTATAGATGCTGCCTCACCCGCCAAATTTCTCCATCTATCCCCATACATCCTGTACCGGACCCCCATTCATTCTATACTGATTCCCCCCCCCCCCCCCCCCAATTCAACTCCAACCAACACGTACTAATTCATCTGCCTCAATCCAACCATTCCGCACTGATTGCCTTCTCAACCCCCTCCGCCATCTATCCACCCCGCACTGATTCACACACCCCCTGACCCTATTGTGCTTCATGGTCTTCAAAGCGAACATTGATTATGTTTGATAACGGAATGTAATCAAATGTGTTTTAATTCCCAGTGTTATTATTTGTTTTGACAGCTTTAAACATATTACCAAAAGAACATTTGCTGCAGTTATGTCCTTTGGCCATCTCTTGTGGCCAGTTAGTGTAATGTTTAAGGTTGATCATACGCTGAATAATCCAACCACATTTTTGTTTGGAAGTGTAAAGAACTAATAGAAATTGCATTAATTGCAATGTGTAAAAAGAGTTGAGATATTGTATTATAATTTTGCTGCATGTCATCGTGGTATATATCATGTCTTGATTGATGAATATGTTTAGTTTGTGAGATATTTGAAGCAGAAATAATATGTGAATGTAGACAAAAGTGCTGGAGAAACTCAGCGGATGCGGCAGCATCTATGGAGCAAAGGAAATAGGCAACATTTCGGGCCGAAACCCTTCTTCAGACTGATGTGTTTCGGCCTGAGACGTTGCCTATTTCCTTCGCTCCATAGATGCTGCTGCATCCGCTGAGTTTCTCCAGCACTTTTGTCTAACTTCGATTTTCCAGCATCTGCAGTTCCTTCTTGAACATAATATGTGAATGCTTCATTGAGCATAATTCCGACTGGTAACTACGCACTTCGTCCGAGCACATTATCGCACGCGTCATGCAAACCGTCTTCAATGACCACCTAAACTGTCATTTGGCAACCTAAAAAGCTGTCAAGGTTGCCAAATGACAGTTTAGGTCGGGGCGAGGTTAAAATGTGTTTTTTCACCTACCTGTCCTGGATATATTTTCTCGGGGTGCAAGCTTTTGCTGAAGATTTGTTCCGACGGCCGTTCTGTGATTTTTTTTTATTATTGTTTTTTTTTTATTAAATCGCTGGACAATTTCAGCGCTGGAGTAAAATAAAAATCAGCTTCTAATGCCGTGAACGCTGACAATGGGGACGGATTTCACGTACGGGACAGGTAGAGGAAAGCAATTTATTTTACATATAACGTGCTTCTTAGGATGCCTTTAATCCAAATTTTACGTCGCGAAAAGGTGACTTGGGCCCCATACGAACCGGCAGTATTTTTCCTGCCGATATGTGGTTTAAATTCACCACAATTGCAATGTTCCAATCGATCGCATTCCACAAAATCCCACTCGCAGGATGATTTAAATGGCCATTAATTTACGGGAATTAAACAGTAAATTCCTTCCATTTGGCCTATAACTTAATGACAATGAGATTTAAAAATCATGTTACATTGTGAATTCTTGTGTGAATGTTATTTGGACACTTAGGCTACTTAAAAATGTTAATATTTTCTTAAGAAATGGATAGATGTTTAGATCTAGTAATTGAATTTTGTAATTAGCTACAATTGGGTAACTAACTAATTATATGCTTTAATTTCAGATCATCCAAGTAAGATTGTTTCATATTTGTTTCAGAATACTCCAATCTATAATAACTGAAAGTTTATCTCAGATCTCTTAATTTTTAAGAAAGTTATGGGCTTTTGACTGTCCTCGATCACAGCTTTTGTGTTAAGTCAATGGAAAAGCAATAGGGAACAAGATGCTAATTTCCTAGTATGAAAATAGCCATAACTTTTTTAATACTGAAGATATGAAACTGAATTAGGTAGGTATGTCACAATACTTACATTTAGCGGCACTGCAGTTCTGTCACTCCCCGCGTGCACGACTTTGGCGCCTTGGGGGGGGGGGGGTGTTTAAAATGCGGTATTTCGGAAGCCCATCCAAATCGATGTTGAACAGGCTATTTAATTGATGAAGAAAAATCGCTTCGACTGCCATTCTCCGAAGTGATTGTTAAACTGCGCTTGCTAATTTAATTGCTGTAGTAAATTTTAAATCATCTTTTAAAGCTGTCAACACCGACAACGGGACGGACCTCACGTAGGGGACAAGGCAAGGTACACAGTTTATTTTTTTCATTAAAAAGTGCTTCTTAGGATACCTTTAATCAAAATGTCATGTCGCGTGAAGGTGATTTATTCCCCATATGAACCAGCAGTGTTTTTCCTGCTGATGTGGGGTTTAAATTCACCGCAACTGCAATATTCCAATCGATCGCATTCCACAAAATCCCACTCGCAAGATGATTTAAATGGCCATTAATTTACGGGAATTAAACACTAAATTCCTTCCATTTCGCCTATAAATTAATGACAATGAGATTTAAAAATCATGTTATATTGTGAATTCTTGTGTGAATGTTATTTGGACACTTAAGCTATTTAAAAATGTTCATCTTTTCCTAAAAAATTGATAGGTTTTAGATCTAGTAATTGAATTTTGTAATTAGCTACAATTGGGTAAATAACTAATTATTTGCTTTAATTTCAAGTAAGATTGTTTCATATTTGTTTCAGAATACTCCAATCTATAATAACTGAACATTTCTTTCAGTTCTCTTAATTTTTAAGAAAGGTATGGACTTTTGACTGTCCTCGATCACAGCTTTTGTGTTAAGTCAATGGAAAAGCAATAGGGAACAAGATGCTAATTTCCGAGTATGAAAATGGCCATAACATTTTTAATACTGAAGATGTGAAAGTGGATTAGGTGTCAAATTAAACTTCTTTTTATGCTTAGTCTGATGGGATACAAAATTCTTAAGGGGTTGGACAAGCTAGATGCTGGAAGATTGTTCCCAATGTTGGGGGAGTCCAGAACAAGGGGTCACAGTCTAAGGATAAGGGGGAATTCCTTTAGCACCGAGATGAGGAAAACATCTTTACACAGAGAGTGGTGAGTCTCTGGAATTCTCTGCCACAGAAGGTAGTTGAGGCCAGTTCATTGGCTATATTTAAGAGGGCGTTAGATGTGGCACTTGTGGCTAGAGGGATCAGGGGGTTTGGAGAGAAGGCAGGTACGGGATACTGAGTTGGATGATCAGCCATGATCACATTGAATGACGGTGCAGGCTCGTAGGGCCGAATGGCCTACGCCTGCACCTATTTTTCTATGTTTCTATGATAAATTGCAGACTTGATTTTTTAAATCTCAAAATTTTGTAACATTGCTCACCTTCTTCAGGTCTTCATGAAGATCTGCCAGCGTCGGTCTGTTGATTTTGACGCCGCTGAAGCTCACAGTGTTGCGGTAGAAATCGATGCGAGGAACCCTGTCCACGGTGTTGTGGCCGAAAGTCTTCAGGTTGGAGTTGGTGATGGTGTCGTACGTTTGCAGGAGGGTGTCGGGGCGGAGGGGGTCGCAGCTGGGGAAACTGTTCCCCGATCCCCGGTACTCGAACGGCCCGCGGAGGCGGCTCAGCCCTTCCTCGCTGCCGAAGGAAGGCGCCACATACTCGGGAGGCTGGTCGTCCTGCGAGACCCTGGGCGCCGGCCGTTCATCCACCAGCTTCACTTGGAAACGACTGCAGGGCAGCCCGGCCGCGTCCTCGACGCCGGCGAAGCTGGGGTTGTAGTCGCGCTGCATCGTCGCCTCGCCTCGGGTGGATGGACAAAATGGCGCCGGCCTCAGGCTTCGATCGTCGAGCGTCGACCGTCTCAGAACCGCAGTCTCCCCACAGCAGCCGCCTCGGCCCTGCCTCCGCTCACACCGGCGACGATCTCCACTCCAGGTGCACAACCTGCTCCCCCTCAGCCCCGACTCCCACTCCTATCCCTCAGCCCTGACTCCCACTCCTATCCCTCAGCCCTGACTCCCGCTCCGACAACAAACCGGCTCCAACCTTTCCCGCTTCTTTTATAGCGCCAGCGCCACATGCCGCTGCTTGCGCGTGCGCGTCATGCATGCATGCATTGCCTCAATGCCACAGAGCAACCAACTCTGCCAAAGTAATCAAATTACCCTCTAGTACAATAAAAATTCCACTATTTTACAAAATGCATAGCAGCAATCAAATAAACCCCCTTCCCGATTCACATGACCAGCTCCCCTTCCTCAGTTTCTTGGTTTCTTGCTCCTCCAAAATATTCCAAATTGAATTTAAACTGGAGGTGGTGTTCTGGCAGTTCTGCGTTTTCTATATTTCAAGTATATTTACAAATGAAAACTAACGGGTTTTGTTTTTAACGATTGTGTATTTCCAACACCCTTAAGGGAAGCGTGTAGAGAACTAATTGTACTATTAGTCCTCCAAAGATTCCAATAAATATGTAATTATGTAATATTGAAATTTTCGAAACACACTAAGCACAGCCAAAAAAAGTTGTTTGGTATTGTATTGTAATACACCAACTCAGACGTTTCATAGATTAACTTGGAAACAGGGAAAAAGAATAACTGGAAGGATGATGAAACGTTAGTCGCTTCTGTCTCCACAAGCCTGAGGCAGCTTGGCCCGCTGAGCATTTGCAAGATTTTCTGCTTTCCGTTCATATTTCCAAAATTCGCAGCGCTGTATTTATGTTTTTCGAATAACATAACAATAAAAGACATTGAAAAATAGCAATGTACCAGTATCACGGAAAGATATCAAAGAAAAAAAAATAGCTGTCTCCTGTCCTTGAATACATGGCATATTTTATGCTGTTTATTTAACCTTCGCGTAAAATCGATTGACAAACATTAATTAATGCTCTTGAGTTACAATGCAATTTCTATTACCTAGTTAATTAAGAAAATATTATTTTGATAATTTCTATATAGTTCAATGCATTTTTTTGTATGAACGGCTTATTTCTATTCAAAGTGTATTAAGACTATTCACCCAGTGAAAACAATTTGAGTGATCCGGTGAGTGTTCTTATTTAGGGATTCTGGGCACACGTTTATTAAATTGGACAGACCGTCTCCATATTATAAATCCTAGGTCTACCGGGATTGAGCATATCGAACAGGAGAACAGTTACATTTGTTATCATTTTCTGAGGACGAAGTCTGACTTCTGTGCGTTAAATATCCCGGAGTTCTTGAACTATTTTTTTTAATCGACTAAATGATTTCAGTCAAGAGTGTAGGAATGAACTGTAGATGCTGGTTTAAACCGAAGATAGACACAAGATGCTGGAGTAACTCAGCGGGTCAGACAGCACAACGGGTCTGTTACACACGGGTAATATATAATAAACAAAAAAAAACATTAATAACCCAACATTAATGCAAAACAAAACTGGAAGTCCTTAATGCAACCAATAACGACTCATAGTTCGGCAAAGGACAATGGGTATAAAACAAATATTTAAATCAGCATATTTGTCTGAAATGAAAATTAGGAAGCTGCAAATTCTGGTAATTATTTAAAAAAACATTCTGGAAACATTAAGCAGGTCAGGCAGCATCCGTGGACAGACAAACAGAGATCCTGCGTTAATTCTGTTTTGTTTTCTATTGATGCTACCTAATCAGAATGTTCTGTGTTTGTTTTAAACTTGCAGTATTTTCTAAGACGTACAAGTGGAAACCACATACCATTAATTCAGGACATAAATCTCAAATGGGGTTTAATTTCGAAAGCCCAATTAACAGGCAAGCTTAATAATGCAAGGCTGCATCGGGTTAAACTCAAATTTGATGTTAGTGCATCAAAATTGCAACAATCACAGGGCGAAAATTATTCGCACTTTTTTTGGTGGTGGAACTCATTCATTTACATGTCCCTTCCTGAATACTGGACAATAGAAAATATACGAACCCGTATTTAAACATAGCGGGATAAACACTCAGTTTATTATTAATTTACCGCCAAAGAAGTGATTATTTCTTCTAGAATAAATGAAATTTAGAAGACATTTAACTCGCACAGGTTCTGAATATTTTGAAATTATAAACCGGCCAGTCGGAATCACAACAGTGACACATAAATGGAAGGAAAGAAAGAATGAGGCCGATACAGTGGGACGCTATTTCCTATTAGTTTAGTTATTTTGTATTATTTAAATTCATGCATTCAGTTTATAGCTGTAACATTCACCTGACCATTATTTGGAGAACGAGTTGTTTTCTACCCATGCGTCAAAAAAATATAAAATGTAATCTACAGAAGATATTATGACTATTGGACGTTAACAGCTTAAGGATAAGGGGGAAATCCTTTAGGACCAAGATGAGAAGGACTTTTTTCACACAGAGAGTGGTGAGTCTCTGGAACTCTCTGCCACAGAGGGTAGTTGAGGCCAGTTCATTGGCTATATTTAAGAGGGAGTTAGATTTGGCCCTTGTGGCTAAGGGGATCAGAGGGTATGGAGAGAAGGCAGGTACGGGATACTGAGTTGGATGATCAGCCATGATCATATTGAATGGCGGTGCAGGCTCGAAGGGCCGAATGGCCTACTCCTGCACCTAATTTCTATGTTTCAATGTTAAAATCCTTAAAATATACTACGGGCAAAATTACGAAATGAATAACTGCTGTGAGATACTAATACACTCGAGACACAAGGAACTCCAGATGCTGGAATCCTGAGCAAAAACATAAAGTGTTGGAGGAACTCAGCGGGTCAGGCAGCATCTGTGGGAATGGACAGGCGACGTTTGGGGTTGGAACTGTTCAGTCTGAGGACCCGAAACGTCGTCTGTCCATACCCTTCACTCATATCACATTCTCGACTTTGACTACCCTGGATGCACTTTCTTATAAGGTTGTTCATTCCACTCTCCTGAAAGATTTTAAAATTAAAGTTGAAGGCCGCGGAGTGCAAGGAACATTTCTCATTACTAAAGTTTTCTTTTCCGTTGGTCTGTCTATATGTCTCAAATTATTCACAGACAGAAAGACAAAAGTTGTACTTTTTTTATTTTTAAATAAAAGGTCGACAATTAGATTATTTTGAAATGTGCGACGCCTCTCAACTGCTGTTATTTTACTTCCCTGGAAAGATTTAACTTCGCAATAACCGTTTACTTGCCCACCAGGAAGTGAATTTGAGTGGACGAACACGCTTCTTCTCAATTGCGATTGAATTCTTAGAATTCTTCAACAGTACTTTGACGCGGGACCGAGTAAAACACGGCTGCAGTCACGGGCTCAAAGCTCCTCCGGCGATTTTACTCGGACAATTAGTAGCATATTAACCTTGCCCATGAATTACATTTCACAAATGTATTCCGACCAAGCCTCGCCTCTGTGGGTTTTAAGTGTCCCAGATCAATTATGTATACATTAAATTCCAATAAATCCAGTTTAGAGAGGTTAAGTTTACAATGAAATAGAGAACAAATAAAACAAATGTGAGTATGACTTCTCCATATCAATGTCTGTACAACTGGGCTGTTGGTATAGGAGCAGCGACTATGGGGAAGTACCCAGCGATATCACATACTAATAGAGGATTCATAGAATTATACAACATGGAAACAGGTCCTTCTTTCTACCCAACTGATCCATGCCGACCAAGAAGCTTAACTACCCTAATCCCATTCGCCTATGTTTGTCTCAAATCCCTACAACTCTTTCTTATCCATGTACAAATGTTTTCAAATGCTGTAATTATACCTGCCTCTAACCATCTCCTCTGGAAGCTTGTTCCTTATTCCCACCACCATCTGTACAAAAAAACGTACCCCTTAAATATTTCTCCTCTATACTTTTGCCCACAAGTTTTTGACTTCCCTGCCATGGTGTTGAGACCCTTCTGCAGTCTGAAGAAGCCACCTATTCCTTTTCTCCAGAGATGCTGCCTGACCCGCTGAGTTACTCCAGCTTTTTGTGTCTCTAATATAAAGGTCATATATAGAAAGGCAAGTAGTCAGTGGAGGTAATGGGTAGAATTAAAACATGGAGAGGGTAGTAAGGGTTTCAATTTGGATTCCCTGCTGTGGGTGTGAAATATGAATTGCGTACAGATCGGATTGGTATTAGTATTGAAGCTCATATGAAAATAGTAGGACATTTCCTGACCAAGTCCCTAGCTAATGAATGCTATAGTGCTTTTGTATTTATTAGCAAATACATTTTATTCATTTAGTTTTATTTAGATACTTTAGAAATTGGTGTTTCATCAAATATTCTACCAGCAATAATTGGTATCATCCAATTACAGTACTACCGAATTGTACTTCCATATAAGATGCATAAATATATAGAAACAAGGAACTGCAGATGTTTGTTTACAAAAAAAGACACAATGTGCTGGAGTAACTCAGCAGGTCCGTGAGCATCTCTGCAGAACATGGATATGATAGATAGATATAAACATAAATATATGTTTGTATCCATCGTTTAACCTACAAGTCTTTGGAATGTGGAAGGAAACCGGATCACCCAAAGAAAACCCCACAGTCAGAGAGAGAATGTGCAAACTCCACAGACAGCACCTGTAGTCAGGATCGAACCCAGGTATCTGGCGCTGTAAGGCAGAGAGCCTACCGCTGCTCGACTGTGCCACCCTCATCTGTTTTTGCACCTTACACTAGTGGGTACTGTCTCACTAATCTATACCCTTAATGACATTTGATTCCTTTGTCAGACACCATTGCTAGCTCCCCTGTTCCAAGGATACAGCGCAGGTTTCTCCAGGCCAAATAACTAATGTCACTCTTCCCTTGAATCATGTTAGTAAATTTCATCTGTATCCCCTTCACATCTTTTCCAGAACATAGTGCCACAGACATGACTGAACCAATCATTTTATAAAGGTTTGTAACCTCCCAAGACATAAGCAAGTGGATTCATCACATTGTTCCTGAAGAAATAAGTGCTGGATCCTGCACTTAATAAATAGTTCATTGTGCGGACAGCACGGTGGCGCAACGTAGAGTTGCAGCCTTACGGCGCCAGTGACCAGGGTTCAATCCTGACTACGGGAGCTGTCTGTGTGGAGTTTGTACGTTCTCCCTGTGACTGTGTGGGTTTTCTCTGGGTGCTACGGTTTCCTCCCACACTCCAAAGGAGTACAGGTTTGCAGGTTACCTGGCTTTGGTAAATTATAAGAATTGTCCCTGGTGTATGTTGATTAGTTTACAGGGTGATCACTGGTCAGCACGGACTCGGTGGGCCGAAGGGCCTGTTTCCACACTGTATCTCTAAAGTCTAAAGATGCGTGTGCAAAGTCTAGCCCCTACAGTGGAGACCTTCATCTGTTGATTCTCTAGCAATCTCAGGATTTTCACTGATGTCTCCTGAGTTCTATTGGGACATCCAGATCAATTCAGCTATATGTTATATGATATTTCCATTATTGCCCGAGGAGATGTTTAAAGTGATATTGTTCTCCTAAAACAGGAACAATAGAAACCAGAAATCCAGTCCTGGAAAAGGGTCAAAAGACATTTCAACTCATTGCAGTTAATATTTTGAGCGTTAATGTTGAATAGATCTTGATTCTGTGATAGGTGATTCAGGCAGTAGTCATTCAACAGAAATAATATTTGGGAGAGATGTAAAATAATATGGATTGCAAAGTCAGTATAACCCATTTAATATGATGATACATTCAAAATCTAATTGTAAGAATCCATCAAAATATGAATCCATCTTTTCTCTTCATAGACTTAATGACGCTGTTGCACATTTTCAATACTTATTTTAGATTTTAGTTCCTTGATAATCTCATTTTTGAAAGTGCCATTAGATTCTATGCACAGTTTGGTTCCTGTTCATTAAATCCTCAATGTGCATTTTATTAGTCACAGGGGAGATATTACATCTCATTTTCAAGATTAGTTGCTACAACGTTCTTGCTCAGGGTTAGGATAAAGCACAAGCGCAAACACCGGCATACTAAAATTTCCACAATAAAGTGGCAAGGATGCACTACCATCGCGCTTAATGTGTCTCTGTGAAAATTGCTTAATTGAAAACTGCAGGGAAACAAATAGTGGGAAATCTAGACTGCGTTACTGTATTTTGAATACCAGGTTTGTGAAGTATAATGGGTTACAGTGAAGTGTACTAGATTGACATATTAGTAGCAACATGTTGCCACGTTCTTGGAGCATCCTCCCATCTGCTGACTATTGTCCAGGGTCAGTCATAATGCGACATGGGAGGAGTTCAGAGGTTTGGTCTGATCCATTCAATCCATTCTATTGATGGCAGCACCTATGTAGTCCTGTATTGCAGCTACACTGGACAGGCACCACGTTTCTAGACAGGCCTGGTGCTGCTCCAAGCATATTGTTCTGCATTCCTTATGCAGAACAATATGTCATCCCTGGTCACTACTCTCAGTGCTTCTTTCATTAGATGAGGGAGGGTGGTGATCAGGGGAAGAATTTCTTGCCCATGTTTTACCCATGGCCAAGATAGTTAATAGGATCAGGAGCAATGTTGAGGCCACCAGGGCTACTCTCTCCTGCCTGTGTACTGCTGACCCAGCACCTCTGGCAGTTCCAATCTGCCAGTGGAATAGAACATACCCAGGGATTGGGAGAGTATGTCATTTACACCTAATCCCAGAAGTCTTCCTTGCAGACCAACAAATTTCCCAATGTAGATACCAGATGTTTGACAGGACCTTGCCCAGGTTTGGTGCCAGGCCTGATGCAGTCACTTTGGCTAGTTTTATCCTGTTCCTCATTAAATGGAGCAATTATGATAAATAATAGGGTCATTGCAGATTGTAGTTAGGAATGAAGCACATTGTTGAATCTACCACCCAGTGAGAAAACAGGGTGCTGTTCCAAGCTCGCACTGAGACTCTTCACCACAGGCCCATCAACAGGAGGGAGAGGCCAAACTCGGGGTGGGGGTGCGAGGGGGGGATGGGTAATCAGACAACTGGGGCATCAGGGTCATCCTTGCAGATTAACTGGGGATAAATGCCCGAACTCGAAAATCAAAAAAAGACACAAAATGCTGGGGCAACTCAGTGGGTCAGGCATCATCTCTGGAGCAAAAGAACAGACGACGCTTCGGGTCAGAACCCTTCTTCAGACTGAACGTAAAGTGGGATGGGGGGAGGTACTGGAGGTTGGAAACGGTCAGAACCAGGACAGGCAACAGATGACCAAGGATGTGTCCACTTCAAAATGTAATCACTACTCTACTCACTCCGACTTGCGCGAGATAACCACTGATGAGATGTTTGCGCAGTAATCAACCAGAACCAGAACCTGAAGGGTGGAGCCTTTATGGCCCATTGTTGGCTGGGGAAGAAGAGGTGATAACGATGTGATACAAGAAAATACTTGAAAGACCAATGCAATCAACCAGTCCATTTTTTATTCCTACAATTTGATATAAATGCTGGATATCTGGTTATGTTGCAGATTTGCAGCTCTCATTCCACATTCCTCAGGTCGCTTCCAATTGTTTTGCATGTAGACCTCTTCCAAGTCAATCTGTTTCCCCACAGATAAACACAAAATGCAGGAGTAACCCAGAGGATCAAGGCAGCATCTCTGGCGAAAATGGATAGGTGACGTTTTGGGTCGGGACCCTTCTTCAAACTGTTTCCCCTCAGCTCGTGCTGTCACCCGCCACTGTTACTCCTTTCATCTCCTGTCCTCACCTCCCCCATCCCATCACTCTCACTCACTTTGTTGGTAGACAAAAGTGCTGGAGAAACTCAGCGAGTGCAGCAGCATCTATGGAGCGAAGGAAATGGGCAACGTTTCGGGCCAAAACCCTTCTTCAGACTTGGCAGTCTGAAGAAGGGTTTCGGCCCAAAACGTTGCCTATTTCTATTGCTCCATAGATGCTGCTGCATCCGCTGAGTTTCTCCAGCACTTTTGTCTACCTTCAATTTTCCAGCATCTGCAGTTCCTTCTTAACTCTCACTTTGTTTATCTGCCCCTATCATTCATTTCTTACAAACCATTTAGCACCAACTTTACAGCTCAATGCTTTTCATCAGAACTTCAAACGTTAGCTGTGTTTCTCTCTCCACAGGCACTGCCTGACTTGCTGGACAATTCTCGTTTTTTTCTGCTTTTATTCAAATATTGTATGCTTTTAATTTTTAAAAATCCATTGTACACGACACAGGCAAGTAGTCTGTTCAATTGGAACGTCAGAGGTTGAGGGGAGACTTGATTGTAGTATATAAAATGATGAGAGGCGTAGATAGGGTAGACAGCTAGGACATCTTTCTCAGAGTGTAAATGTCCAACTCTAGAGGGCAAAGCTATAAGGTGAAAGGGGAAAGTTTCATGGAGATGTGCAGGGCAAGTTTTTTATACAGACAGTGGTGGGAGCCTGAAACATATTGTCCGGGTGGAGGCAGATATGACTGATGTTTAAAAGGCTTTTAGATAGTCACATGGAAATGCAGGGAATAGGGAGATATGGTTCATGTACAGGCAGATGTGATCAGTTAAACTTGGCATTATGTTCGGCACAAGCGTTATGAGCTTAAGGGCCCTTTCCTGTGTTGTACTGTTCTATGATCTAATTAGTTGATGAACCTTTCGTATTCTCAAGCCCAGAGAGCTGTAGCGACCCAAATATTGTGTTCATTCAAAGGAAACGGGGGTGTCACTCAATCCTGCTCAGTTTAAGTTTCTTAGAAAATATCTCTTAGTGAATTATCGGTTCAATTCTACAACTGGTGTAGGAGACTCACCATTCCCACATGCCCAGCACAGTTTTATTTTGCTTTTTTTAATCAAAAAAATGTATTCAATTATTAAAAAATAATACTTACAATACAATAAAACAAAACAGAACCCACCACCATAATACAAGACCAACAAATATACTAAATAAACTACTATACAACTATGTTACAATCCTTATTGAGGATACATTCAACACCCTGCGGTGCCCAGCGATCCTGGAAATCCCACAGGGTGCCCGTGGACAGCGCGTAGTCCCTGTCCAACATCACCTGGGCGCGGACGGCTAGCGCTCAGGGCTGAATCTTTCTGCCAATGCCACAGGTTGGTGGACACCTCCTCTCCAGCAGTGGCATTATATTCAATCAACTGGATTAAAAATTAAAACCATAATATTACCGATTCATGTTTGCAATATTCAGCTTTTTAAATACATCAATTTTGAAGTCAAGACATTTTCATAATTACAATTCAGAGATTGTTTGATTAAAATATTTATTTTACTTCGGAGTCACGTGAGTGACTACGTGAAGAAGACCCCGCCTGGCGCTGGAACGGCATTACGTCGACGCTATCGGCAGAGGAAGAGCTGCAGAGCGCAGCTCCAGCACAGCGGTAAGGAAACGGCCCGCAGGTAAGTAAAATTATTTTACTTCCAGGGCGTTTTTCTTAAAACTCCGTAGGCTGGTAGGAAACCAGCAGGAGTTTAAATAAAAATAAAAATAAAATGTTTTAAAAAGAAAATCGCGGGTAAACGTGCGTCCCGGGGTGTAAAAAGTCGGGACAGCAGACTATTGCGGAGCTGGTTCCGATACCGGTGGCCGATTGAAATACCCGTTAGGGAGCCTTTAGTTGCTCCACAAACAACACTTGAAAACCCAGTGCCTAAAAGTAAAAAGAGGCTTGAAAGGCCTGAGGTTTCTAAAAGATCCTGTAAGGTAAGCCTAAAATTGGCTAAGTATGGATCTAATGGAGGAAATTCTCCAAATTATATCAACCAAGGGTCTAAGTACCCAGAATATTCCCAGGCAGCCCCTGAGGGGGTTCCATATCGTGAATATGGTGCCAATTCGAATTGGGAATTTGAAACCCCAGTGCCTGGGTATGGACTGGAGGAAGTCTCCTTGAACGAGTTTCAGGAGTACCAGGGCTGTATGTGACAGACCCTGAAAGTGGTGTTTGTGGTCAGAAGTACCCACCACAATGCAAATCCAGGTGTGTCTGAAGGGCACAAAGTTACTATACCTGGTGGAGGCGGTGAGGCCATGGAAGGAACCTGGCGGCCAATGTTAATTATATGGTCTCTCACCTGCCTCAAGAAGCTGTTATGGTTGAAACAGCAGATTTGCATTTAAACATGTGCTCGCTTCGGCAGCACATATACTAAAATTGGAATTATACAGAATTTAATGCATGAAGCATTCTAAAACACCTTTAAGAAGGTACCTGGTAAATCCGGGTTTTGGGCGCCAATGTCAGCAATTATGCGGGCGCAGGAATTACGATTAAAAGAATCCTCAAACTAATTGGCATCACTGTCTTTTAAGACAAGCTGGGAAGTTGTGGAATGACTAAAGTTCAGAATGAAACAAAATATGTTAGGTTTATTCTGCAAACTTATTTGAGTTAAATTATATAAATAAAAGATTGCCATTCGGCCTCTTTTACATCCAAAGATTTACAGGACAAGCAATGTTCAAACTCCTGGTTATTGATTCGGAGAAAATCTGTTTAAGCAAATTAAGTATGGATGAAGGGGAAGAACTGTTGGTCTTATGAAACCCTTTAGTTGGCCAGTAGGCTGGTCATATGGAAAAGGGATTTGATTTGAGCCGAGGCAGGAGTATGATAAGGAAGAATTTCCAGCCAGCAAATCGTTTCTCGGCTTTTTGGCTAAGATTAAGCATGGTATCTGTTCTTATCAGTTTAAATCTGATACGTCCCTTATCTAGGGACCATATATTAATAAAATAACGAATGTACACCCACATTTTTGGGTAAGGAGGTAATTTCGTCAAACAGTTGGGGAGGTACAAAACTTAATCCTATTTAAGAAGGATGTTTGGATGAACCTCAGATTGGTGGTAGACTCCAAATGTTGATAATGAAGAGGTATGGATCCATTGGGACACAATAACCTGATCATTCTTCATGTTATAGTCTTGGAATAATTCAAATTGACAAAGACGTGGGAATTTGTGTGAGGAAGGAGGTATTGAGAAACAGGAAAGGATCCACAACAATTGTATCAAATATTTTCCCCAGGCCATAGAAGATGGGGTTGTACAATCATGTTAGATCTCACACAATTAAATATATTGTCCAGTAAAAAAAATTTAAATGGACACATTCAACACTGCTATACAGCAGGTATCAACTGGTGGTTATGGCTGCAATAAATTGAAGAGATGCATTTTTCGGTCCCAATTCACCATAATTTCATAGGTAATTAAAGTTATGGATGAGACAGTTTGTGGTACTACAAGCTTTGCCTTTAAGGATTAAGCCAGCATTTGCACTGCCTTAGGCACAAAAGTACATCGTTATGGCTTATCTAGATGACATTTAATTGTCAATGCTAATCAGGAGCCAGGTGGAAAATTAGTCTCAGTAACTACAAGTTGTTTGAGAAGTTGGGTTCCTGATCCATCCAACAAATCTAAGATACAGCAATCCCAAACCATTGAATATCTGGGGTTTGAGATTAACTCAGTTACCAGGTTGGTAACTTTACCAATGGATAAGTGTTGGATTTGACAAATGTGTGTCAAGACTTGATTTACGAACCTTATCCCTCCATCCGAGAGGTTGCCAAAATTATTGGTAAATTGGCAGCAGCATTTCCAGACAGTAGAGTTTGGTCGTCTACATTACCAAAATCTTCAAAGGGCAAAAACTCAAGCGCTTATTCAGCGAGCAAGCCATTTGATAGGCCAATGCAATTGCCTAAGGAAGTTTTATCAGAATTACATTGATGGATTGAGAATGTTCCATAAGCTGCTTAGAACTTTTAGTTCATCAGCCAGTAGTGTTTTGCAAAATGACGAAGTTCTCTCGGATGGGGGGGGGTTCGGATAATGAGACCAGCTGTAGAGGCAGATGGGCTGTCCAAGAGGATTTATTGTTCCAAACATGGTATTAATTATTTGGAGCTCCTGGTAGCATTTTATGTATTAAAAGCTTATTGCCCTTCATTAAAGGATTTGCATGTCCAAGTACAAATAGATTATACCACAGCTGTGGCATATATTAATCACATGGGTGGTGTTAGATCAATATCATGTGATCATCTTGTAAACCAGATGTGCCAATGGTGTATGGCAAAAAATATTTGGCTTTCAGCTATTTATCTCTCGGGGAGAGACAATGTTGTGACAGATAAAGATCACAAATATTTGAAGACAATACAGAATGGATGTTAATCCACAAAATTTCAAAATATTGTCAGTCGCTATGGAGTGCCGGACATTGATCTGTTTGCATCTAGATTGAATCACCAATTGCCCAAATACGGGTCTTGGGGAACACGATCCAGCGGCAGTAGCGGTGGATGTTTTCTCGCTACACTGGGGAATTTGTTCTTTTATGATTTTCCCCATTCTGTCTCATTGGGCAATGTCTCAATAAAAAGCGCAAGACGCTGTCGAATGCAATTTTTGGTGGTGTCAGATTGGCCCACGCAGTCATGATTCCCATTGATGCTAATATGCTTATTGAACCATGTATGACAATTCCCAGTTGCGACAATCTGTTGACACAACCAGTAACAAAAGGAATTCATCCATTGCATGATCATATGTATTTGTTAGTTACACAAAGAGCTGGAGAAGCTCAGCGGGTGCAGCAGCATCTAGGGAGTGAAGGAGATGGGCGACGTTCGGGTCGAGACCCTTCTTCAACACATATGTATTTGTTAATCTGCAGGTTCTGACCAGACCATTGCAAGAGTTGTACTGTCGGACAGGACCATGGATGTTATAGTTGCAGCTTGGAGGAATAGCACTAAAACAATATAAGTCGCATATAAGGAAATGGGAAGTGTACACAGTCAAAGATACCTTATCATACTGCAAACATTTCAAATGTATTACAGTTCCTTGCTGGGTTACACTTGATGAGCATTTGAGTATAGTGCCATTAATTGTGCTCGTAGTGCATTGTCATCCTATTTAGGACAAATTTCAGATCGAGATTCATTGGGTCTCACCCATTAGTATCCCGACTCATGAAAGGAATTTCAATAAAATCATCCTAAGCCCATATATACAGGAATTTGGGATGTTAGCATTGTTCTCACTTTGTTTAAACAATGGACTCCAATTAATTCAATGTCTTTGCAGAAATTAACATTCAAGGTGGTAAAGTTAATGGCATTGGTATCAGCTCAAAGAGAGTACAAGCTTTGCAGTTGTACGGTTGGATTGCATACATGTGACTGCAGATAACATTATGTTTTATGTTTATGACTTGATCAAACAAAGCAGACCAGGAAGAACTGGAATGAAGGTAATGTTTAAAGCATATCCTATTGATGAAACATTGTGTGTGGTTAAGCATTTAACTCAGTACATTGAGGTAACCAAAATCTCAGAGGTTCTGAGAAAGCGTTATTAATAACACACAAAAGCCACATACAAAAGGTTCAGTTCAAACCATTTCTGGATGGTTTGTGTCTAGCAAGAATAGACACTGATGTGTTTAAATCTCACTCCACTAGGGCGGCAGCTACGTCCGTGGCAAAGGTACAGGACGTGCCACTCGATAAAATTTTAGAGGCCGCAGGGTGGTCTAGAGAAGAGATTTTCAAAGTTCTAGAATAAACCTGTTGTCACAGTGCCAGGATTTAGACACACAGTAATGGGTTCTCTTTAATGCTTGCTTTGTTTTATATTATCGATTTATATTATCGATTTATGTTACCATTGACAACATTTATCAATTTATTTTGTAATTTTCCCCTAAGGTAGAGGGGTTATTATTAAAAAGTTGTTCTTTTTATGATTAAAGGACTTATTACATAAATTGTAACAATGTCCTAAAAATACTATTTACTCACTACTGTTTTGACTAAACAGAGAGTCGTATGAAATGAGTTTACGACATGAAAAACACAGAGCTTCAAAATCTTCACGTAGTCACTCACGTGACTCCGAAGTAAAATAGTGAGATTAAACGAGAACTTACCAGTTCGAAGTTTGATCTTTATTTTATGAGGAGTTACGATGAGGGATTACGTGCCCTCCACTCCCAACCCTCATAATGTAAATGATCATCTGGTAGTTCTAGTCTATTTTGAGCCTTACTATTTTACTTCGGCTATTGGTTTCTGTGTTTTTCATGCCGCTGCTTTGAAGTATGCCGTTCCAGCGCCAGGCGGGGTCTTCTTCACGTAATCCCTCATCGTAACTCCTCATAAAATAAAGATCAAACTTCGAACTGGTAAGTTCTCGTTTAATCTCACTATTTTCTCTTAAAATCAGTGATGGGCAATATCTGATTTTCCAAATAAATACGAGGAAGTAGCACCATGCATTAGTGCGGTAACATTGTCCTTGAAATACAAAACCAACTTAGCTACCAAGTTAATATTTTGGAATTGTTTGCTGCTCCTCCACAGAATAACCTTTAACAGCTCGGTGTCCTTCACGGGTCCAGGGTTTAGCTTAAAGGTGAGAATTAATGTTATATGAGAGGGTAATTCTACGACTAATTTAACATTAATGGCAATCATTTACTTGCAAAAGAATTCTTACATTGTGTGAAAGTGTACATAGAGTCACAGCGTGGAAAAAGGCCCTTTGTCCCAACTTGCCCACACCGACCAACAAGCCCCTTCTGCACTAGCCCCACTTGCCAGCATTTTGGCCCATATCCGAAACCTGTCCTATTCATGTATCTGTTTAACTGTTTCTTAAATGTTGGGATGTCCCTGCCTCAATTACCTCCTCTGATAGATTGTTCCATATACCCACCACTCTTTGTGTAAAAAAAGTTGTCCATCGGGTTCCCATTAAATCTTCTCCCTCTCACCTTAAACCTATGTCCTCTGGTTCTTGATTCATCTACTCTGAGTGAAAGACTCTGTGCATTTACAATAGACAGTAGACAATAGGTGCAGGAGTAGACCATTAGGTCCTTTGAGCCAGCACCGCCATTCAATGTGATCATGGCTGATCATCCCCAATCAGTACCCAGTTCCTGCCTCCTCCCCATATCTGCTGACTCCGCTATTTTTAAGAGCCCTATCTAGGTCTCTCTTGAAAGCATCCATAGAACCTGCCTCCACCGCCCTCTGAGGCAGAGAATTCCACAGACTCACCACTTTCAGTGAGAAAAAGTGTTTCCTCGTCTCCGTTCTAAATGGCTTACTCCTTATTCTTAAACTGTGGCCCTAGTTCTGGACTCCCCCAACATCGGGAACATGTTTCCTGCCTCTAGCGTGTCCAAGCCTTTAACAACCTTATATGTTTCAATGAGATCCCCTCTCATCCTTCTAAACTGCAGAGTGCACAAGCCCAGCTGCTCCATTCTCTCAGCATATGACTGTCCCGCCATCCCGGGAATTAACCTTGTGAACCTACGCTGCACTCCCTCAATAGCACAAATGTCCTTCCTCAAATTAGGGGACCAAAACTGCACACAATACTCCAGGTGTGGTCTCACTAGGGCTCTGTACAACTGCAGAAGGACCTCTTTGCTCCTATATTTGTTTCCTCTTGTTATAAAGACCAACATGCCATTCGCTTTCCTCACAGCCTGCTGTATCTGCATTCTTACTTTCATAGACCGATGTACAAGGACCCCCAGATCCCGTTGTACTTCCCCTTTTCCAACTTGACTTCATTTAGATAGTAATCAGCCTTCTTGTTTTTGCTACCAAAGTGGATAACCTCTCATTTATCAGATTTATCCTTTCTATACCTCTCATGATCTTATACATCACTATAAGATTACCCCACATTCTCCTGTGCCCCAAGGAATAAAGTCCAGGCCTGCTCAACATCTCCCTATAGCTCAGGCCCTGGCAACATCCTTGTAAATCTTCTCTGCACCCTTTCCAGCTTCACACCTTTCCTATAACATTTAACCAAAACTGAACACAATACTCCAAAATGTGGCCTGATGTACATGTGTTTACAAAACTCTCCAAGAGGTTGTAAAATGTGGAGGTGATGGATTGGGCAGAAGTATTGGCCCTGACCAAAGGTGTGGCATTGGATTCGACCCAATGGTCAAGCAGCTGAGGAGCAGAGAAGCTTCCTATGGGGCCACTGAGGAGCTGAGCAGAGGTGAGGCAATCAGTATAAATTGTTTGTGGGGGGGTGGAGAGAGGGGCAAAATCTGGCAAGTGATAGATGGACTCGGGAGAGGAGGGTTAATGACAGGTGGCATCAGCTGGGAGAAGAGGTTCCCTCAAACTGAATATTTTTGGCATTTTTATTTTGTTGTATATAGAATGGATTCAGGTTTATGTCTCCGAAATTTGTGGCCTGTTCACATAGTTATATAGTAATTGGTGCGGATTATTCCTTGAACATGCTGATGGTTTGCTGTAACTGAACCTGCCTTTTTAATTTTGCTCAGCTTAAGGGTTGAGCAGTGGGGCAGAGACACAGAGGGGAGCAAACAGCTGTGGGAACGTGGGAGCCCTATTCTGTGTCTTCTTTGAACAGGTTGCTTCTCAGGAGCAAGGATAATGAAGCCAAGTGTGCAGCAGGTCGCTGCTGGGAACTGGGAATAAACAAAAGATTAGATCAGCAGTGGTAGCACGAACACGTCTAAGAGCTAAGAGCAGCCTCAAAGAACAGCTCAGTACAAACAGCCTTGTGCTGATTAAGTGGTGACGACACAAGGCAGATGGCAGAGTGATTTAAGTCAAGAGTTTCAGCCACATTTGACATAACAGCAAAATGATTTAAACCATATTTTATAAATGCAAACGTTTGAAGGATGTACCTTTAGAAATGAGACGAGGAGGAATTTCTTTAGTCAAAAGGGTGGTGAATCTATGGAATTTATTGTCACATACGGCTGTGGAGGCCAGGTCACTGGGTATTTTTAAGATGGAGATGGACAGATACTTCATTAGTAAGGGTATCAAGGGTAATGGGGAGAAGGCAGGAGAATGGATTTCAGAGGGAAAGATAGATCAGCCATGATTGAAAGATGGAGTCATTCAACTCCCCCTCCCATTCCCAATCTGTCCTTTCTGTCCTGGGCCTCCTCCATTGTCAGAGTGAGGCACAGCGCAATTTGGAGGAACAGCACCTCAGATTTTGCTTCGGTAGCTTCCACCCCAGTGGTATGAGCATTGACTTCTCTAACTTCAAGTAGCCCTTGCTCTCCCTCTCTCTCCATCCCCTCCCCCTTCCCAGTTCTCCAACCAGTCTTATTGTCTCTGACTACAATCTATCTCTGTTCCGCCCACTTCCCCGACATCAGTCTGAAGCAGGGTCTCGACCCGAAACGTCACCCATTCCTTCTCTCCAGAGATGCTGCCTGTCCCGCTAAGTTACTCCAGCATTTTGTGTCTACCTTCGATTTAAACCAGCATCTGCAGTTCGTTCCATTCTTGCTATTGTGGGAGTGCAGGGTAGGTTTACAAGGTTAATTCCCAGGATGGCGGGACTGTCATATGCTGAGAGAATGGAGCAGCTGGGCTCGTACAACTCTGGTGTTTGGAAGGATGAGAGGGGATCTCATTGAAACATATAAGATTGTTAAGGGCTTGGACACGCTCGAGGCTGGAAACATGTTCCCGATGTTGGGGGAGTCCAGAACCAGGGGCCATAGTTTAAGAATAAGGAGTAAGCTATTTAGAATGGAGAAGAGGAAAAACTTTTTCTCACAGAGAGTGGTGAGTCTGTGGAATTCTCTGCCTCAGAGGGCGGTGGAGGCCGGTTCTCTGGATGCTTTCAAGAGAGATCTAGATAGGGTTAAAAATAGCACAGTCAGGGGATATGGGGAGAAGGCAGGAACGGGGTACTGATTGGGGATGATCAGCCATGATCACATTGAATGGCGGTGCTGGCTCGAAGGGCCGAATGGACGACTCCTGCATCTATTGTCTATTGTCTATTGTTCTTACACATTTAGTTATGAAGTATAGCCAATTTGCACATGTTTTGCATCAGTTGTCACCTTAAATTAATTTGGGTGGGTTTAGATATACACGAAAATGAGCAAAGCTGTTTGATTGGCAATTGATCACCAGCCTGCCCAGAATCACCACCCAGTGAGCATGGTCAGAGGGGGGTGGCGGGTGAGGGGGGGGGTAGGCGGGCTAGAGGGATGGGGAGCTGTTCAGAGAACGATCAGTAACTACTGTCAGAGCTAAGCCTCAGGATGAACGCACACATCAGACACAGCAGGAGCCCCGGGCACTAGGGACCACAGTGAAACTCGGTAACTCTGTCAGGATAGTGGCAATGGAGTCATCTCCTTGCCTTCAGGAAACCTTGAAACACCGTGGGTTTGTGTTGCGTTGAATCTTGCAGCTTGGAAACTCCAGTCTGTAGCTGTGATAACATAGAAACATAGAAATTAGGTGCAGGAGTAGGCTATTCAGCCATTCGAGCCTGCACCGCCATTCAATATGATCATGGATGATCATCCAACTCAGTATCCCATACCTGCCTTCTCTCCATACCCTCTGATCCCCTTAGCCACAAGGGCCACATCTAACTCCCTCTTAAATATAGCCAATGAACTGGCCTCAACTACCCTCTGTGGCAGAGAGTTCCAGAGACCCACCACTCTCTGTGTGAAAAAATTCCTTCTCATCTCGGTCCTAAAGGATTTCCCCCTTATCCTTAAGCTGTGACCCCTTGTCCTGGACCTCCACAACATCGGGAACAATCTTCCTGCATCTAGCCTGTCCAACCCCTTAAGAATTGTGTAAGTTTCTATAAGATCCCCTCTCAATCTCCTAAATTCTAGAGAGTATAAACCGAGTCTATGCAGTCTTTGTTCATAAGACAGTCCTGACATCCCAGGAATCAGTCTGGTGAACCTTCTCTGCACCCCCTCTATGGCAATAATGTCCTTCCTCAGATTTGGAGACCAGAACTGTACGCAATACTCCAGGTGTGGCCTCACCAAGACCCTATACAACTGAAGTAGAACCTCCCTGCTCCTACACTCAAATCCTTTTGCTATGAAAGCTAACATACCATTTGCTTTCTTCACTGCCTGCTGTACCTGCATGCCTACTTTCAATGACTGGTGTACCATGACACCCAGGTCGCGCTGCATCTCCCCTTTTCCTAATCGGCCTCCATTTAGATAATAGTCTGTTTTCCTATTTTTGCCACCAAAGTGGATAACCTCACATTTATCCACATTATACTGCATCTGCCAAACATTTGCCCACTCACCCAGCCTATCCAAGTCACCTTGCAGTCTCCTAGCATTCTCCTCACAGCTAACACTGCCCCCCAGCTTAGTGTAATCCGCAAACTTGGAGATATTGCCTTCAATTCCCTCATCCAGATCATTTATGTATATTGTAAATAGCTGGGGTCCAAGCACTGAGCCTTGCGGTACCCCACTAGTCACTGCCTGCCATTGTGAAAACGACCCGTTTACTCCTACTCTTTGCTTCCTGTTTGCCAGCCAGTTCTCTATCCACATCAATACTGAACCCCCAATGCCGTATGCTTTAGGTTTATATACTAATCTCTTATGTGGGACCTTGTCGAAAGCCTTCTGGAAGTCCAGATACACCACATCCACTGGTTCTTCCCTATCCACGCTACTAGTTACATCCTCGAAAAATTCCACAAGACATCTCCAGATACTCATTTACTCTCATTAACCAATTAACGAGTTTAATCCGTTTAGTCTCAATTGAATAAATGGAGGATCTGGCAACCTGAGGAAGGAGCAACCCGAGGCCGCTCGGCCCATCCACACGCTGACAACTAAACTGGAGATTGGTCCAAGTGACAGAAAGGTCAAGGGAAGGGGGTTGGATTTTAGAGACAAAAGGAACTGCAAATGCTGGAATCTTGAACAAAGCACAAAGTGCTGGAGGAACTCAGCAGGCCAGGCAGCATCTGTGGAGGGATTTTTATTTTCCCCAAAATAATATTTTTTCAGAATAAAATATATATAATCTCCCACAATTTAAGTGAATGGGAAAATATTTAATTGGAATCTGAGGGGTAACTTTTTCATACAAAGGGTGGTGGGTGTATGGAACAAGCTGCCAGAGGAGGCAGTTGAGGCTGGGACTATCCCAACATTTAAGGAGCAGATAGACAGGTACATTGGTAGGACAGGTTTGGGGGGATATGGGCCAAATGCAGGCAGGTGGGACTAATGTAGTTGGGACATGTTGGCCGGTGTGCACGTTGGGCTGAAGGGCCTGTTTCCATGCTGTATCACTCTATGACTCTAATCCACTCAGTCCATTCCTCACTTTGCTACACTTCTATCAAATCTCCCCCAGCTTCGACTTCTATATAAAAAATACAATCCCAGTTTCTCCAATATATCCCTTTAATTGTAGTCTCTCATCCCAGGAACCATCCTTGTAGATCTTCTATAAAGCCCTCACATCTCTCATATAATGAGATGACCAGAACTGAACCCAATAGTCCAATACACACCACAGTGTCCACAAGGCACCTGGCCAATCTCATACATTCCTGTTTTTGCAGTTTGAGGTACATTGCTGGATGTAATTGCACTGTTAAATAATTATGTGCTTTTTCTTTTGGGGCTTCTTTAAGTTGTGATGAAAGATGCGATATGAACGCAAATGGAGTCTCCTCGCTTTTCTTGATCTGGCCTTTCTATAAATCTAATCTTACACCTTGCACTTGACTGTTAATCTCTTTCAAATCAGACTAGTTAGCTCGTTTACTTGTTAAACGTTCCTGTCTGGATAGGTCGAGGTGGTAGGAAACTGCATCAATGTTCATGAGTATTGTGGGTTGTGGACAATCCAACGCCTGTTCAAAGTCACACTGAAGGACAACAAGGATGGAACTGTTGTCCACCCACACTCTGTTTTTGCAGCTGAATTAAATCACGGTGGCATGGTGAATACAGAACAGCCCGGCTGTGATGGAATGGTGGCAAACCTGTGGGACACAGGGCACTGAAGGGCAAAGCACTCATCTGTAACAACTGCAGGCAGACCAAAGACTGGAAGGAGCAGATAGTTTAGTTTAGTTCAGAGATAGTTTTGAGATAGTGTGGAAACAGGCCCTTCAGCCCACTGAGTCCACGCTGACCATCGATCACACATCCACACTAGTTCTATGTTATCCCACTTTCTCAGCCACTCTCTACAAGCTGGGGACAATTTACAGAAGCTTGGTTTTAGTGTTACCAATTAATCTACAAACTTGCACATATTTGGGATGTGGGAGGAAACCGGACGACCTTGGAAAAAACCTACACGGTCACAGAGAGCAGGTACAAACTCCACACAGTCAGCACCTGTAGTCAGGATTGAACCCGGGTCTCTGGCGTTGTAATGAAGCAGCTCTACGTTGCACCACTGGGCCGCCCCTGGTAAATTGAGTTCCGGTCAGGAGCAAACACCTCCGCTGTCACGCTGTGAAAACAGAGAGGATGAGACGGAGTTTCTTCCCACAGGCCATCAGGACTGTAAACTCTTAACTCACCAGGGACTGATTTACTGTGTTGTGTCTCTTGTAAAAAAAAATTTCTAACATGTAAATACTGGTTCTGTTCTATTCTGTTCTGTAGTTTTTGCACAATCCGCAGGCATTGCCACTTTCATTTCACTGAACATCTTGTATGTGTATGTGACAAATAAAGTTGACTTGACTGGACGCCACTGAATGCAGTTAATTATTTAAATTGAGATCGGCACATTTAGTTATCAGATAAACATAACTTTCAATTTGGTTTCAGCACATTTTTAACACACAAAGGAGGCCATTCAGTCCTTTGAGTCTATGCCAGCTCACAGAGCAATGTACTTGGCCAGTCACTGTTCAGTCCAGGTTAGCTTATTATCACGTGTACTGAGGTACAGTGGAAAGCTTTTGTTGGGTGCTATCCAGTCAGCAGAAAGACAACACATGATTACAATCAAGCCATTTACAGTGGATAGATACATGATAAGGGAATATCGTTTAGTGCAAGGTAAAGCCAGCAAAGTCCGATCAAGGATAGTCCGAGAGTCACCAAAGAGGTAGATAGTAGTTCAGCACTGCTCTCTGGTTGTAGTAGGATGGTTCAATTGCCTGAAAACAGCATTTGCACAAGTGGTAATAACAGCACCATTGAAACCATTGAAAACTTATTTCCTCATAACCTACTTCCACACGTACCCATCAATGACTTCAAATCTTTCCACCACTCACCCATATCAGGGATAATGTACCATGATAGTTAATCCACAAGCGCCTCTTTGCAATGTGGGAGGAAACCAGAGCACCCGGGGGAAACTCATTGGGT
Source organism: Raja brachyura (assembly GCA_963514005.1). The sequence goes on from OY740820.1 coordinate 12,340,194, forward strand.
GACAGGGAGAACGTGCAGACTCCACACAAACAGAACCAGCAACCTGGTTGCTGGAGGGAGCAGGCCCAGTTCTCGTCTGCACTTGGTCTCACGGATGTAGAGGAACCGCACCGTGGGGAGCAAACACAGTGGACAAGGCTGGAGGGGGTGCACGTGAATCCTTGTCTCGCTTCGAAGAGCTGTTTATATCCCTGGACGGTGATGATAGGGGCAATGTAGCAACCAGTGTTGAATCTACTATGGTTGGAGGGGAAAGTACCTGGGCTCAGCGAGGAGCAGATAAGGAAAGATAGGTGATCCAGGGAGTCAAAGAGTGGACCTGATTAAAACCAACAGCAGGGGAGATGTGGCTGGTGGTGGGATTCCAGTGGCACTTACAGATCTGGCAACGGATGATGTGCTGGATGTGCAGGCAAATGAGATGAATGGTGAGGGAAGGGGATCTCACTGTCAGCTGTGTCTGGGGAGAGGACGGGTGAGAGCAGACATGTTTGTAGGTTAATTGGCTTCTGTAAAATTGCCCCTAGTGTGTAGGATGTGAAACTGGGAGAACATAGAGCTAGTGTACAGCATCGTGGTCAGCACGGACTCAGTGGGCCAAAGGGCCTGTTTCCACACTTCGCTAAAGTAAAGTAAACTAAATTAAATGTGGGAAATATTATCCTTGACTATACTGACTTTGCTGGCTGTACCTAGCACTAAACATTATTCCCTTATCATGCATCGAGACGCTGTAAATGATTGATTGTAGTCATGTATTGCCTTTCTGCTGACTGGTTAGCACAAAACAAATAGCTTTTCACTGTACCTCAGTACATGCGACAATAAACTAAACTGAACTGAACTGAACTAAACCAATGTAAATACAGGTTTCCCAGTGGCCCAGGGAAGCAGCGAATGGGAGCATTGGGAGCAGGACCTGAGAGTGGAACAGAGCAGGGAAATGAGGTGAAAAAGTGGAAAACATTACCTCCTGAGTCGAGTGCCCAGTCATTTTTATTTTTTGTTTTTGTGTGTTCTTTTTCATTGTACCGCTGCTGGCAAATTCATTTCACTTGCACTTTATGAGGGAGTGCAGCGTAGGTTTACAAGGTTAATTCCCGGGATGGCGGGACTGTCATATGCTGAGAGAATGGAGCAGCTGGGCTTGTACACTCTGGAGTTTAGAAGGATGAGAGGGGATCTCATTGAAACATATATGATTGTTAAGGGTTTGGACACACTAGAGGCAGGAAACATGTTCGCGAAGTTGGGGGAGTCCAGAACCAGGGGCCACAGTTTAAGAATAAGTAGTAAGCTATTTAGAACGGAGACGAGGAAACACTTTTTATCACAGAGTGGTGAGTCTGTGGAATTCTCTGCCTCAGAGGGCGGTTGAGGCAGGTTCTCTGGATGCTTTCAAGAGTTAGCTAGATAGGGCTCTTAAAAATAGCGGTCAGGGGATATGGGGAGAAGGCAGGAACGGAGTACTGATTGGGATGATCAGCCATGATCACATTGAATGGTGGTGCTGGCTCGAAGGGCCAAATAGCCAACTCCTGCACCTATTGCCTATTGTCTAAAACTGATTGTGATTGTGATTAGGGTTTCCAAAGTTCAATAGTAGATTATCATCGAACGTCTGGTTGGGTTTGGCGACACGCACAGAATTGTGTGGTTTACAGAAGATAGAACAGCACAGCACAGGAACAGGTCTTCCAACACGCAATGTCCGCCTTCCCTTGATCATCATTGCTTTTTGCATCTTTCATTAGTTTGTTCAATATCACTGTCTATATCAATTTCCCTTTCCCCTGGCTCTCAGTCTGAAGAAGGATCCCAACCCGAAACGTCACATATTCCTTTTCTTCAGAGATGCTGCCTGACCCGCTGAGTTACTCCAGCTTTTTGTGTCTATCTTTAGTTTAGTGATACAGCGGACAAACAGGCTCTTTGGCCCAATGAGTCCGTGCCAACCAGTGATTCCCTGTACTCTAGCACTATCCTACTTACTAGGGACAATTCATAATTTTACCAAGCCAATTAGCCTACAAACCTGTACGTCTTTGGAGCATGGGAGGAAACCAGAGCTCCCAGAGAAAACCCAAGTAGTTCACAGGAAGAACGTACAAACTCCATGCAGACAGCACCTTTAATGAGGATCAAACCCAGGTCTCTGGCTCTGTAAGACAGCAATTCTACCGCTGCGCCACTGTGCCACTCGCTCTATGTCTGTGCTGAAGTTGAGGGTCTATTTTAATTATATAAATAATCAGTCCGAAGGAGGGTCCTGACCCGAAACATCACTTATCCACATTCTCCACAGATGCTGCCGTTACTTCAGCGCTTTGTGTCCTTTTAATTAATGAGTTTTCATTCTCGCTGCGCTGTCACTTCCATTGGTCCGTGGTCTTCGGAAGTACAATCTGTGACAATGAACTTTTTGCAACGTGCGATGTGCAGATTGACTTTCAGTCCATTCCCAAGTCACACTTTGACAATATTCAGCCATTTCACCACAAAGATATTTGGTGGATTAAAAAAATCGCATTTAAATATTGAGTTTTCAAAGCAGCAGTTCAAGCGCAAACTATAACATTGCAACAGTTGCAACCTAATAGAGAAATCCATCAATGTCACTTGTGTTAGTAGAAAATAAGGAATGTGTTACGTTTTCCCATTACTGTGGGCCATTCTGTTTGACTTAAACTATAAACCCTTCATTGTGAACTGGCAACCTCTCCTGGCTCTGACGTCTGATGAGCCATTAAATAACAATTAATTTGCCACAAGTTTTAAACATAACACTGAAATAAAGGTTAAATATTAATAATTGTCTCAAATTAACCTAAGGTAATGAAATAACGATTTGGGAGGTTCAGAGTCTTTTACATAGGGTAAGGGAATCAAAAACTAAAGGACACTTTAATTCTCCTTCCCATTCCTACACAAACCTTTCTGTCCTCGGTCTCCTCCATTGTCAGAGTGAGGCTAAATGCAAATTGGAGGAACAGAAATCTCATATTTCGCTTGGGCAGCTGACAGCACAGTGGTATGAATATTGATTTCTCTCACTTCAGGTAGCCCCGGCATTCCCTCTCTCTCTATTCCTCCCTCACCCAAGTCGCACCAGCTTCTCATTTTCACCCTACAAACTGCTGACAATGGCCTGTTTCCTTTAAAATCGTTACTTTTTTGTATATCTTTCATTCATTGTTCTTTATCTCTCCACATCACCGTCTATATCTCTCATTTCCCTTATCCTTAACCAGCCTGAAGAACAGCCTGTCTCAACAGGAATAGTCACCCATTTCATTTGTCACCCATTTTGGATGTAACTAGAAAAATGGACAAGGGAGAGCCAGTGGATGTAGTAAGCCTTTGATAAGGTCCCACATAGGAGATTAGTGGGCAAAATTAGAGCACATGGTATTGGGGGTCGAGTACTGACACGGATAGAAAATTGGTTGGCAGGCAGGAAACAACGAGTAAGGATAAACGGGTCCCTTTCGGAATGGCACGCAGTGAATCACAAGGTACCACAAGGCTCGGTGCTGGGACCGCAGCTATTTACAATATACATTAATGATTTAGATGAAGGGATTACAAGTAGCATTAGCTAATTTGCAGATGGCACAAAGCTGGGTGGCAGCGTGAACTGTGAGGAGGATGCTATGAGGATGCAGGGTGATTTGGACAGGTTGAGTGAGTGGGCAAATGCAGTTTAATGTGGATACTTGTGAGGTTATCCATTTTGGTGGCAAGAACAGGAAGGCAGATTATTATCTGAATGGTGTCAAGTTAGGAAAAAGGGGAAGTACAACGAGACCTGGGTGTCCTTGTTCATCAGTCACTGAAAGTAAGCATGCAGGTTCAGCAGGCAATGAAGAACGCTGATGGCATGTTGGCCTTCACAACAAGAGGAGTTGAGTATAGGAGCAAAGAGGTCCTTCTGCAGTTGTGCAGAGCCCTGGTGAGACCACACCTGGAGTATTGTGTGCAGTTTTGGTCTCCAAATTTGAGGAAGGACATTCTTACTATTGAGGGAATGCAGCGTAGGTTCACGAGGTTAATTCCCGGGATGGCGGGACTGCCATATGTTAAAAGAATTGAGTGACTGGGCTTGAATACACTGGAATTTAGAAGGATGAGAGTGGATCTTGTTGAAACATGTAAGATTATTAAGGGTTACACAAAAAGCTGGAGAAACTCAGCGGGTGCAGCAGCATCTAAGGAGCGAAGGAGATAGGCGACGTTTCGGGTCGACCCGAAACGTCGCCTATCTCCTTCGCTCCTTAGATGCTGCTGCACCCGCTGAGTTTCTCCAGCTTTTTGTGTAACCCTCGATTCTCCAGCATCTGCAGTTCCTTCTTTAACAAGATTATTAAGGGATTGGACACACTAGAGGCAGGAAACATGTTCCCGATGTTGGGAGAGTTCAGAACCAGGGGCCACAGTTTAAGAATAAGAGGTCATTTAGAACGGATATGAGGAAAAACGTTTTCACCCAGAAGGTTGTGAATCTGTGGAATTCTCTGCCTCAGAAGGCAGTGGAGGCCGTTCTCTGGATGCTTTCAAGAGCGAGTTAGATAGAGCTCTTAAAGATAGTGGAGTCAAGGGATATGGGGTACTGATTGTGGATGATCAGCCATGATCACAAGCCAAATGGCCTACTCCTGCACCTATTATCTATTGTATTCCTTCCCTCCAGAGATGCTGCCTGTTCCCGCTGAGTTACTCCAGTGTCTATCTTCGGTTTCAACCAACATCTGCAGTTCCTTCTTACACAGAAAAATGACATAGTTTGAAGGTGAGAGGGGAAAGATTTAATAGGAATCTGAGGGGCAACTATTTTACACAGAACAAGTTGGGTATAAGGAACAAGCTGCTGGAGGAGTTAGTTAAGGCAGGTACTACAACAGCATTTAAAAGACACTTGGACAGATACATGAATAGGAAAGGCTTGGAGGGATATGGTCCAAACGCTGGCAAAAAGGGACTTGCTTAGTTGGGGCATCTTGGTGGGAATGGACAAGTTGGGCCAAATGGCCTGTTTTCGTGCTGTACTGTATGTCACTGCTGCCAGATGCCGATCTCAGCCGATACAGCAAGTTTAATTTAGTTCAGAGATAAAGCATGGAAATAAGCCCTTCGGTCCTTTGAAGCCACGCCGACCATCGATCACCCGTTCACATTAGTGCGATGTTATCCCACTTTCACATCTACTCCCTGCACACTAGGGACAATTTACAGGGGCCAATCAACTAACAAAACTGCACATCTTTGGGATGTGGGAGGAAACCGGAGCACCTGGAGGAAACCCATGCGGACCGTGCAAACACCACACAGACAACACCCGAGGTCAGAATCGAACCTGGGTCTCTGATGCTGCGAGGCCTGTCGGAGGCAGGGGACTGAACGCTGCAGTAAATTGGAGATTATGAACTATTAAGATTCCCAGAAGCTGACAGAGCAGCAGCAGAGTTTACTGAAAATACTCAGCCAGTCATGCAGCATCAGTGAAGAAAGAAATTGAATGAGCAATGAAGCAACTTGCAGAGGTGTAAGTGGGGGAGGAAACTAAAGGAAACAAACTAAAGAGAAGAAAACCAATTAGCCCCAAATAGTTCCTCTTTGAGCAAAACACAAAGTGCTTGGGAACTCAGCGGGGCTAGCATCATCTGTGGAGGGAATGGACAGACAATGTATCGGATCAAGACCCCACTTCACACTGCTCAGGAGTCCAGCATTGGCAGTTCCTTGTGTGCTCCACATCGAGTTCAACTGCATCTTCTCATGTTTCTCAATGCTCCAGCCTCAACATGGGTAATGACCTCCCCACCATTGAAGGGATCTACAGGAGGCACCTCCTCAACAAGAAAGCCAGCATAATCAGGGACCCACACCACCCTGGCCACACTCTCATTTCACTCCTGCCATTGGGAAGAAGGTACAGGAGCCAGAAAACTGTAACGTCCTGGTTCAGGGGCAGCTTCTTCCCAACAAACATCAGGCCATTAAACATTACAACCTCCAAATAAGCTCCAAATTTGAGAAGCATTTTTTATGTCTTGGTTTTATTTATGTGTGTGTATATGTGCGTGCGTGTGTGTGTGTGTGTGTATACATGTGTATGTGTATATATATTTACATGTATATTTATTATGGTGTGATATTCTGGTGTTTATCATGGTATGATATACATTAGGTATGTATATTTTCATTCTGGCATTCTGAGTCAAGAGTGTTTTATTGTCATATGTCCCAGATAGAACAATGAAATTCTTACTTGCAGCAGCTCAACAGAATATGTAAACATAGTACACTGTTAGCAATATAATAATAAAGAAAAATAGTTCAGTGTGTGTGTGTATGTATATATATATATATATATATATATACACACACACACGTACATACACACACATATACTCACAAACACAGATATTTATAGATATACTAGACGACCCGTGGACTCCTTGGGTCCCCGTTGTGACGCGACTCTAATACGGAAATATTAGATCAAAATGGCGATCTCAAAATGGCGCTGGGCCCGGCAACCCTCCACCAACTGCGCAGGCGCACCTGATGGGCCCGACATGTGGGAGCGTAGTGCCGTTATGCTATAAAATAAATTAAAGTTTATAAAGGGAAAAACTTTGTAAGATCGAACGAAACTTGCCACTGCACACCCCAGGCGAATGGCGAGTAAGGCGCCCCTAAAATTGTCGCACTATCGTGTACCGTTTTGGTTGTATTTTGGGAACATACATACATACAAGATGAGACTTTTAGTTATATATAGATAGATATACACACATATATATGCACACATGGGTACACATAAACAAAAGGCAATAATAACAATAATGGTCTATGTAGTTCAGGGCTTATTTGAGGTTGTAGCGTTTAGTACCCTAATGATTATATATGTTTACATATCTGTTTTGCTACTGCAAGTAAGAATTATATGGTTCTGTTTCGAGATAAATGACAATAAAACACTCTCAATTCAAGAAGCAGAATAGTCTCTTGACTCGTTGGACGATGTTTGCTTTGGGTGTTTACTCTGACCATTTACTGCTCGCTCCTGAACCTGGTGTGAAAACAACCCCCTCCCCTTGATTCAGAATGGACACAGTCTCAACAATGGCAGAAGAGAAAGCTTGCTTTAACACGGTCAGAGCGTCTCAGAGCATTTCACAGCTGGGGAAGCAGTTTGGAAACGCATCCCTGTTGTTTTCTAGGCCAAAGCGGCAGCCAATTTGCACACAGCAGGATCTCAGGTGTAGCAATAAGATAGATGAAGGGCTTCTGCCTGTGTTGTTGTTACCAAGGTCACATTGAAACCTCGGAAAATAAAACCAACTTCCGAAAAATCTTACTACACCAGCGGCAAGAAGAAAACTCTAACCTTTACACAGAAAGGTTTGTGTACAATCTAGAAAACCCATTAAAGATTTTTTATATATAGTAGGTAAAATCCTTCACAATTTTACACTGCGCTGACTTTAGTTTATTCTCAGTTTTATCTGGCTGGATCTTTGTATGATATTAATTGCCAATATCCTTCTCTCATTCAGAAACATGCAATGGAAAAGCACACTATGTCATTAGCAATGCTTAGCCACTTTAATATTGCTCTTTTGCTTACCCTGTTAACACTTAAAGTTACAAATCTGCACAAAATGATTAATACAAAAGCAAAACTTAAAGCACAGAGATGGATGGACAATATCATCAGTTTAGTCTTTCAAAAAATTGTATATCAGAAAATGAACAATAATGTGAATTTATTGGACATTAGACAGCAACAGTTGTAATACTAGACTACATATATGATACTGATAACTTTGAACCTATCTCCACTCAACATACACTGAACAGTTTCTAACCTCTTTACTGAATAGTAGTCTACGCACAAATAGAGTCAGACCATAGATGGCTGCTCTACTGGGCAGATTAGTTTAGTGTAGAGATATTTTGGAGACAGATAGGTTAGAGATACAGCATGGAAACAGGCCCTTCAGCCCACAAGTCCACGTCGAGCATCCATCGCCCATTCACACTAGTTCTATGTTATCCCACACTAGGGGCAATTTACAGAGGCCCATTAACCAACAAACCTGCAGGTATATTTACGGTGTGGGAGGAAGCCGGAGCGCCTGGAGGAAACCCACGTGGTCACAGAGAGAACATGCAAACTCCACATAGATAGCACCCGGGGTCAGGCTTTAGAGATGTAGCGCAGAAACAGGCCCCTCGGCCCACCAAGACCGCGGCAACCAATGATCACCCTATACACCACCCTACGCATACTAGGGACAATTTTTCTCAATTTACCAAAGCCAATTCACCTACAAACCTGTACGTCTTTGGAATGCGGGAGGAAACTGGAGAAAACCCACGTGGTCACAGGGAGAACGTACAAACTCCATACAGACAACACTCGAGGTCAGGATTGAACCCAGGTCTCTGGCTCTGTGAGGCAGCAGCTGTACCCGCTGCGCCACCGTGCCCCCTTTAAGAGTCGGGCGCGGTTCGATGGATGGATGAGGAGCGTCCTCACTCGGGGAGGTGGTGTGAGCACCGCGGCACGTCTGTCTCTCCGTCGGTCCACTTCACGCCAACACATACTCGAAGGTGCCTTTCTCCAACCCGTCCATGCCATCAGCCCAGGTGGAGGACGGCATGCTGCTGTAAGGGTCCAAGAGGATTCGGAAACAGCGCACAATGAGCAGGCCCAGGAAAAGGATCAAGATGCCGACAAAGGCAAAGGCGGCTTTCTGCTCCAGGGTGAGAGGGTGGGTGTGGATCGAGCTGCCTGTGCCGATACCCAGGGAACTGTTGTAGTGATTGTTGATCATTGTTACGGGGTTAGAGCCTCATGGAAACTGGCAGCATCACGGTGAAATCTATTAGAATTAAAAATATTTCTGTTAGCACAAAGAATTCAGCTGCAAAAACACATAGGAACAAGGAACTGCAGTTGTTAGTTAATACATAAAAAGACACCGAGTGCTGGAGTAACTCAGCATGTCAGGCAGCATCTCTGGAGAACATGGATAGGTAACGTTTCGTGCTGAGACGCTTCTTCAGCTGGAAATGTTCAGGAACATGTAGGGTGAACACTGGCAGTGTTGAACTGCCACCCGAAACCTGCTTCTCCACATAGCCAGCTGATCGACCAAGTACTCCAGCATCTCTGGTTAACATCATTATGCAGAAGACACTGCCCGTTCAAAACATACAAGACGTGCACTTTGTTACAAACCACACCCTTGCTGGGTAGCACTCACTTTAAATTTTCATCACACCAACATCAGGAAAAGGCAAAACATAGTGTGGTCGCCCCCTCCTGGTTAAGGTTAAAACAGCTAGTAAAGTGTAGTTACTCACTGTTAAACTGGCTCAGCTGTTAAACTGGTGAGTTAAGCAGTAGTTTACCAGATCTCTTCAGCGGAGGAAAGGGAGAGGGCGGGGCCGGGGAGGGGGACGAGGGGTGCAATGGATGTGATGACACAGGGAGGGATAGTATGGGGAAGGGGAGGTTAGTCTGCAGTGGGATAGAATGGGGGGGGGGGGAACACTGGAGTTGGATAGGGAAATTATGGACAGGATGGAAAATGGCAAGTGGGAGTGGAACAGGAATGGATAGAGTGAGGAGGGACATGGATAGGACAGGGAATGGGCAGAAGAGTGAGGGACTGGATGGAGAGAGATAGAAGAGGGCGATGGGATGAGGTGATGAAAGGAGAGGATCATGAGGAATGGGATGGGGAGAGGGACAAGATGAAAGGGCGAGAAAAGTTGGATGAAGATAGGATAGGTGTTTAGGGTGAAGAGGGATAGATTGGTAACTGATCGGAATAAAATAAGGTACAGAAATGAAAGGGTGGAAGTGTATAACTTACTTATGGGACTGACTTACTTACCAGCACCCGGTGGGGTCACAACATCTAAAGCCTGGATCGCCTAAGGGCAGAGGGAAACAAAGAGGGAAGAGACAGAGACTTTAAGACTTTGCCTTCCATCACAGTGAGGAGGTGTTTGGTGAACTCACTGTGGTGGATGTTAAATTTGTGTTTATTGTGTGTTCTGTCATTAAAAAAAAAATTATATGTATGACTGCAGGGGAACAAAATTTTGTTCAGACTGAAAAGTTTGAATGACAAATAAAATAATTTAATAAAATAATCTAATAAACTGAAGGCAGAGAATAGGAACGATTAGGATATGAGAGGAATGGCAAAGGAAAGAATTGAGAGGGACTGAATGGGAAGCGATAGGATGGAGAAATATTGGGATGGCTGGAATAGGGAGGTGGAGAATGAGAATAATAGTGAGGAAAGGGAAATAGGATAAGGAGGCAGGAGATACACTGGGATGGGATTGGGAAAGTAGGTGGGATAGGAAAGAAATAAGACAGGACATGAAATGGTGGAGGGGCATTATATGGCAGTGAAAATGGCAGAGGATGGTTTTGGATTGGAGTGGACGACGGGACAAGGGGAAGGTTAGGATGTAGAAAGGGAGAGAATTAGGATGAGGGAAGATAGGATGGTATGGGAAAGGACTGTTGGAGCATGGGACCAGATCAGAGGAAGAAACGGGATGGGAAGAGATAGATTGTTGAGGGAATGGAAGTTGTGGGAAGCGCCTGCGGTTGGTTTACTATTGGGGAGAGAGTGAGGGGGAGTTGGGATAAGATGAAGCGGGATATAAGGAGATAGGTAGGATGGGAATGGGTAGAGGAGGGGGAGAGAGATGGGTTGTAGAACTAGCAGTAATAGGGGGAGGTTACACAAAATGCTGGAGAAACTCAGCCAGTGCAGCAGCATCTATGGAGCGAAGGAGATAGGCGACGTTTCCAGACGAGACCCTTCTTCAGACACAGTAATAGGGGGAGATGGGACGGAGAGTGACGGTAAAGGAGTGAGAAGGGGAGGCGGTGCGAAGGGGATGGGAGGAGGGGGGGAGATGAGGATGGGGAGGGATGTGGTGCGAGGGAGAGGAGAGGTGTGGGTTGGGATGAGGGAGAGATCGGGAAGGAGGAGGGTGGTCGGGTTGCCGGGGACCGCGGGGACGAGCACGGATTCAGGGGCCGTTGTCCGGGGGGGAGCCCCGGCCGGGAAGCAGCGTCCAGCTCCGCTCACCTGTTGCGCATCTCCAGCCCAGCGCCGGCGGCTCAGTGCCCGCTGCAGCCCCTGCGGCCGCTCCCCTCCCTCTCCCTCTCCCTCCCTCTCCCTCTCTCTCTCTCTCTCTCTCTCTCTCTCCCTCCATCCCTCTCTCTCCCTCCATCCCTCCCTCTCTCTATCTCCCTCCATCCCTCTCTCCCTCTCTCTCTCTCTCCCTCCCTCTCTCTTCTTCTCTCCCTCTCCCCCCTCTCTCCCTCCCTCTCTCTGTCTCTCTCCCCCTCCCTCCCTCTCCCTCCATCCATCCATCTCTCTCTCTCTCTCTCTCTCTCCCTCCATCCCTCTGTCTCTCCCTCCACCCCTCCCTCTCTCCCTCCCTCCATCTCTCTCTCCCTCCCTCCATCCACCCCCCCTTTCTCTCCCTCTCCCTCCCTCCATCCCTCTCCCTCTCTCTCCCCCCATCCATCCATCCATCCCTCTCTCCCTCTGTCTCTCTCTCTCCCTCCCTCCATCCCTCTCCCTCTCTCTCCCCCCATCCACCCATCCCTCCCTCTCTCCCTCTCTCTCTCTCTCTCTCCCCCTCCATCCATCCATCCCTCTCTCCCGGCCGGGGACCCACCTTCTGGAGCGGCGACTCGGGCCAAACTTTGTCCGCCGCCCGCGGTCTCCGGAGCCGAGGCGGGGGCAACGAGGCGGCCGCCGAGCTCCGTGGAGAGAGGGAAGGAGAGAGAAGGAGGGAGAGAATGAGAGAGGGAGAGGGAGGGAGGGAGAGAAGGAGAGAGGGAGGGGAGAGGGAGGGAGAGAAGGAGAGAGGGAGGGGGGAGAGCTGGAGGGAGGGAGGGGGAGAGCTGGAGGGAGGGAGGGGGAGAGCTGGAGGGAGGTGTATTCGCACCTAATGCGCCTCGTCCCTGTTGCACTTTACTCGAGTCTGCAGCTTGTATCAATGTTTACACCCGCGGCACGTGGGCAGGTAACCCGGGGCGGCGCCGGCCAACCCCGCACCCCCTCCCCTCTGTCCTTCCCTCCCTCCCTCCCTCTGCCCCTCCTCTACTCGCCCCCTGTATCCTCCCCTCTCCCCCTCAACGCTCCCTCCCTCCCGACTCTCCCTCTCTCTTCCTCCCTCCTTCCTCTCTCCCTCTGTCTTTCCACTCTCCCCCGATTCTCTCCCTCTTTTTGTTCTTCCTTCGCCTTTTCTGTGCCCCTCGTGATTTTATATACCCCTATAGTAGAAAGTCTCCCCTCACCCTCCAAAAGTTCCAGGGGAAAATACCTTGCCTATCCAGCCTCTCTATAGCTGAAACTCTCCAGACCCAGTAACATCCTGGTAAATTATGTTTTGCAATTTTTTGCAGTTTAATGACATCCCCCCCACAGCAGAATATACAGTACTCCAAATATGGCCATAACGACATTGTGCTGTAACTCAGCAGGTCAAGCAGCATCTCTGGAGGACATTGCATCTGCAATTCTTTGTCCTTCATGTTGTAATATGATGTCCCAACTCCTGTACTCAACACACTGACCGATGAAAGCAACGTGCCAAATGCTTTCTTCTGCCTTCTCCCTTCTCCCGATAACCGCTGACACCCATACTAATCAAGAATCTGTCAATCTCCGCTTTTAAAATATCTATTGACCTGGCCTTCACAGACATCTGTGGCAAATAATTCCACAGATTCACCTCCCTCTGACTAAAGACATTTCTAAATCTCCTTCCTAAAGGTATGTTCTTTTATTGTGAGTCTGTGCCCTCTGATCCTAGACTCTCCCGTTAGTGGCAACATCCTCTCCACATCCACTCTATCCCGTCCTTTATTCGGTAAGTTTCAATAAAGTCCCCGCTCATCCTTCTAAACCTCAGCGAGTACAGGCCCAGTGCTCTTGCTCAACGCTGTCTCTCCACTGCCCTCTTTCACTTCCACTGCCCTCTGTGGCAATGAATCCCCATTTTTCCTCCTCATTCTGAATCCTCCATGAAATCTCATCAAAATGTGTGCGTTATCGGTTTCTGTTATCTCTTCTCACAGACAAAGTCTTCCAACACTGCTGTGACCGAGACTCCTCGATTCCATCTGTGTCCCCATCACATCCTCTGCTCTTGTCGTCTGTGTCTCTGCTTACACCTCATGAACATTTTTATTCAACTTCATTTTAAGGATGTCCTCTTTTAAAACGTTCTTACTCAACTTTTCCGTTCCCTGTTTTTAAAATTTTTACTGAGGGTTTTACTCACAAAACTCGATCACTTCATACTTCCCTGGATTTAATTCTATGCAATAACAGTCCAATGTATTAATTAGTCTGTGACTCCTTTGATCCTCTTCACAGATAACCAGACTTCCTATTGTCGAAGGTAGATACAAAGCGCTGAAGTAACTCAGCGGGTCAGGCAGCATCTCTGGAGAAAAATGATGGATGACATTTTGAGTCTGCAAAAGGGTCCTGACCCGAAACGTCACCCATCCATTTTCTCCAGAGGTGCCACCTGACCTGCTGAGTTACTCCAGGACTTTGTGCCTATCTTTGGTATATACCAGCATCTGCAGTTCCTTTCTACACTCCCTATTTTCAAAGTTGTGTTATGAAATAGATATCCTATGAAATGTATTTCTGAACATTGAGGAGTGGCTCAAGAGTAACCAATTCTCCACCCTATCTAGAACCCATGCAGTTTAGAGAGAGGGGTGAGAGAACAGGACGATAGTGAGAGTGGGTAGACAAAAGTGCTGGAGAAACTCAGCGTGTGCAGCAGCATCTATGTAGCGAGGGAAATAGGCCAAAACCCTTCTTCAGACTGATGGAGGGTGAGGGGGGGGGGGGGGGGGGGGTGGGGAGAAGAAAGGAAAAGGGAAGAGGAAAAGCCCGGGGCTGAGAAGGGGAGGAGGCAGCAAGGGCTACCGGAAATTGGAGAATTCAATGTTTATGCCACTAGGGTGCAGACTGCCCAAGCGGAATATGAGGTGCTGCTCCTCCAATTTCCGGTGGTGCTCACTCTGGCCATGGAGGAGGCCCAGGACAGAGAGGTCTGATTCGGAATGGGAGGGGGTGTTGAAGTGCTGAGCCACCGGGAGGTCAGGTTCGTTAATGCGGACCGAGCGGAGATGTTCGGCGAAACGATCGGCAAGCCTACGCTTGATCTCACCGATGTAGAGCAGCTGACATCTAGAGCAGCGGATGCAATAGACGAGGTTGGAGGAGGTGCAGGTGAACCTCCTGATAGTGAGAGTGGAGTGGGAGAGTGGGATAGAAAATGGATAGAGGAGAGAAAAAACAGTAGTGGAAGTGAAAGAGGGAGAAGTGGGGAGATAGCAATGAGCAAAAGCATACACACGTCATATCCCTTTTTTACAACATGCCAGTCATTTCATTTTCGCATCAAAACAATTTTTTTGGCATTTTGTCAAACACCATTTAAAAGGCCATATACTTATTGCAATACTTTATCAAAATACACAGCTTCTTTAGAGGATTACATTAACATAACTAGATGGAAATATTATTATAGGTGTTGGCAAAATGGCTGTAAACAGAGTGAGCCAGGAGGATGTGCTGAGTAATTTTACATGTAAAAACCACAAAGAACAGCAGGTACCATGGCAATGGCAGCAGCTCAGAGTAATGGCCAAAATCCTTTAACCCTTTTCTGGTATTTTGTCAATTGGATACTTACTTCCCCGGGATGGCGGGACTGTCATATGCTGAGAGAATGGAGCGGCTGGACTTGTATACTCTGGAGTTTAGAAGGATGAGAGGGAATCTCATTGAAACATATAAGATTGTTAAGGGCTTGGGCACGCTAGAGGCGTGTTCCCGATGTTGGGGGAGTCCAGACCCAGGGACCACAATTTAAGAATAAGGGGTAAGCCATTTAGAATGGAGACGAGGAAATGCTTTTTCTCACAGAGAATGGTGAGTCTGTGGAATTCTCTGCCTCAGATGGCGGTGGAGGCAGGTTCTCTGGATGCTTTCAAGAGAGAGCTAGATAGGGCTCTTAAAATTAGCGGAGTCAGGGGATATGGGGAGAAGGCAGGAACGGGGTACTGATTGGGGATGATCAGCCACGATCACATTGAATGGTGGTGCTGGCTCGAAAGACCGAATGGCCTCGTCCTGCACCTTTTGTCTATTGTCTTACTCCAATGTTCTCCTAGGTGGCCTCATTCTCTAATTTGGCTGATGGTGATATTTGGCTATTAGAGCCATAGAGCGATACAGTGTGGAAGGCCCTTCAGCCCAACTTGCCCACACCGGCCATCAATGTCCCAGCTACATGTGTTTCACTTGCCTGCGCTTGGTCCATATCCCTCCAACATGGTTATGGTGGACCGAATGACCTGGTTCTAATTCCGTAAGACATAGGAGCAGTGTTAGGCCATTTGGCCCATCGAGTCTACTCCACCATTCAATCAATGCTGATTTATCTTTCCCTCTCAATCCCAATTCTCCTGCCTTCTCCCTTAAACCTTTGGCACTCTTACTAAACAGGAACTGAAACATCACCTATCGAGGTACAGTGAAAAGCTTTGTTTTACATGCTATCCAAACAGATCAGATATACCATACGCGGATAAAGGCATATGGCATGCTTGCCTTCACTGTTCAGGGCATTATCAACAGAAGATGGGACATCATGTAACAACATTTGTTGGTGCATCCAAGAGCTGCCAGAGAAAGTGGTACAGGTGGGTATAATTACAACGGGGAAGTGATAGACAGTAGATAACAGGTACAGAATAAATAAAAAGAACAAGACCTTTCAGAATTGTTACTGAAAAGTTCAGATATCTTGGAATTTACGTGACTAGAAAGTATTCCTCTCTGTTTAAAATAAACGTCCCACCATTAATCACATTCAATTTTGGAAAACACTTCCTATCTCCCTTATAGGTAGATTAAATGCCATAAAGTTGATCCTCCTTCCGCAACTATTATATTTATTTCAATCAATACCGATATATCTCCCTAAAAGCTTTTTATTTAAAATTGATTCTATTGTCACTAACTTTATTTGGGACTACAAAACTCATAGAATACACAAAAGACATTTGTGCAAATCCAAAGAAAATGGAGGATTAGCTCTACCTAATTTTCTTTTTTACTACTGGGCAACTAATATTAAAAATATAACTTTCTGGTTGGACGATACATGTCAACATGTAAATTGGTTAAAAATGGAGAGGGAAGATTGTTTGCTACCCCAACCCATTCTTTTGTAATACTTGCCCATAAATCTCAGAAGGTGGGGTGTCCTATCTCCAATACATTTGAATAAGTCAACGTATGAGCAAAAATCCTATAATACATAGTACTATTCGTAGCTGGAAACAGCTGAAATTCAGTTTTAAATTGAGAAACATGTCTCTCCTTCTTCCTATTGAAAACAATCCCTTGTTTAAACCGTTTATTTTAGATACGGTGTTTGTTTAATGGAAGAACCTGGGAATAAATACTGTGGGAGACCTCTATAAGAAGGGGATTCCCTCTTCCTTTCAAGAACTACAGGAGAAATATCACTTGAACGACTAAAATTTATTTAGATACCTTCAAATCCGAGATTATGTGAAAACATATACGCAAGACTGTCCTCTTATGGGTCCAGATATATTAGACAATTGTTTGAATAGACATGCCGATACAAGTAAGTTGATATCTTACATTTATAACACTCTTCTAAATATTGACACCTCACCTGAGATTTATAGGCGAGCATGGGAGGACGTGCTGGGTTTACCTATTTCAAAAGATATATGGGAGGAAAGCCTACTATACATACATTACTGTTCTTTAAATGCCAGGCATTGCCTGGTACAATTCAAAGTATTGCCTAGGTTATACTACTCAAAGTCCAAATTGAACAAGATTTTCCCAACTGTCTCCCGTCTCTGTGATAAATGTTACTTCCAAGAAGCTACCCTAACCCATTCTTTTGTATCCTGTATAAAAATACAAAACTTCTGGACGGGAATATTCAATACCATTTCTAAAACACTCAAAATTCAATTGGAGTCAGATTCAAAATTAATAATATTAGGAATGTCAGAGGGCTGCCCTAAGTTAACGATACCAAAGACCCTTCCTTGATTGCAGTTTAATAACTGCGAAAAAACTTATACTTAAATTCATGAAAAAGATAACAGTCCCTACAGTGAAGGTGTGGATCACAGAAATGACTGAGGCACTACATTTGGCAAAAATAAGGCTTGTTTTGTCCGACAAATCAGATCAATTTTCCAAAATATGGTTTCCTTTCATTGAATTTCTTCAACAACAGAATGGTTGAACACAAATTCAAAACCGACGCCAGGGTCGGGTGAGCGGGCGTAGGGAAGGGTAGTGGGATATATCTCCGCTTTTTTTTTCACTGCTTCGTTAGTTCAGGGGATTTTCTGTTTTCTTTTTCATATCTTTTTCGAAATTCTTTCTTTTCTTTTTCCTTTCTTCTTCCTTCTTTCCTTTTTTATTTTTTCCGATTTACTTGTTAGTTTATAAAATGTTAAAACTGAAGCTGTACGAAAAATGTATAATTGTTGTGTCGATTACTTTCTCCTTGTACAATTGCTTCTAATAAAATAAATATTTTAAAAAATATAGACAATAGGTGGAGGAGGAGGCCATTCGGCCCTTTGAGCCATCACCGCCATTCAATGTGATCATGACTGATCATCCACAATCCGTACCCCGTTCCTGCTTTCTCCTCATATTCCCTGACTCCGCGATCTTTAAGAGCCCTATCTACCTCTTAAAGATAGCGGATTTGGACAGATGCATGGATAGGAAAGGTTTAGAGGGATAAGAACCAAATGCAGGCAAATTGGGATCAGCTCAGATAGGCAACCTGTTTGGCTTGGATAAGTTGGACTGGGGGGGCCTGTTTCTGTCCTGTGTAACTATGACACACAAGCCTCTGAAAGAAAAATCTTCACCGCATCTCAATGTTAAATGCGCAACATGGTTTTTTTTAAATAACAATTCCTAGTCCTACATTCTCCCATCAGAGGAAATGTTTCCTCCACATCCTCCATCAGGAGGTTGTATGTTTAAATCATTGCTCAGTTGTTGCCTGAGATACTCCACCTCGGTGACCTGTCCTGTCAGTCCGGGCAAATCCAGAGGGTGGGAATATTCTCTGATAAGTTTTATGCTCAACAGTGTCCAGGTCCATATTCTCATGGGATTCTGATCAGAGGATTTGGGAATTATGAAAAGTATTCATTGCTGAAGGGTACTTGGTCAAACACACATAATTGGTCAAAAACACATAATAGATTTTAACCATTTCCAGTGAATAGAAGTTAATTCATAGATGGTGAGAGATGGTCTTAACGGGCTTGCCCCCACCTACATCAAGAGTCTGTTTACCCACCACACCACCTCCAGGTCCCTCAGATCGGCCGACTTGGGGCTACTGAACAGGCATAAGCTCAGGGGCAACTGCGCCTTTGCAGTTGCAGCTCCTAGACTGTGGAACAGCATCCCACTTACCATCAGAACTCCCCCCCCCCCCCTTAAAGGAGTCAAGACTAAAAACTCATCTTTACTCTCAAGCCTTTCTTGACGTCCTCTGAGGGAGGGCTGTATATATGTGTATTTATGTATGTACTTAATCTATGAACCAATGTTGTAAAACGTTAGCACCTCCACCAATGTCAAGCATTTTGGTCAACGAGAGTTATTTTTTAAATGTGCTGTAGAAATAAAAGTGACTTGACTAGACATAAACATGAGCAGATCAGAATCAGAATCAGAATCAGAATCATTTATAGTCATTTGAACATAAGTTCAAATCACCCCAGCGGTTTTGAAGTTCTAGCCTGTTTCTATCTATTCATTGAAAATTTCCTTTGAGATGATTTCTCCCAGTTGGTGTGGGTCGACAGAACGTCCCAAATGAGAACTTGAAGGATTTCAGCCTCTTTCAATCACTTTCATTTCATTTGTTGAAATACTTCAATGTCTACACCATGCATTATTCCACTTCCATCGTAAGGAGCCAAGGATAATATATTGGGCAAAATGTGTAGGAAGGAGCAGCAGATGCTGGTTTAAACCGAAGATAGACACAAAATGCAGGAGTAACTCAGTGGGACAGGCCGCAATTCTGGAGAGAAGGAATGGGTGACGTTTCGGGACGAGACCTTTCCCTGGAGAGAAAGAATGGCAGAAAGCCAGGGTCTCAACCCGAAACGTCACCCACTCCTTCTATCCAGAGATGCTGCCTGTCCCGCTGAGTTACTCCAGCATTTTGTGTCTATCTTTGATAATTTATTGGACACTTCTATCTCAATTATTATAATCCTTTTATAAACTTCAGATCATTTCAATTTCTTTGCCTCTTTAACAAATTTGAAAAGCTGCTGCAGATAAAGTGGCAGCTGCTGGTTTTACTAAATTGTCTTTGTTTCGGCTGATTGCTCGATTTTCCCAAGGACAGGCAATCAATTCTCTTTATGGTGAGATGCTACCCGAGGGCTCCATTAAGGTCTTTCTGGCTAGCTGAATACTTGATGCAGACAAAAGTCCACTGGCCGGTTTTGGAGTTTCCAAACTCATCTCTTGAGAAAACCATAAAGAGTGTTTAGCTCAGAGATCCAGCGCGGCCCTTCGGCCCACCGAGTCTGCGTCGCCCAGCAATCCCATCCCACTCACACTATCCGACTCACAGGGGGAACAGTTTACAATTTTACTGAAGCCGATTAACCTACAAACCTGTATGTCTTTGGAGTGTGGGAGAAAATCGGAGGACCTGGAGAAAATCCTCGCAGGTCATGGATGGAATGTCAAACACCATACAGACAGCACCCGTAGTCAAGATCGAACCTGGGTCTCTGGCGCTGTAAGGCAACAACTCTACCGCTGCGCCACAGTGCCACCATATATTATTGCAATATATTTACCAATATCTACAGGAATACAGGAAAGCAAATCCAATGGCAAGAGTATTTAGTTGTCATACGTATTAACGATGGAGCAATAAAATTAATACTGCATCTTAACAGGCCCATAAACACAATAACACACAGATAATATATAATATATTACACAGCCACCTTTCATTTCACACACGGATTATATTTTTGAAAAGTAGTGGGCATCTAAAAAATGTCAATGAAACATATTTTTTACATAAGAATGTATACAGGTTATGGGGAAAAGTCACATAACTGCCCACATCACACAATAAATAGCTCATTTATGCCTGCCATTATCTTTTTACTTTACTAATTAATAAAGGAAAAACAGTTAATAAAGAAAAAACGACAGTATAGATATCTTAAACGTTGTTTATTTAAAATCTCCTTTTTTGAATGTAACTGCTAACACTGACGTTGACGACTGGAGACGTCTGCTTGCACAAGGTGGTGCAGGGTGAGGGTTGAGGAGGGAGGGAGGCTACTGGGAGAGGGGGGCCCTCCATATTAGCTGATGAAACCAGAGACAGAGGCGGAGGAGAGGGTGTGCATGTGCATGGGAGTGTGGTGACCCATACACTTATAGACAGAAAATGCTGGAGTAACTCTGGAGAGAAGGAATGGAAGAAGGGTCTCGACCCGAAACGTCACCCGTTCCTCTCTCCAGAGATGCTGCCAGTTCCGCTGAGTTACTCCAGCATTTTGTGTCTAACCATGGTGGTGCTGCGGTTGAGTTGCTGCCTTGCAGCGCTTACATCGCGAGAGACCTGGTTTGATCCCGACTACGGGTGCTGTCTGTACGGTGTTTGTACGTTCTCCCTATGACCGCATGGGTTTTCCCCGAGATCTTAAGGAGACAGGGATTTTAAGGTGAAGGGTAAAAGATTTAATAGGAATCTGAGGGGTAACTTTTTCACACAAAGGGTGGTGAGTGTATGGAACAAGCTGCCAGACGAGGTAGTTTAGGCTGGGACCATCCCAACGTTTAAGAAACAGTTAGACAGCTACATGGATAGGGCAGATTTGGAGGGATATGGGCCAAATGCAGGCAGGTGGGACTAGTGTCGCTGGGACATGTTTGGCGGTGTGGGCAAGTTGGGCAGAAGGGCCTGTTTCCACACTGTATCACTCTGACTCTACAGCTCTATCTCCGGTTTATCGGTTTGGTATAAATGTCAAATTATCTCTAGTGTGTGTTGGATAGTGTTAGTCCGCAGAGATTGCTGGTCATTGCGAGCTCGGTGGGCCGAAGGGCCTGTTTCCGCGCTGTATCTCCAAAGTAAACTAAAAACTATCCACACATCTTTGTTGGCCATCCCTGGCTCTAACTGCAGTTCCCACACTGGCCTGGAGGCCAATGGAATTATTGTCAGATATAAGAGTGAAACTGGCCGTTCAGCCCATCCATTCCATAACGACCAGGCTTTTGCCAAAATCATAAAACTGTGTATATAATGTTTTGATTGACAGAAAAATTCAGCATGTAAACAAGCCCTTTGGGTCACCAGGGAATTGAACAAGATCAAAGTTGGGGGGGGGGGGGAGGGGGAGGGGGTGCGACAGGCTTGGAGATGAGGGGTGACACAAGTGGTGGGTGTTGGCTGAGAGAGGGGAAAGGTGACTGAAAGAACAGGGAGGGGTCAGTTGAACACAAGACTTACCGGAAGAACAGCACTGATAGAAATGTGTGGAGCTCTGCTGGAAAAGATGGTTCTCTGGCTTCTTATCTATGGACAGCACATTCTGCATAGTAATTGCGTGTTAGCAACGCACCATGACAACCAGATGCTGGACTGTGTCTGTTCAAAAGAAGCCATCGCCCAGCTTAATTTTCATTGAAGTCACATCATCATCCCTCGAAGTTACTAGAGAGGCTCATGTTCACACAGGTAACACTCCCCCAAAGGAAGGTTGAAGGATTTCCAATGGGGGCATTGGAGAGGATCACAACAGGTCCACGGCAGGGTTGGCGTTGACCACAAGTCCATCGGGCAGTAGTGGGACGTGGAAGTTAAACATGAAGCTGTTGACCACAGAGAACATCGAGGAGCTAAAGAGGGACTACGCATGTTGGAGAACGATGAAGCCCCTCTTTGACTCCCCCACACTCTGGTGGGAAGCAACCAAGGGGAACATTAAGAGGTTCTTCATAATTAAAGGAGTTCAGAGAGCAAGACAGAGTCAGAGAGAATTGTGCCAACTCCAGACAGATTTGCAACAACTGCTCCTTCTGCAGTCGAGAGGGGTGGATGTGAGGGAGGAACTTAGAGAGGTGAAAGACCGGCAAGCTCGGCTCTTTACCTCTGAATCCTCCAAGATCATCTTCCGATCCAGGGTCCGCCACGTGGAGCACGTCTGTCTGTGAGGATGAGACGTGCTCACGTTTCTTCTTCCATAAGGTTCACAGAGGGAGCTCTGTAATGAACAGCCTGAGGGAGGAGGACGGCTCGGTGGCATCCTCACAGACAGACATGCTGAGGACCTGCAAATCCTTTTACACAGATTGGTATGACCAAAAGGCCACAAACAGTACCTCCTCCCAGAACTTCCTGTCCTCGATCACGGAGGTCTTGGAGGACAGCAAGCGGGAGAGTCTGGACCAACCACTGACCCTAGAGGAGTTGACTGGCTCCACCTGTTCCTTTGACTCGAGTAAAACTCCCAGACGACAGATGGGGCGGCAGTGCCCAGAAGTGATGGCTTACCGGCCGAGTTGTATTTGGCTCTGTGGGACTTGATGAGCCCGGACCTGCTGGAAGTGTACAACGACATGCTTCTAGCTGGTAGCATGTCAGACTCCATGAGGAAGGGCAGCATCATGCTAATCTACAAGTAGAAGGGGGAGATGAAGGACATAAAGAATTGGAGACCCATAACGCTCTTGAATGTAGACTACAAGATCCTGTCTAAGGCCATCGCCAACCGGGTCAAGTCTGCTCTGGGGCAGGTGATCCACCCGGACCAAACCTGTGCTGTACCTGGCAGGAAAATCTCAGACAGCCTAGCGCTGCTGAGAGATACCATCGCCTACGTGCAGGACAGACGGGTGGATGCCTGCCTAGTCAGCTTGGACCAGGAGAAGGCCTTTGACAGGATTTCGCCCACGTACATGAGGGACATTCTCTCCAAAATGGGTTTTGGGGAGGGAATCAGGAATTGGATCAAACTGCTCTACACCAACATCCGTAGTGCAGTCCAAATCAATGGGTGGGAATCAGACAGTTTCCCTGTAAGGTCTGGAGTCAGGCAGGGTTGCCCTCTCTCTCCTGTCTTGTTCGTCTGCTGTATTGAACCCTTTGCTGAATCCATCAGGAAGGATGCGAGCATTAGAGGAGTGACACTGCCCGGCAGTGGGGGCATTCAAGTAAAGACCTCCCTGTACATGGACGATGTCGCTGTCTTCTGCTCGGATCCAGGGTCGGTCCACAGACTGATTAGGATCTGCGACCAGTTTGAGTCGGCCACGGGAGCCAGGGTGAACCGCAGGAAGAGCGAGGCTATGCTCTTTGGCAACTGGCCCGACAGATCTTCCGTCCCCTTCACCATCAAGCCTGACTTGTTGAAGGTGCTGGGGATCTGGTTCGGGGAAGCTGAGGCGTGTAACAGGAATTGGCTGGAGCGGATAGCCAGGGTGGGGAAGAAGCTGGAGCTGTGGAGGCAACGCTGCCTCTCCATAACGGGAAAGAATTTGGTCATCAGGTGTGAGGTGCTCTCGGGCCTGCTGTACTTGGCACAAGTGTGGCCTGTCCCTCCCTCCTACGCCACAGGGATCACCCGAGCCGTCTTCCAGTTCATCTGGGGGTCGAGGATGGACCGGGTGCGACGGGCCACAATGTACAAGTCAGCAGACAACGGGGGTAAAAGCGTGCCCAACGTCGCCCTCACCCTGATGGCCACCTTCATGTGTGGCTGTATCAGGCAGAGTGTAGAGCCAAGGCACGTGGGCACCAAGTGTCACTACCTGCTGAGGTTCTACCTGTCCCCGGTGTTGCGAAGGATGGGCCTGGCGCAGATGCCACGCAAGGTGCCAGTCAGCTGGACACTGCCGCCCCATCTGTCGTCTGTGGAAAGGTTCTTCCGGACCAACACCTTTGACCACATGTCCATTGGGCAGTGGTCAGCACAGAATGTCCTGCAGGCACTGCAGGGAAAGGACTCGATGGACCCTGAGCGTGGTTCCCTGAGCAGACTGCCCAGCTTGTCTGGGAATATGCCTCATCGCCAGAACTCATCAACAAGCACCAAGACCTGGCTTGGCTGGCGGTGAGGGGAGCCCTCCCAGTCAGATCCTTCCTGCACCGTCGGAACCTCACTGCCAGCGCACGCTGCCCTCGGGACGGCTGCTTTGGAGAGGAGACGGTTGCCCACCTCTTTGCAGGGTGTGGATTTGCAAAGAGAGTCTGGAGAGGTTTGCAAGGATCCCTGTCACGGTTTATTCCGAACAGCTCCGAGGACTCTGTGATTTACGGACAGTTCCCAGGGACGCATTCAGAGACGGACATCGAGTGCTGCTGGAAGATCATCAACTTCCAAGACGCTCTTTGGTCTGCCCGAGCGTTGTTGACCTCCCAGCTGAGCAAGATGTCCATCGGGGAATGTTGCCGACTGGCCCGCTGCAGACTGCAGGAGTACGTGCTGAGGGACGCACTGAAGCTCGGTGCAGCCAACGCCAAGGCTCTGTAGTGGAGGACCACAGTCTAGGGTCCTTCCACTGCTGGACATGGGGGGCGGGGTGTGGTGAAGACACCCCTCAAAATAAGGGAAGGGTTTCCACGGCAGTGGGCCACACGAGTGACAGGGGTGGGGGATAAATGTGTGTGACAGTTTGAATGTTGGTATAGCCTCCGAAAATGGCAGATGAAATTTTTTGCCGGTTCCTGTGTTGTATTTATTTATTACTTCAATAAAGTATTTTGAAATAAAAAAATATTGGGCAACGTTTACAACAACTAGGACGGAGTAAAATTGTGGCCTGTCTGCTGTCTCCCCACCCAATTGGTGTTTGAGTCATGAATAGGTGATGTTTCAGGTCAGGACCCTTTAAGGATGGGACGGAGGGAAAATGTCTCCTCTCAGAAGGTTGTGAGGTTTTGGAACAACCTGGGTCTCTACCCTTTCACTAGACCCTCCATATCCCTCCCCCACTCCCAAACCCCTCTCTCTCTCTGCAACACTTGTTTTTATCACAGACCCAGTTCTGAACACATCAACCTCATACTTGGCCCTGTTTCTCCCTCTACCAATGCTGCCTGACATTCCTGGTATTTCCAACATGTTATATTTCGTTCGGATTAAGTGTTGTTCTTTGGTGGACGTTAATAGGTGACAGGTATTAGATACATACTGACCGCACACCAGCTTCTAGTCTGCCATTCCCTGTTAATAGTATTTGTGTAGGATGACTTGAGTGTGTACAACTCCATGAGCTGTTGTTAAACGTAAACATTGTGAACTAACCTGGAAATGTTTCTGGGATAGATGACCACAGTGATAGCATTAGAAGCCGAGGGTGGGGAGATATTTGCCTCGAAAGATACAAAAAGCTGGAATAACTCTGGATCTCTGGATAGAAGGAATGGGTGGCGTTTCGGGTCGAGGCCCTTCAGCTTGTTAATCACCAGCCAGCTCAGGTGACATCGGCTGATGACTGAGCTCCTGAATGAATATCGACAGGAAAGTCATAGCCACTTAATGAAAAGTAATTGTCGAGCAGGTGATAAAGGAGTATTGAGCCAGGCAGCGGGAAACCTCACAGAACCACGTGGGCTTTGGGAGCGGAGAGGAGTGACTGGTTAAAGCAGCAGGTGAGCAGACAAATGTTTCCAACCCTCAGAGATCTTCTCAGTCCTACATGTCCAGTTTTAGTTTTAATCTGGAAAGTGCGCAGAGAAGATTTACGATCATGTTTTTTTTTTTTTTTCCGTTTATTGTCACGTGTACCGAGGTGCAGTGAAAAGCTTTTTGTTGCGTGCGATCCAGACAATGGAAAGATTAAACCTGATTACAACCATGCCGTCCGCTGCAAACAGATACAGGATAAAGGGATAAATGCATAGTCCAAGATGGACGTAAAAAGCTGGAGTAACAGCCAGTTCGCACAGCATCTCTGGACAAAAGGAATAGGCGACATTTCGGGTTGAGAACCTTCTTCTGAAACCTCTTTAGAGATGCTGCCTGACCCGCTGAGTTACTCCAATGTTTGTGTCTATCTTTGGTTTAAACCAGCATCTGCAGTTCCTTCCTACAGTCCTAAATTAAATAAAAACACAATTCAAGACCTCCAAGATATTGAATGCACAGAAGTCAGACTTCATCACCAGAAAATGATAACAAATGTAACTGTTCTTCTCCTAGGGGTCAAGGGTCAGTCTAGAAAAGGATCTCGACCTGAAATGTCACCTATTCCTCTCCAGAGATGCTGCCTGACCAGCTGAGTAACTCCAGCTTTTTATGTTTATCATTGGTCTAAACCAGCATCTGCAGTTCCTTCCTACACACAATGTATATGCACGATAAGTCAGATTAAAGATAGTCCGAGGCTCTCCATTGAGGTAAATGGTAGGTCAGGACCGCTCTGTAATTGTTGATAGAATGGTTCATGTTGCTAGGACTCAAGTGCCTGAGCTACAGGGGAGGTTGAGCAAGCTGGGACTTTATTCCCTCTAGTGCAGGAGGCTAAGGGGTTATCTTCAGGGTGGGAGATAGCAACCTTCACGTGGTCCGCCCTGTTTCAACGAATGCAATCAACTTGGCATGCACAATCAAATAAGATCAAATAGAACAAGTTGTCCTACAACTTTAGGCTGTGCACGCCATATGCAAGAAGAAGAAGAAGAAGGGATTATCTTCTAGAGGTGGATAAGATAATGACGGGAATAGATTGAGTGATAACATCGAGTCTTTTACCCAGGGTAGGGGAATCAAGAACCAGAGGACATAAGTCTAAGGTGAGAGGAAAGATTTAATTGGAACCTGTGGGGCAACCTTTCACTCAGGGTTGAAGGTGTATGGAATGAGCTGCTAGATGAGGTAGTGGAGGATGGTATAATAGCAACAATTAAAAGATAGTTGGACAGGTACATGGATAGTAAAGGTTTAAAGGGATATGGGCCAAACACAGGCAGGTGTGTCCTGCATAGATGGGAAACCTTGGTGTCATTGACAAGTTGGGCTGAAGGGCTTCTTTCTGTGCTGTATGCATCTGTAATAGATTGGCATCCAAACTAGACTAATGCATGGATGCTGAGGACTGAGTCTTAATTGCTAGCCTTGGTGCGGCAGGTTGGGCTCTCTGCACCAGGCTGCAGGCTGTGGGCTCAAGTCTCGGCCCAGAGGACACCTCGAACTAGATCCCAGAACATGCAGGAAACACAAAGAGGAAATAGAAACATTGAAACATCGAAATTAGGTGCAGTAGGCCATTTGGCCCTTCGAGCCAGCTGATCATCCAAAATCAGTACCCGTTCCTGCTTTCTCCCCATATCCTTTGATTCCATTACGCCTAAGAGCAATATTTAACTCTCTCTTGAATATATCCAGTGAATTGGCCTCCACTGTCATCTGTGGCAGAGAACTCCACCTGTACATACGGAATTCAATAGTGCAAGAAATCTGAAATATAAACAGGGAGCACCCAGCTGTCAGGTAGCATCTGTGGTGAGAGGAACAGGGGTGGATGTTTGATTCATCAATGTGGTCCCCCACACATTGGAGGTCAAACGTAGGCGGGGTGATCACTTTGCAGAAGAAATTCTTCCACAGAACTTGGCGTAGTCGGCAGGATCCCAATTGTAACGGGATTCGAATGAATACAAGTGGGAAATAAAAGGGAATGATAAAATAGTCCTAACCGAAAGAGGGACAGGAGGGCTTCCCAGAGAGAAGGGAGAGCCCCCGGGTAATCTGGCTTATCTGGCTGGTGACTCATGCTGAGCCAAGAGGCCTGTGGGGTGAGGTGAAATAGCAGAGAAGATAAATTGATGCAGGTGCCGTAAAGCTCGCTATAGAACTTGAAAGGTGATTTTGAGGTTTGCGGAAGGAGTAAAACCGATGCGTGCAAACTACGAATAGAATATAATAAGAAATTGTCCATGGAAACCAAACTTTTGTTTTAGAGGTTTGTGAAAATAATATGGGAGGCAACAGTAGTCGATCGGAGAAATCTGATCCTACTGATAGAGGGAGGCCTGAGGAAAAGAAACAGGTGGTGCAGGAGGGAAAGATGCAGACAAGAGAGAACACTGGCAGGGTGATTAAAAAAATTACCACAAGACACCAGGAAAAGGTAGGAGATCCCATTGTTCTACTGGGATCACCAGCAGATGTGGTAGTAACAAGGAACGGAGATGGCCAATGGCCAAATTTTTGTGGTAATCTTGCTGATCGATCAAATGGAGATTGGCAGGATGGGGGAAGCCATAGTCTATTTCTGTCCTACTTAGCTCTAAAAAAGAAATGGTTTGGTGAGATGGGAGCACAATTAATATTTGCAGTGGTGGTGTTATTAGTTGTAGTTGGAGCGCTGTGTATACATTTAAAATTGATAGAAACAATAAGGAAATGGGCGGGAATGGTGAAAAGACACCAACCTCCAGACCTCCAGATACCAAATCATTCATTGGCTCAACCTCTCAATCACCATCACCAGCACCTGGCTTGCTGCACATGCCCCACAGTCCTGTCATTAGCAACACATACGGATAGAGAAGTGTACCAGCTTCGGGAATAGCCTCTTCCCGTCTGCTATCAGGCAACTGAACAAACCTCTCAAAAACT
This sequence comes from Raja brachyura, assembly GCA_963514005.1. The sequence goes on from OY740820.1 coordinate 12,368,992, forward strand.
AAGGATACAGTTCCGGTCTCCCAGTCTACCTATTTGCGGCCCTCGCACTTTTATCTGCACTTTCTCTGCAGGTGTAACACTATATTCTGCTTTCCTGTTTCTCTTTGCACTACCTGTCATACTAGAGTATGACTTGGTTGTACGATTTCTCTGCAAAGCTCACAAACAACGTTTCTCACTGCACCTCAGTACACGGAACAATAATACAGAAACACCCATCATCCCCTAACTGCCCATATTAACCATTTGACCTGGTCTCAGTTTCTCCCCACTCCTGTCCGGCTGAAGATATCGAATCTTGAAAGCATGTACCACCAGACTTAGGACCAGCTTCTTCCCCTCTGCTGTAAAACTTTCACTCTACCTGTTGTACTTGTGTTTGACTTGATTGCATTCAATAGACAATAGGTGCAGGGGGAGGCCATTTGGCCCTTCGAGCCAGCAACGCCATTGAATGTGATCATGGCTGATCATCCCCTATCAGTACCCCGTTCCTGCCTTCTCCCGATATCCCCTGACTCGGCTATTTTTTAAGAGCCCTATCTAGCTCTCTCTTGAAAGCATCCAGAGAACCTGCTTCCACCACCCTCTGAGGCAGAGAATTCCACAGACTCACCACTCTGTGTGAGGAAAAAGCGTATCCTTGTCTCTGTTTGAAATGGCTTACTCCTTATTCTTAAACTGTGGCCCCTAGTTCTGGACTCCCCCAACATCGGGAACATGTTTCCTGCCTCTTGTGTGTCCAAGCCCTAAACAATCTTATATGTTTCTCAGTCAGTTCAGTTCAATCAGTTGTCAATGCATGTCAGTTGTTATCTGATTTGATTAGATGGCACACAAACAAAATCTTTTCACATGACAATAATTAATCTAAACCTGTACTGTATTCTTTGTCCTATCCAATTCTCCTGACATTTTTCCTTCACCTTATAATGATCCTTTTCACCTCCTTTTCCCAGTTCTCTAACCTGAAACATTACCTCTGTTTCCCTCTCCACAGAGGCTGCCTGACCTGTGTTCCCAACATTATTCATACATTTGTACGTTCTCCTCGCGACCTGCGTGGGTTTCCTCCGCGATCTTCGGTTTTCCCTCGCACTCCAAATACGTACAGGTTTGTAGGTTAATTGGCTTGATATAAATGTAAATTGTAAGAATTGTCCCTATGTACAAACGAATGAATAATGTGCTTTGTAGGATAGTGTTGATGTGCGGGGTGATCACTGGTCGGCACGGACTCGGTGGGCCGAAGGGCCTGTTTCCACGCTGTATCTCTAAGCTAAACTAAATCATTCAGCTTCATTTACAATTGTTTGAGTTGATAACAATTGCTGGAAATTGAAACAAGATCAAAGTTGCAAAGGAAGGGTGGGGGGGGGGGGTGCAACACGATGGGAGATGAGGGGTGACACAAATGGTGGGTTTGGCTGAGAGAGGGGAAAAGGTGAGTGAAAGAACAGGGAGAGGTCAGTTGTACACAAGAGCAGTGACACCTGGACTTACCGGAAGAACAGCACTGATAGAAATGCTTGGAGCTCTGCTGGAAAAGCTGGTTTTCTGGCTTCTTATCTGTGGACAGCAAGTTCTGCATAGTAATTGTGTCTTATGGTCACTATGGCAACCAAATGCCAGACTGTGTCTGTTCAAAACAAGCCATCGCCAGCTAGGGCTGAGGTTCAACGGACCGATATTGGACAGCTCCTCCATTAGTTAACATTGGGCAATGTTTACATCAACTAGGATCAGGTACAATTGTGGCCTGAATGTTGTCTACCCACCTAATTGGTGTATGAATCATGGATAGGTGATGTTTCAGGTCAGGACCCTTTAAGGATGGAACTGAGGCTCCTCTCCTTCACTCCTTAGATGCTGCTGCACCCGCTGAGTTTCTCCAGCTTTTTGTGTAACCCTCCTCTCAGAAGGTTGTGAGGTTTTGGAACAACCTTGGTGTCCACCCTTTCACTGGACCCTCCATCACCCCCCCCCCCCTCTCTCTCTGCAACACTCTTGTTTTATCACAGACCCAGTTATGAAAAAAAACCTGATATGTTGACCTGATACTTGGCCCTGTTTCTCCCGCTACCTCCCAGTTGTTTCCCAGATGTTGTACAGTATTTCATTCCATTTAAGTGTACTTTTTTGGTGGATGTTAATAGGTGTCAGGTATTAGATACAACCTGGAAATGTTTCTGGGATAGTTGACCACAGTGATAGCATTAGAAGCACAGAGAGGCAGAGATATTTGCCTAGTGCTGGTTGTACCAGCTGCACTAGACAGCCCAAGGACATATGGATAAGAACATTGGGCACAAGAATGTTAATTGCTTTGCTACCTAGAGAGTTAGACGATAAGACGTTGATTCATAGTGCGTGGAAACAGGCCCTTTGGCCCAACTTGCTCACGCCGACCAACATGCCGCATCTACATTAGTCCCACCTGCCTGCATTTGGCCCATATCCATTTAAACCTACCCTATCCAAGTACCTGTCCATGTGTTGTTTAAATGTTGTGGTGTATCTGCCGCAACTACCTCCTCCAGCAGCTCTTCCATATACCTACCACCGTTCGTGTAAAAAGAATTTCCCTCAGGTTCCTATTAAATCTTTCCCTCTTCACCTTAAACCTATATCCTCTGGTTCTTGATTATAGGCTCATTGAGTCTGCTCCGCCATTCGACCATGGCTGATCAGTTTTTACCTCTCTGAAGAAGGGTCTCGACCCGAAACGTCGCCTATCTCCTTCGCTCCTTAGATGCTGCTGCACCCGCTGAGTTTCTCCAGCTTTTTGTGTAACCCTCGATTTTCCAGCATCTGCAGTTCCTTCTTTAACATTCATTCTCCTGCCTTCAGGAACGTGTCAATTTCACAGCTTTGTGAAAGGATGAATGGGTCTGAATGTCACAGGTGGAAGAGTCTGGTGTCACAATCACTTTCCATCCCGTCTGTTGAGAACATTACTGGGGCCAATGGGATGGTCAACCGCATTAATACTCAGCAATAATCTCAACTCAGACTCAGTTGATTTGAGAGGCTCTGGGTGCAGTTTCCCCCTGCACGCACCAGCAACAAATTCACTATATTCCATTCTCCGGTATCCGAAAGGCAAATGATACACACTTTAAAAATATTTAAGAATAAGGGGTAAAGCCCATTTAGGACTGAGATGAGGAACGATCTTTTCACCCAGAGAGTTGTGAATCTGTGGGATTCTCTGCCACAGAAGGCAGTGGAGGCCAACTCACTGGAGGTTTTCAAGAGAGAGTTAGATATAGCTCTTAGGGCTAACGGAATCAAGGGATATGGGGAGAAAGCACAAACGGGTACTGATTTGGATGATCAGTCATGATCATATTGAATGGTGATGTTGGCTCGAAGGGCCAAATGGCCTACTCCTGCACCTATTTTCTATGTAACACGTAGGTGTGGTTTTGTGGTTAACTCTTGGCCCTTTCTCCAACACTGTTCTATGGAATTCAATGGAGATTGCTACTATCGGAGTTGGTGCATTCCCTCTCAGTGTAGAGTTTCTCTCGCACAATGAGCAAATTGTCCTCTTTACTCTATTTGATCTGCAATGTGCAAGGTTATTTCTTTAAGCAATACTTAGTTGTAAGTTATGAGCATTTAATAATTAATTTCACATATAACGAGCCACAAGAGGAGGTTTTAGCTGGCAATATATTAGAATGGTGTCGAGGGGGTTTATTTGCTAATTGATGAGGGTTGAATTAGGCGCGAGTTAATTAGAATGCTTTATTGTCATTGCATGTGTCACATACAACGAGATTACTGTGTCTCTCCTTTTAAAAGAACTTCAAACATACTGATACAGATACATTTTATTTGTCACATGTGCCAATTGGAAAAGTCACCATACAGCCATACAGGAAAAAAATTAAGAACCCAACACAGAGTGGATAGAAATTCAACATAAAACATCCCCTCACAGCAGGATCAAAATTTCCCACCTTGAGGGAAGGCACCAAAGTCAGTCCCTTCCCAATGTTCCCCAATGTTCACCCGTGGTCAGGGCCTCCCCGAGCCCTCCGCTGTCGCTGCTCCGGGCGACCCGATGTTCAGGCCCGCTCCCCGGGGTGATGCAAGTCCAACGTCAGGCCTGGGGGACGTCCTCAGCGGCCTGGACCCTGAGTCGGCCCCCTCCTACCGGAGTCCGCAACTCCCAAAGTCCGCAGGCCGCGTCGGGTGGAGATTCAACGCTGGAGGCCCTCGGCAAACAGCCCCAGGACTCCAGGGAGTCGTTCAGCATCGCCCGCGTTGGGAGCTCTCCAAACCAAAGATCCACGGTGTTGGAGCAGCGGCCCAACGCTCCGGAGCTCCAACGGCGACCCAGGTAAGCATCGCCCGTTTCGTGGTGACTCCAGCGCCGCCGCCGCTGTTGCAGCTCTGGTCCGGTTCCCGGTCAACAGCAGGAAAGGCAGCTCGGATCCAGGAGGTCGGCCGCGAGGTGGGGGGGCGAGGACGCGACTCGGAGAAATAGCCGCTTCCCCGCCAGGAAGCGACTGGGGGTTAGTTTCCCCCTTACCCTGCCCCCTCCCCCACATAGAAAAGTTAAAGTTTCTCCCGAAAACACACTTTTAACGGACTAAAAATAAAAAAAGGAAAAACAAACGGGCTGCAGGCAGAGGCTGCTGTCAATGCAGCGCCCCTAGTGGACCCATTCACATACTTTTTACACTCCCTCCCTCCCAAAACCCACCCATGGATTCATATTTACAAACATTAACACTGTCTCCCCCCCCCCCTTCTTCCCCATAACCCGCTCCCGAGACAGAGTTCAGTTCCAAGATTGCTGATGGGTAAAAGCTGTTCTTGAGTCTGGCAGTGCGTGACTTTAACGACCTGTACCTTTTTCCTGAGGGCAGATGTGTGGAAAGGTGGTGACAAGGATGTGTAATGTCTTTCACAATATTACAGATCCTGCTGCAGCATCTGGAGTGGTAAATATCCTCCAGAGGGGGCAGGGGGAGTCCAATGATACCCTGGGCAGTTTTTATCACCCTCTGGAGAGCTGAACAGTTCCCAAACCAGGCAGTTATGCAGTAAGTCAGTATGTTTTCTACCGAACAGCAGTAGAAAGACTCCAGCAGTTTAGCAGACAGATGGGCATTGCTCAGTGTTCTGAGGAAGTAAAGTCTCTGTTGCGCCTTTTTTACAACTACAGCAGAGTTCTAAGACCATTTAATAATGTGCTGTTAATACTCACGCATTAACTGAGAAGAGTTAGCAAGTTTATATTTATTAACTCAAGACTGTGCTGGAAGCTAATTAATAATGTACTGCAATTAAAGCAGGAAAAGTCATAAGCCTTCAGTAGGTCAGGCAGCTACTGTGGAACAATTTTTCAGATTGATTTGTTCGAATGTTTGCTTCTCTATCCACAGATGCTGTCTGGCCCACTGAGTGCTTCTAGCATGGTCAGCTTTTGTTTTAGCTTTCAATTTCTTGATTTTTGCTTCCTAATTTACTGCAGCATGATAAGTGATTACGGTAGTTTAATTTAGAGATACAGTACGGAAACAGGCCCTTCATCCCACCGAGTCCACGCCGACCAGCGATCCCCCGCACGCCAGCATTATCCTACACACACTAGGACAATTTACAATTTTGCCACGGCCAATTAGCCTGCTAACCTGCACGTCTTTGAAGTGTGGGAGGAAACCGGAGCACCTGGAGAAAACCCACGCAGGTCATGGGGAGAACATATAAACTCCATATAAACCTGGGTCTCTGGCGCTGTAAGGTAGCAACTCTACCGCTGCACTACTGTGCCGGCCTGATTCTTGATTGTGAGCCGGAAGAGTGCAGATCCATTGTGGAATGTCCGATACAGGCTAACACTGCTGAGAGAGGGCTGCACTGTCTCTTGGGTGAAGCATTGAACCAAAGCCCTGTTTGCCCTCTCAGGCAGACAACAGAGACCTACAACCCAGTCCAGATAAGACGAAGAAAGGTTTCGTTACAAGGATGCACTCAGCAGGTTTGGCAGCATCTGTGGAGAGAGAGCCAGAGCACTGTTTCAAGCCCGACACTCTTTCCCAGAAGGAGAGGGAGAGGGAGCAGGAGAGGGAGAATGTGTGTGATGGAATGCCAACCAAAGATAACACGGTAACAACAGCTCAGAGACAAGAAAGAAAAGAAGAAACAACCTGAAGAAACATTTTTGTTTTCTGTCACAGAATGCTGGAATTTAATTGTTACCATGACAACCTAACTCAGACATTCCCTCACTTACAGACATTCTCTAACAATTTAAAACATGTTTGTCTTCCCACTTTACCTGTTCTGACGATAGGTCACTAACCCGCAATATTAACACAGTTTCCGCCCTCGACGGACACTGTCCGACATCCTGAGCGTTTCCAGCATCCCTTGCCTTTGTTTCGGACATCCAGCATCTGCAGTGGTCGGCTCCAGGCTCACTCCCAGTCTTGGCCAGTCCTTCTCAAAGACTGTCTTTGAAAGTCTGGCTTGTCTTTCTCAGCCCGTTGAAGTAACAAAATGTGTTGATTGCCTTTGATAAGGCGCCACAAGGAAGACTGTCAAAAAGGTGTATGGACTCCAATGTAATTTGGCCAACCATTTCCAGATTGTGTTTAGGAGGCAGAGGGTAATCTTTTGAGGATTGTTCCTGTGATTGGAAGCCTGCGACAGTGGCCAGAGGCATGGCGTTATAGAAATAGGGAAATGCCGATATTGGTTTACACAACAGAATGCAAATTGATGGAGTAACTCTGCTGTGTCGGAAGGAACTGCAGATGCAGGTTTACACCAAAGATAGACACAAATTACTAGATTAACTCAGCAGCACAGGCAGCATCTCTGGATAGAAGGAATGGGTGACGTTTCAGGTCGAGAAGGGGCTCGACCCGAAACGTCACCCATTCCTTCTATCTAGAGATGCTGCCTGTCCTGCTGAGTTACCCCAGCATTTTATGAGTAACTCAGCTTGTAAGGTAGCATCTATGAATAACATGAATAGGTGATGTTTCAGGTTGGGACATTTCTTCAGACTGACTGTTGGGCTGGAGGGGGGGAGATAGCTGGGCCCTTAGCCCACCAAGCCCATGCTGTCCTTTTGGCCCATCTGCACAACTCCCAAATGCCCACATTAGCTTAGACCCTCACTATTTGCTACATACATTAATGGTTTGGAATGGAAGACAGGAAATAGATAGTAAATATGCAGCTGACAAAAAACAATAGCCGATGCTGTTGATGGCATGGTGCATAATCTTTGGTCACTGGCTGAGTAGATGGATAAAATAAAATTGAATCCTGAGAAAGTGAGGCAGTGGCCGTGGGAGAATCTATGAGGACGATGAATGGTGAGGCCATAGAGAATACCGAGGAACCTCGGTGTACATGTCCAAGGATCCCTGAAGATGGCAGTACAGATAGACAAGGTGGTGAAGAAGGCAGACACAACACTTGCTCTCATTAGGCAGAACATAGAATATAAGAGCAGAGAGATTACGATAAATCCATGTAAAACTGGGTCTGGTCACATCTGGAGTGCTGTGTGCCCCACTGTAGGAAGGACGTGAATGCTATGGAGAAGGTGTAGAGATTCACAAAGATATTGCCTGGGCCAGAGGGTTCCAGTTACAAGGTGAGACTGGATAGCTTGGGTTTGTTTTCTTTGGAGTGGGGGAGATCAGACCCGACTCAAATACATAGCTTGGACACAAATGGTTAGAAACATAGAAACATAGAAATTAGGTGCAGGAGTAGGCCATTCGGCCCTTCGAGCCTGCACCGCCATTCAATATGATCATGGCTGATCATCCAACTCAGTATCCCGTACCTGCCTTCTCTCCATACCCTCTGATCCCCTTAGCCACAAGGGCCACATCTAACTCCCTCTTAAATATAGCCAATGAACTGGCCTCAACTACCCTCTGTGGCAGAGAGTTCCAGAGACCCACCACTCTCTGTGTGAAAAAATTCCTTCTCATCTCGGTCCTAAAGGATTTCCCCCTTATCCTTAAGCTGTGACCCCTTGTCCTGGACCTCCCCAACATCGGGAACAATCTTCCTGCATCTAGCCTGTCCAACCCCTTAAGAATTTTGTAAGTTTCTATAAGATCCCCTCTCAATCTCCTAAATTCTAGAGAGTATAAACCGAGTCTATGCAGTCTTTGTTCATACGACAGTCCTGACATCCCAGGAATCAGTCTGGTGAACCTTCTCTGCACTCCCTGGCAATAATGTCCTTCCTCAGATTTGGAGACCAGAACTGTACGCAATACTCCAGGTGTGGCCTCACCAAGACCCTATACAACTGAAGTAGAACCTCCCTGCTCCTATACTCAAATCCTTTTGCTATGAAAGCTAACATACCATTCGCTTTCTTCACTGCCTGCTGCACCTGCATGCCTACTTTCAATGACTGGTGTACCATCACACCCAGGTCGCGCTGCATCTCCCCTTTTCCTAATCGGCCTCCATTTAGATAATAGTCTGTTTTCCTATTTTTGCCACCAAAGTGGATAACCTCACATTTATCCACATTATACTGCATCTGCCAAACATTTGCCCACTCACCCAGCCTATCCAAGTCACCTTGCAGTCTCCTAGCATCCTCCTCACAGCTAACACTGCCCCCCAGCTTAGTGTCATCCGCAAACTTGGAGATATTGCCTTCAATTCCCTCATCCAGATCATTTATGTATATTGTAAATAGCTGGGGTTGGGATAGTAGGTGGCTTTTCCCCCATATCAGAGGTGTCTGAAACCAGGTGAGCATTTTGCAGGGGATCTGATGAAGAATCTTTTCGCCCAGCGACCTGTTGGATTATGGAACACATTACCTGAGGGGGAGGTGGATGCAGAGATTCTCACATTTAAATAGTGTATCTTGGTGGCACAGCAGCAAAGTTGCTGCCTCACAGCAGCAAAGACCCGGGTATGATCCTGATTACAGGTGCTTTACGGGGCTTATAGTCTCTACGGGGCTTTGTATGTTCTCCCTGTGAACGTGTGGGTTTTCTCCGGGTGCTCCGGTTTCCTCCCACACTCCAAAGACGTACAGGTGTTGCAGGTCAATTGGCTTTGATAAAATTGTACATTGTCACTAGTGTGTAGGACAGTGCTAGTGTGATCGGTGGTGGTCGCTGGTCAATAGGCCCGTCTCCACACTGTATCTCTAAAGTAATGTACTTGATTTGCCAATGCAGACAAGTCTTTGGACCAATTGCTGGTAAGTGGGATTAGTATGGCCCAGGGACTGCATGAGCATGATGGGCCTAAGGGACTTAATATACGATAAAGTTGAAAATCCGCAGGGAGAACGATAGACTGGAGGGAGCCAGCATGCAGGCGACAGGTCGAATGGCCTTCTTGTACCGCTGCAACCAAAGCAGAGGACATGGATTTCACTTAGTTCTTGGGACTAGAGTGGAACTGAATTTAAAAACATGTCACTTAGGTGTGATTGGATCCTGGGCCTCCTCTGAAGAGGAAAGCAGAGGCAGAAATGTTTAAAACATCCCTAGATGAGCACCTGAAGGCTCAGTGCGATGTGACTAATGGTGAGATTACACAATCGCGTGTTCAGGTGGAGAAGGAAGATTGGGCTGGGAGCTGCATTCTTGCATCATCCCAGTACCTGTGGAGGGAGCGGACAGCTGAGGGCAGGTTGACCTAAAACACAACACCTCTGGTGCAGAGCCAGGTGGGCCGGAGCCGTCAGCTGTGAGGACAGACTGTGGCTAAACCCATCCCGGGTGGGTCTCATGCAATATTTATCTACCCACGGGGACAGGAAGAGTGTGGAACTCCCAACCACGCAGTGCGTTGAAGTAAGTGCAGAGAGGGAGAGCTGGGCAGGATGGGGGTGGAAGAGGTGGCAAGATTAACCTTCTTCTTGGAACCAGACCATTGGCAACCCAACACACTTTAGACTTTAGAGATACAGCGTGGAAACAGGCCCTTCGGCCCACCGAGTCCATGCCGACCAGCGATCACCCCCTTACATTAACACTATCCTCCACACCAGGAACAATTTACAGAAGTAAATCAACCTGGTATGTCTTTGGAGTGTGGGAGGAAACCGGAGCACTCGGAGAAGACTCACGCAGGTCACTGGGAGAACGCACAAACTCGGTACAGACCGCACCCATAGTCAGGATCGAGCCCGGGTCTCCGGTGCTGTAAGGCAGCAACTCTACCGCGACACCACTGTTCCTCACCTGTTTCCACCTCCGTCTCGACCCGAAACGTCACCCGTTCCATCTCTCCACAGATGCTGCCTGTCCCGTTGAGTTACTCCAGCTTTTTGTGTCGATCTTGTCTGGTTCAATCATGTTCCCCCCCCCCCCCCCGCTTTGTCCCCCCCCACTACAATCAGTCTGACGGGTCCAACCCGAAACAACATCCATTCATGTCCTCCAGAGATGCTGCCTGACCTGCTGAGTCACTCCAGCACTTTACTAGTATCTTTTTTTTACCCTGTGTAAATACCCTGAGCTTCCAAGCCCCAAACTTCTCCAACACCAACTGCTACATCAGCTTAACTGCTGGTGGAACTTTCCCCACACCTCTGTTACTCTCGACAGAGCCACTCCTCCATCTGTGTCCACCTGCTCATCTGCGACCATCCACTCACCTGAATCTCACCTTACTGTGAGCAGCGTTGGACCCCATATCTGAGGAAGGATGTGCTGGCATTGGAGAAGGTCCAGAGGTTTACGCGAATGATCCAGGAATGATTGGGTTAACGTATGATGAGCATTTGATGGCGCTAGGTCTCTACTCGCTGGAGTTTAGAAGAATGAAGGGAATCTCATTGAAACTTACCGAATAATGAAAGGCCTGGATAGAGGACGTGGAGAGTATGCTTCTACTGGTGGGAGAGTCTAGGACCAGAGGCCACAGCCTCAAAAGAGGACGTGCCTTTAGAAAGGAGATGAGGAGGAATTTCTTTAGTCAAAGGGTGGTGAATCTGTGGAATTAATTGCCAAGACAGCTGTGGAGGTCGTCAACGGATATTTTTCAGGCAGAGATAACAAATTGGCAGGTTGGCCGGATGGCAGAAGACCTGGCAATAAAGGGGGCGATAAAGTGGCAATAATGTTCAAGAGAAAGCAAGGACTCTGCAGAAGGACTTGGACAGGTTGGGAGAGTGGGCAGATGGAATATAGTGTAGCAGATAGTGGGAATAAAGGCGTAGACTAATTTCTAAATGGGGAGAGAATCCAGAAATCAGAAGTGCAAAAGGACTTGGGAATGTTGTGCAGGATTCCCAAAAAGTTAATCTGCAAGTCGAACCAGTAGTAAAGAAAGCAAACTCAATGCGAGCATTTATTTCACGAGGGCTTGTATACAAAACCAGGGATGTCATGCTGAGGCTCTAAAGGGCGCTGGTCAGGCCACATCTGGAATATTGTGAGCAATTTTTGGCACCATATCTGAGGAAGGATGTGCTGGCTCTGGAGAGGGCCCAGAGGAGGTTTGCCAGAATGATCCCAGAAATAAGCAGGTTAACCTATGATGAGCGTTTGTCAGCACTGGGCCCGTGCTCGCTGGAGTTTAGAAGAATGAGGGGAGGACGGCAGGAAGTTGTGAAAATAACGTCGTTTAACTTCAAAATCAGTTTTAATAATCACAAGGTAACCAAACTGCAGCTCAAGCCCCTGCTTCCAGACCCAATGCTGCCCGCCAAACCCTGCTTCAGGAACGGTCTCCATAAACACCCGACATAGACTCGGAATACAGTGACTGATCCACAGTCTCTATGAACACCCGACATGGACATAGAATACAGTGACTGAGACTGATCTACAGGGACCTCATCGAAACACAGAATAGTGAAAGGCTTGGATAGAGTGGATGTGGAGATGATGTTTCCACTATTAGTTGGGTCCAGGACTAAGGTCATAGCCTTAGAATTAAAGGATGTTCTTTTGGGAAGGAGACGAGGAGAAATGTCTTCAGTCAGAGGGTGGTGAATCTGTGGAATTCTTTGCCACAGAAAGCTGTGGAGACCGTCAGTGGATATTTTAAAGGCAGAGATAGATTCTTGATTAGTGCAGGTTATAGGGAGAAGGCAGGAGAATGGGGTTAGGAGGGAGTGATAGATCAGCCACAATTGAATGGCAGAGTAGACTTGATGGGCCGAATGGCCTAATTCTGCTCCTATGAACTTATGAACCTACCACACACATCAGAAAAAGCTACCTTGTGGCCTGTGAAGATAGAGCGAAACACCGAGTAAAATTACAGGAATGTCATTGTTAAACATTTATTAAACTGAATAATGAAAAAAAAACAGACAAGCATTTCTGCTGAGTAAGCAAGAGTGCAGCCGGCGCGAGTGGGACCCACGTAACGATTGCTCCATTTCGGGCTCAGACCCTGGTTACAGGTTGTGGGATCCGACCATCACACATTGCATCCTGTACATCAAAACTGCCGACTATCCCCCTGGGCTTCCCAACACATTCTATTGCCTTTTCACAAGCACCAGCACAACAGGGCTGCATCTCCTCTTCTGCTCAGCATTGTCATCTCAATGCTCAATCACTCCATGATCACATGTTCCCACAGCGGCCCACCCAACACGGCCGTGCGTGCGCGCCCACCGCACCTTGAAACAATTTCTTCTTTGCTCAGACTACTCCCCAAATTTCCCTCCACAGTCCACAATGAACGGCACCCCCTTCACCGACTGTCCTCCCTCCACTCTCTCCAGCTCTTGTTCCATCCCTCCATCATTCGTCCTCCCTTCAATGCCATCTCTGGTGGGCTCCCTTTCCATGAGCTCCATTGGTGGTCTCTCCAACAATGACCATACTTGTTTCTCTCTACTGATGGTCCATTATATTCAACTACCCACCCTGACTGCACCCCCACCCCTGCTCCCCCCTCTGTCGACCGTTGCCCACTCCATCTACAACCCCTCCTTATGGTCACTGTCCTTCAATTACAACTTCGCTTGCTTCTCTCCACTGATGGTCTTCCCACCATTATATTCAACCACCCACCTTGACCACCCCCACCCTCTGACGACCACTCCCCACCCAATCCATTACCCGTACTGACTTCCCTCTTTCTGGTCACTGCCCTCCTAATGGCTACTCGCTGAGATGATGTTTTCTTCCTTCCACCTTAGACCAGTCTCCACACCAGGAACAGATGTTGCTTGATTGTATCATTCAGCACAGTTTATATAAAATGCAAAGACGGGTCCTTTCACAATGTAAACAGCCGCAAATGCTTCTTTCTCAACACGTTGAGGGCACAATAACAGACAATCAATATTTAGTAAAGCAAAGACCTGAACCAAATTGAGGCAGTGTCAGGGCTAGGTTGGTGGAACGATTCATTGGGTACTTCCACCTTTTGAGAGAAGAAGTGCAGATGTTTGTCCTGGGATACAGAGTCCTCGTCCCGTGGAGGGCCTTCTGTTGGGTGAGAGGGCTGGATTTTCCTTCGCACAGCGAACGGAGTCACAGACACCCTGTTAAACGGCACCGATACCCAATTCAAATAAAACTCTCAAGTCTATTGCTAGCCAATGCTGGATAATCTGGCACCTGAACAGCAGAAACAAGCTCCGAAATACTTTAACCTTTTGATGGACGGCTATATCCCAGATTGAAAGATCCATGGAATTTTATTGAACAAATAAATTAAAAATTAGGCTACTTATTGGGTTTTGTGGAAGTGCTCCAACTTATGGAAAGCTTGGTGTTGTGGTAATATCACAGTGCGCTGGAGAAGTTAGCTGGTCTTAGTCTTTTACAGGCAGTAGATGGCTTCTTCCAATTACCGTCCCATCCAGTGAGTTCAAGAGGTATTGGAGTCTCTGTGTTGCCTGGTCCATGACTGAGCTACTGTGAGCCAACAGCTTTAACAAAGCGTCAGGAACCTACTTTACCTGGAACATAAGACAAGGGGGTTAACGGATTGAAAGTGAAACTCTGCCAATTTCTCTGAGGTTAGTTGGGGATAAACCATAGGTTTAACTACGACACAAAACCAGACTCCAAGAAGCACTTGCACACTGTGACTGGTTGTCTTTGCACAAAGCTACAACTAGCAGCATTAGGAAGCAGGCAGATTCCTCCTGCACACAGAGCGAGTGCTGATGCAATTGATGGACCCCAACACCACCATTCCCCCCCCCACCCCTAGTTCTCCCCATGTGGAGGGATTACCGTGATGACATTCCCCATGGCACTGTGTTCAGCAGTTGATTGGAAGAGGTGTCAAAAAACAGGCACTCTGTGGGAGCTGTCCATTCATTTAGTGGAGCAGGGCACTTCCACCATACGAGTGAAGAACTGTTGATGTTTATCTTGGGATTGGTGCAGGGGTCTCAAGGCCTTATTACATTTTGGGGAATGTCAGAGACCCTGGTGATTTCACCTTCTGCACCCTGGTTAACAGAGGTGGGGATGAACTTCGTAACCACAGGCCGAATGGCCCACTGTTGGAGACTGTGGTGGAAGCAGAGTCACTGGCAGTCGGGGCCACCACTTGAATCTTCGAGGTGCAGAAGGCTACTGGCTTGGAGATGGGTGTCCACTGGGTGGCATGGACGTGGTGGGACAAGGGGGTTGTTGCATACATTAGTTTAGTTTCTTTTCATTTTCAAAATATTTTTATTTTCACTTTACCAAGATACAGTGAAAAGCTTTTTTGCCGCGTGCTATTCCGTCAGCGGATAGACTATACATGATCACAATCAAGCCGTCAAACGTGTACTGACAGAATAAAGGGAATAATGGTCACTCTGTGAGTCTGCAGTTGGACCACTGTTTTTTAAAATAATATTTACGGTAAATGATTTGGCTATAGGAGTGATAGTAAACTTATCAATGTAGTAAATGATGGGGGGGTGGGGGGGATGGTGGCAACCTCAGCAGTACAGGGTAGGTAGTTAGCTAGTGAGGTTTAAGTTAGACAAGGGGAACAGCAAGAAGAGGGAGTACGATGAATTATTTTGAGGTGGGTGGATAATCACAAATCGATGAATAGGTGCATGAGGTATTGAAGTGCATGATGAAAGAATGGGTCGACTGGGCTTGTATTCACTGGAATTTAGAAGGATGAGAGGGGACCTTATAGAAATATAAAATTCTTAAAGGATTGGACAGGCCAGGTACAGGAAAAATGTTCCAGATGTTGGGGGAGTCCAGAACCAGGGGTCACAGTTTAAGAATAAGGGGTAGGCCATTTAGGACTGTGATGAGGAAAAACGTCTTCACCCAGAGAGTTGTGAATCTGTAGAATTCTCTGCCACAGAAGGCAGTGGAGGCCAATTCACTGGATGTTTTCAAGAGAGAGTTAGATTTAGCTCTTAGGGCTAAGGGAGTTAAGGGATATGGGGAAAAAGAAGGTATGGGATACTGAATTCATGTCGAATGGCGGTGATGGCTCGAATTGGTCTACTCCTGCACCTATATTTCTATGTTTCTTTGAAGAACGTACAGGGGAACAACTTTGTAAATAGAGGGGTTGAATGTGATCTTCACTTTCTTCATTTCTATGAATGTGGCTCCACTCAGTGGATCTGACGCTAGTGGGAGACACGATGGCGCAGCGGTAGAGTTGCTGCCTTATAGCTCCAGACACCTGGGTTCGATCCCGACTACGGGTGCTGTCCGCACGAAAATTGCACGTTCTCTCTGTGGCCGCGTGGGTTTTCTCCGGGTGCTCCGGTTTCCTCCCACACTTCAAAGACGTACAGGTTCAGTAAAATTACAAATTTTCCTGTGTGTAGGATAGTGCTCGTGTACGGAGTGATTGCTGGTCGGCGCGGACTAGGTGGGCCGAAGGGCATGTTTCCGCACTGTGTCTCTAAAGTCCAAAGGTGGCCAGGCAGCTTCAAGGGGCCAAAAGTTTCATCTGTATGGGCTTCAGTCTACCCCAATGAGCTACAACATGGAGCAAGATTACTAACCACTACCAGACCCCTGTCCATCCAGACGCCACAGGGTGAGAAGGTGCATGGGTATGGTTATATATGGCTGCCATCTTACCTCTTGTGGGTGTGTGACTGAGAGGCTGCGTCCAGGAGTCCCAGTTGCTGCTCCAGGGAGAAAACCCGGAACGTCATGTAAATGGAGGATGCCAAAAGGATAATGACTCTGGAACAACATACAGCAGCCAATTCGTCAGACCGCAGGGTTTTAAACTAATGAAACCTGAAACACAAGTCTATCTGAAACAGCTTATTTCCGTGACAATAACAAGATTTGCAAGATACTAAGCCATACGTTTGCACAGACTTCACGTCTGGGGAAACTAGTTTGCAATGTTCTTCTTGTTGGAGGTCGTGTAAACACGGTGCTTCAACCCTGGCTTCCCCTCCTCTCTGCAATACACCCGCCACTTTTCACCCCAGGCACTGGCCCGTCCCACATCCCACAGAGTCCTCCACGGCAGGCATGCCTTTACCACACAAGACTCTGCTCCTGGGCTCAAGTGGGATTCATCAGCCTCTGACATTTGCAGCCAGAGTTATTTCAAATAAAATTGAGCCATTTCCCTGTCGGAGAACTACAAAGTCAGAGACGAGAGGGTCTGAGAAGACTACCCACAGGTTGTCCACACTGTGCCTCTGGGGAACCAGAAGGACCAACAGTTGAAGGACAGACTGCCCATAGTCGAGGTTCTCTTCACTGAAATGACATTCAACAGCTCTGCTGCAGAACGGCCAGGATTAGTTAATTGAGGAACACAGACCTCTGCTTAATTATCAGACTACTTTCCTTTAAACTCCACCAAGCAACAGACCCCTCCCATCAGCCCACTGAAGACAGTGGGTGCAACAGGCATCGCCTTGACAAGATGGGAAAGCTTCAGAGCCGGGAGCTGTTATGTATTGCCCGGAACAATAACAACAATGAATTAAGTAATTTAACAATAATTTACTAACTACCTTCCAATATGGTACATCAACCTAACTTACATGAAATGGCTGCAGCCTGAGAACAGCTACGAATCAGCACCAGACCTTAGCGGGCAGAGAGAAGTTTTCTCAGTTTGCTGATCTACCGATGGAAGTGAAACTTCCCATTCAGCATTTTAAATGTATTTAGTTGGGCGGTGTGGCACAGTGTGTGGCGATAGAGTTGCTGCCTTACAGAGCCAAAGACCCAGGTTCAATCCCAACTACGGGTGCTGTCTGTATAGAGTTTGTATGTTTTACATGTGATCGCGTGGGTTTTCTCTGGGTGCTCCGGTTCCCTCCCACGTTCCAAAGACGTGCAGGTTTGTGGATTAATCGGCATTGGTAAAATTGTAAATTGTTCCTAGTGTGTAGGATAGTGCTAGTGTACGGATGATTGTTGGTCGGCACGGACTGAGTGGGCTGAAGGGCCTGTTTCCGCACTGTATATTTAAAGTCTAAAGTCTAGTTTGCAGGATCTAGACATGATGAGCAAGGCCAGTATTTCCCTTTCAACCCCAGTTGCCCTTGATAGCCTTGATTAGTGAGTATCGTCACATACAAACCTCCTCTGTTGGGCATTGGATAAACTGAGGCACATGGACACCCTGGGGAGCATGCAGGAGGCAGAGAGGGTTAGAGGCAACAATTTCAGTAGGTGGTCACTCCACAGGTTCAGTCAGATGGATGAACAGTGCTCGGACTCTCCTGATCGGACTTTACTGGCTTTACCTTGCACCAAACGTTATTCCCTTATAATGTATCTATATACTGTAAATGGCTCGATTGTAATCATGTATTGTCTTTCCGCTGACCGGTTCGCACGAAATAAAAGCTTTTCACTGTACCTCGGTACATGTGACAATGAACTAAACTGAAACAGAAAGGCAGGCAGGAAGTGTGGCTTTCTCCTTCTCAAAGAAGAAAAACATTTTGAGTCAACGCGGCATGGTGTCACAGCGGTAGAATGGTCGTCTTACAGCGCCAGAGACCCGGGTTCGATCCTGGATACCGGTGCTGTCTGTACAAAGCTTGCACGTTCTCCCCGGGACCATGTGGGTTTTCTCGGGGTGCTCCGATTGCCTCCCACACTCCAAACAGGTACAGGTGTGTAGGTTAATTGGCTTTGGTAAAAATGGTAAATTGTCCCTGGTATGTGGGATGGTGTAAGTGTACGGGGATCGCTGGTCGGCGTGAACCCAGTGGGCCGAAGGGCCTGTTCCTGCACTGTATCTCTAGACTAAACTACTGTTGAGGGGATAGGCCCTCATGGATGATCTGCAGCCACATCTGGCTCCGATGAAAAGCAGGGAAAGAGTAGGTCAGTGACAGGGGGCTCCAGTCAGGAGTAGTCTGGCATTTTTGTTGCTGCAAGTAAGTGAACTAGGTGGGAGTTCTGACAAAGGGTCATTGACCTGAAGTGTTAATTCTCTTTCTATGGATGCTGCCTGACCCGTTGTGTCATTTATTTTGTATTTTGTTTTTAAGTTCAATTCAGTCACTTTCTGTCAAATTTCAGATCTAACAATCCAATGCAACTGAATCCAAGTCTCTCAACTGCTGTGGTGGGATTTGAACTTGTGCCTGGATTGTTAGTGCAGTCCCTGTAGTACAGTAATTGCTACACCACTTCTCCTTTCACACCATGCAACAAGTGAGGCAGCGTTACTGCATACTGATCTGTTGTTCAATACTTACATAATAATTAATATCCTGAGGATTCGATATTCCACTTTGCTGATGCCTTCAACTGTATCTAATTCAAGTATTTTTTCTTTCTTCACCAGTCTTTCTGAACGGTAGAAGCGTACAGAGAAAGGAATGAGAGGGAACCCACTTACACAACTTGTTAATTGAGGATTAATCTAATGCTTAAACATTAGGCTACTTTCCTTTAAACTCAACCTAGCAACCGCAGCCCAATACATTGACTGTAGATCAGTTCCCACAGCTGCTGATTTGCCTGGGTTCGATCCTGTCTGTGTGGAGCGTGCACGTTCTCCATGTGACCCCGTGGGTTTCCACTGGGTGCTCTGGCCCCTCACACATTCCAAAGACATGCAGGTTTGCAGGTTAATCAACTTCTGTAAATTACCCCTAGTATGTGGGATGTGAAAGTGGGATAATGTACATCTAGTGTACAGGTGATCAATGGTCAGCATGGACTCGGTGGGCTAAAGGGCCTTTCACCATGTTATACCTCTAAACTAAGCACCCAAAGTTAGGAATGAAGCTGGGACACTGGAGCTGTGCGGCAGCAGCTCTACCCCTGCACACATTGATCCCTCCCTACACACCAGCTTCAGCCCCGCACGGGGACCTGGACTGTCTGCTTATTGTCGGGGGCGCTGTCCAGTTGGTATGGCTGCCCAGCCTACAGCTGTCTGTCTTTTAACTTCTTTCTTTTATTTTTAGTGTGTAAAAAGTGTTTTGTTTGGAGTCTATTCTTCTTTATGTGGGGGTGGGGGGGTGGGGAAGGGGGAAACTGCTTTTCCTGGTCCCTACTTGGTCAGAGAGGCGGCTTTTCTCCGTGCAGCACCTTCGACCCGTCCTCGCGGCCTACCAGCGGGTCTGGAGCGGCCTTTCCCGAGGGGACCGCCCAGAACCTCGGCTTTGGCGGCGGCTCAGCGCTGGAGCACCATCGTGGAGCGGAGTTGGCGATACCTTGACTGGGTCGCCGCGCTGGAACTCCGGTGAGCTGGGACCGCTTGAACATCGCGGAGCTGCGGGACTGCGGAGCGGCCAGCTGCGGGTGGCGGCGCTGAACTTTAACAATGGGAGCCTGGGATCGCAGGCCGAGATCACCAGTGGTGGAGCTCCATCCGGCGGGGCCTGTCGGCTTCGGAAGCCACGGACTCCAGTAAGGAAGCGACCGTTCCAGGCGTCCCAAGCCGCTGAGAGGATTCGCCCGACGCCGGAGCACCATCACCCGGCGAGAACGGCCTGGAACATCGGGCTGCCATAACGGCGACTGCGGAGGCCTCAATAGGCCCGACTATGGGTGGACAAGGGGATGGGGACTGGACTTTGTGCCTTCCCTCACAGTGGGAACCATTGTGGGGGGATGTTTTTATGTTTCTTGTTAATTCTTTATTGTTGTGTCTTATCTTTATCTGTGTGCTGCATGGCAAGTCAAATTTCACTGCACCAATTGGTGTATGTGACAAAACATGTCCTTTGTCCTTATTGATGAGCCATCCCCCACGCTGTCCGTACTCACCTCTGAAGGTCTGACTGCTGCAACTGGAGGTCTCTAACTCTGGAGCACTCAGGCTGCTGGTGGAATTTCCCAACAGGGACTGGTGTTCTGTTTCGGGCTGTGAGGATGAGGAGCCGTTAGATAGTTTTCTTTTCCAGTCCAAATGTAACCTACAGCCTTCCTGAGAAACAGCACAGAAAATTATCTCATCTAGTAACAGCGCCACAGACGGTAGGCATTGGATAATGTCCCTCACCAAGGCCAATGGTAGCACTGATAATGATGACATAACTCCCCACCTTGCGCTTGCCACTTATCAAATTAATGTGGGTCTAATTAAAATGAGAAAGAAAATGCTGGGTCAGGAGGGGTCTCTGTAGAGAGAAACAGAATTAACATTCAAAGTCAAGATTGTACTGGTGTTGCCAATCAATTGGATGAAGGGCAGCATTTGTGCCCAGTCTGCTTTGGGTATGAGTAATATTTTTTTGTTATTTGTTTGGAATACTCAATAAGTAGAAGAATGACAAGAGGTGAGAAGGTACAGAGGGACCTTGGAGAAAATGTTGGGCGATCCTTAAAAGGTAAAAAGAAGTAGACAAAAGGAATACCTTTTGGATAGGTTAGATTTAGAAGGATATGGGTCAAATGTGGACAGGTGGGACTAGTGTAGATGGGACATCTTGGTTGGCATGGCCAAGTAGGGCTGAAGGCCAGTTTCCATGCTGTATGACTGTATGTAATGTGGGGGTTACTTCAATCCTGACCTCTGCTGCTCCCTGGGTGCACGTTCTGGGCATACGTGCTTCCCCCGGCTGCTCCGTTTTCCTCCCACTTCCCAAACACGTGCGGGATGTTAGATTAGTTTGGTTGCTGTAAATTGTCCCAAGTGTAGGTGGGTGATGGGGGGGGGGGGGGGATCAGGGAGGGGAGTTGAATGGGAATGCGAGAGAGTTGATAAAAGTGCAAGAATTGGATTGCTCTGAGAACTCACAGAGACTCAAATGGGCCAAACTGTCTCCTTCTGTGACAAGAGCACTTGAGCCACAACGTGGGTAATGAATGCGTATAGGTCTGGTCACTGCATTATAGGAATGGTATGACCACATTGGGCATGGTGCAGGGGGTGGTGAGGATGCTGCCTGAATTGGAAAGTTGTAGCTTTGAGGAAAGATTGGATAGGTTGGGGTCGTTTTCTTTGCAACTGTGGAGGTTGAGACTTCAAAGTTTATGTTTATGAGGGCCAGGAGAGACTAAATAGGGAGAACTTATCTCCAATAGTTCAAGGGTCATGCACCAGGGGGATGAATTAAACTAATTGGAAGAATGATTAGACGGGAGATGAAGGGAAGGTTTCTTCGCCCAAAGGGAAGTGGAGTTAGGAACAACCTTGTCTGAAAAGGTGGAGGAAGGAGAAACCTTTGTTGTTTTTAAACAGTACTTGGGTGGGAACGTTATCAGTTGTGACCTGTGGGTTCAATGCTGGACAGTGGCATTATATTGGGTAGATTTAATTTGACCAGCACAACCAAAATGGGTCAACGGCCTCTTTCATTGGCATAATTTGTCTATGATTCTTGCACATCCCAGTCTGACTGGCATCACAAGGTTCCCCGCCCAACATTCCTGTGCAGTAACGTTCGAGCCGCCACATTTTCTGGGAATGAAGGGGGAAATCCCTCCAAATATTATGTAATGTGAAAAATCTAAACATCTGGAGAACAACTTACCGAGGGAAGGGAATCCAATGTGTCCACACCCAGGCCCACACTCAAGCTCTTCTTACTGTTATCCTGAAATAAAGAATGGCCATTGAATGAGCTTGCTAGAGTAAGGAAGGCACCTTCCTGTTAGGGGAGAGACAATGTTACTTTCAAAGTTACTTCAGGACAGAGATATTCACATGCCTATGACTGAAGTGGCACCTTGTGGAACTTTTCATAGCCATAGTGATTATATTTTGCAGCGATTATATTTTATTGCATAGTGCTTTGTGTTATCCCGACTGTAATCCACTTATCACTTGCCAGGCTTCATCCTGGTGCCACCTCTCTTTTTTAGCTTTCTCCCCCCACTCTTATCAGCCTGAATGAAAGCCCTCCCCAGATGCTGCCCTATCTGTTGAGTTCCTCCAGCTCTTTGTGTTTTTGCTATTGGTTTAACCGTGCTGTAGCATGAGATGGACATGGGACAGATGAGTAACTCACTGCTTGAAACCTGCATCTACAAGTCAGGACCGAGGTGGAATTCTCTCCGCTTGCCTGGACGAGTGCAGCTTCAGCAACTCTCAGGAAGTTCCATACCATCCTGGACAAAGCTTCCCACTGGACTGGCCCATCCATAACCTTACAGATTTTAAAAAGCCAATTAAGAGGCAACCTCTCTACTGGCAGAGTAGTCACACACAAACTGTAGGAACAGCACCTCATATTCTACTTGGGCAGCTTATTACCCAGCAGTATGAACGCTCAATTCTCCAACTTTAGGTGAACATAGGCGGGTAATTGGCTTGGTATAAGGGTAAGGTGTCCCTAGTGTGTGTAGGATAGTGATAATGTGCGGGGATCGCTGGTCGGTGTGGACTCGGTGGGCCGAGGGGCCTGTGTTCCCTGTTGCATCTCTAAACTCAACTAAAGGCGTAGGGTGAGATCACACTTTAGATGTTCCGTTTGGATCAGAACTATTGAACAACATGGCAGCAATATTTCAAGGCTGCTTTTGTAGAGCACTTTGTGTGTGGAGTTTAAAAACACAGATGTAGCAACATTTTGAAGACCACACAGAGACTGACGGCATCCAGCTGAGTAATAGCAGAGCTGCGCAAACTAACTGGCAATGAGTGGTCATTTGCAACTTGTCGGACATTCTCTATTGTAGTCAGTCAGGTAATTTATAAGTAGGTGGTGGGGAATGTTGAATTTTGCCAGCCAATTCAGACCTTCCTCGTTACCCCGAGTGGACCAATTTAGGTAACTGGTTAATGTTTAAAAACTTCCTGGAATCAATAGAACTATCCAAACCTGTTAAACCATTCAGACTTTAGACGTGTACCAGAGATATGTACTAGCAATGACGTACGGACCAAGGGCCCTCTACAACAAAGTATCTTTGAGCATTCCTACAGCTATTGGTAGAGCAATCAGAATGCATGGTTTCATGGAGTACCATGCTGCGGATGTACTGCCTCAGCATCCAGGTAACAATGAAAAAAATCTCAATGTTTTAGCATTTGTAATGTGTTCATCCATGGATTGTCACCTTGTCGTGGTGGAGAAGCTTAGTGGTCCTGAGATCGATGCTGTCTGGAGCTAAGCTCCTGGTAGGGCCACCCATGGCGGTAAGGTCGAGTGGGAGATCCCTGACAAAGAGCAATCCAACCAAGACCTCAACGGTGGAACAGGCGGAGGATGTTGGCTGACCTTAGTGGAGCGTCACAACTGCTGGGAAGGCAGATGAAGGCTGCAGCAGAAAAGGGTCTCCGGTCGTCTTGGACTCCATGCCACTGGATCCTGACCCAGATCTGTCAAAGAACCGTGCGGTGGCTGTCTGTGCACCAGTCTCCCCACGTTAAACAAAGTCACGCACAGGCGTCCTCCCAAAAGAGGACAGTCATACTTGTTTCGAGTGACTGCCGTGCTAATGGAACAACGTGGCAGGAACACCAACATGGAAGATAACATATAGCAACAGGAAACCTTTCTTGCAAATAATCTAAAACCACAGAGGAATTCCAAATATTCCGTCAACATGCACATGATATAGGAATTGCATATTTACATAATCATGAAATGCCCAAAGGCAGTTCACAGCAACAAGATCAGATGCAACGTGGCAGACATGGGAGTGTTCTAAAGGAGGAAAAGAGGGAGAAAGGTTGAGACATTTAGGAGGGGAATGCCAGAATTTGGGGCCTGAGCTGGTGTCGGCAGAGCCACCAATGGTGGGGCAATTATAAATAGGGAAAGAGAAGAACACTTTCTTTAAAACATTAACGCGCAAGAGAATTTCAGGTATTCGGCAAGCACAGTTCATCTATAATTAAGGCATTCTTGTTCAATTTCTGTCCGATGTGTACACTGTGCAGGACAGGGACAGCGGGCGGCAGTGGTACAGCGGTAGAGTTGCTGCCCCACAACCCCAGAGTCCCAGGTTCGGTCCTGACTACGGGTACTGTCTGTAAAGAGTTTGCACGTTATCCCTGTGACCGTGTGTGTTTTCTCCAGGTACTCTGGTTTCGCTCCCACGTTCCAAAGACGTGCAGTTTGTAAGTTAATTAACTTCTGTAAATTGTCCCTAGTGTGTAGCACAGAACTAGTGTATGGATGATCATTGGTTGGAGCGGACTTTGTGGGTCGAAGGGCCCGTTTCCACACTATATCTCTAAAGTTATGAAGAGAAAGCACACTTGTTTTTAAGTAGCATATTTGCTATCTCAAAATGTTCCTAATTAAAATTACTTTTGAACTGTAAAGGCTGCAATAATGTAGACTGCCATTTTACCCACAGGAAGCTCCCACCATATAAGATGCCATCCACCAGCTGATCTGTTTTAATGAGGAATAAATAATGAATTGTACATGTGCATAGTGACAATAAAAGGTATTCTGATTCTGAATTGGATTCCATGGGAGAATACCGCATTCTTCAAAATATCACTGTGGGATATTTCTGGCAAACTATTAAACAGCGGTGGAGAGTAGGACCTGATCATCTCCGGCTTCGATTGAGAACCTACCTGTAAATGTGAGCAGACCTGCTTCAACACGTCGTAGACACTGTCCCTCGAGATGAAGGAGACAAAGATGTACTGCAGTGAAGAGCAGAGAGCCTTGTTAAAGGTGGGACAAATCCACAGCGCAAAGCCCGCACTGCATTGGATTAAATCTCTCACTGTTTGCACTTATATATTCAACTTCCAGTGCACATTGCCTCACTCTCTCCTCATCTCACTCCATCACATCCCTCATCTTTCACTATCATTCTTCTTCTCTGCTTTCCCTACCTCCTTTTCCGGGTCTCTGCCCCCTCCATCTTCCCCTCTCCCACTTCTTCTCTCTCTCTCCATAACTCTTGTCCCCTCTCCATTAATCTTCCTCTTCCTCGCCCTCCTTCCCCTGCTATAAATTTAAACTCCTACAAAAGAGATCCCCATTCTCTAAATAATCTCCATCTTTGCTCACACGCGAATCATTTTTTTCCTTTTGTACTTTCCTTCTAAAATGTCCCCGTCATGTCCCCATTACACTAAATTAGCTCCCGATACTTCTGTAGCCCATGCAAGGATCATATAGGTTGGTCACTTGGTCCCTGGTGGCCTTGCCAATGATGTACCAGAGAAACCTCAAACATCGGGAGGCTGGTTGAAAGACCAAGGGGATAGCTAAGGTCAGAAATAGGAGATGACCACCGTAATCTATCGCAGTCGCTGCCTCAAAAAGGCTGGCATCATCATCAAGGACCCACACCATCCTGGCCACACACTCATCTCCCTGCTACCTTCAGGTAGAAGGTACAGGAGCCCGAGGACTGCAACGACCAGGTTCAGGAATAGCTACTTCCCCACAGCCATCAGGCTATTAAACTTGGCTCGGACAAAATTCTGAATATTAATACCCCTTTATCTGCTATTTGCACTTTATCAATTTATATATTCATGTGTGTATTTACGTATATAATGGTATATGGACACACTGATGTGTTTTGTGGTCAATGCCTACTATGTTCTGTTGTGCTAAGCAAATAAATAATTTCATTGTCCTGTCAGGGACACATGACAATAAAACTCTTTTGACTTTGACTTTTAATATGGTTGATAATACAAAGCTAGTTACGTGTAGAGGACAATAAACTTGAGCAAAAAACAAAGTGTGGGAGGAACTCAGTGGGTCAGGCAACATCCGTGGAGGGAATGTACAGAAGAGGTTTTGGGTCAAGACCCTTCTACAGACAGACTGGAATCAATTTGCAGAGTATGGGCTTTGAGAAAGACACAGAGAGCGAATGGGTCTGGAGAGTGCAGATGAATATGGGTTAACGTGGGAAAGCACGAGGCAGAAAAACTAGAAGAGTTTTCCAATGACAGGGGATTGAAAAGTTCTGGTATTCAGATGAATCTGGGTGGCCTTGTATTCAAATCACTGAAAGGATTTAGGAAGGAGGATGGTCATCAGAAAAGGATTTAAGATTAAGAGGATACCTTGCTTCAATTATACGTGGTCAGTCTCTCCTCATGTCCCAGTCTCTCCTTACAACTCAAGCACTCCAGCCTTGGTAAAATCCTCGTGAATCTTTCCTACACTCATTTCAGTGTCCTGTAGCTAGACAACCAGAACTGCAAATAATACTCCAAGTGTGGTCTCACCAACAACGTCCACAGTTGCAACATGACATTCCCTGCCAGACATTTCCCTTCCACCACGTGCAGGCCTGGCCTGGAGCCAACCCCGTGGCCTCACCTTCTCATTTGCACTTGTCCTGATCACAAGTCCATTCGGTAGCAGCCCTCCTGTCCGATGCTTCTTGACCAGCACGACTGACGTGATCGATGCCATGACCTGAAAGGGAAACATCAACAGTAAAGGGCCTGTCCCACCAGCATGCAACTCTATGCGATTAGCGCGACCTAACGTGGTCGCATGAGCCGTCTGGCATCACGGGGCCGGTCCCACTTCGATCGCCGGAGCCGTGCGGAATTGTATGGAATTCGTCCCGACATCGCGCGGGGCTCCGAAAAACTGACTATGTTCAAAAATTCCGCGCGCCAACGGCTTGTCGCCTCGACGCATTACACACCGTCTCGACATCGTGCCTCCGTGAACCTATCTGTAGGTGCCTCCGTGACCCTCTATGTGTGTGGCTCCGTGGCCCTCTGTGTGTGTGTGCCTCTGCACCCCTCTCTGTGTGCCCCTCTCTGTCCTGGCGAACTTACCTTAAGACTTCGCTCCAAGTTCGCCTCACTTTGCGCCACTCACCCGACCTCCGCGCAGCCCCTGCTGCCGGTTAGGTCGCGCTTGCCGCATGCAGGCGCATGCTGGTGGGAACGGCCCTGTACAGGGGATCACCTGACCTGCGCGCGGCCCCCGCTTCTAGTTTGATCGCGTTCATCGCATGGAGTCGGATGCTGGTAGGACAGGCCCTTTAGTCCTGTCCCCGTCTATCCCCTGTTTCAGGGCAGCACTGCACAGTGAGAAGGATGCGGCTGGCAGGTTGCGTGCACCCTGCGTCATGTACCCATATTAGACATGTGATAATGGTACTGAAAGCAGAGCTGTAGACTATGAATAGAAGTCTGACATGGGCGTCTCTCTTATCCAGGTGTTCTAGTGATGAGAGTAGGGCCAGGGAGATGGCATCAGGCATGGACCTGTTGTGGCTGTTGACGAACTGCAGTGGGTCAAAGTTGCTTGGCTGACTGCATTCAATGCATTCCATAACCAGACTCTTAAAGCACTTCATGATGGTGGACAGTATCACACAGGGAAATGTAAAAATGTGGTTTGGTGCAGAAAATATTGGACATTGTACTTTCCATCATGAGTAATGATCTCCCCACCACTTTGGTCATGGTCTCATTTCGCCGTTAACATTAGGAAGGAGGCTGGAACCGTGAACTTCAGGTTCAAAAGCTGCTTCTTCCCATTAAACACTAGGCTCTTGATCCACACTGCACAACTCTAACCAAAGCCCCACCTCAGCAATGATCTATTATAATTTTTATAGTTTGTACTAATGTGGTCTGGTTACGTAGTATTACTGATAATTTAGTGCTTTATTGGGTTATTGCATATATTGATGTGTTGAGTTAGTACGTTACTATGCCTATAAAGCTGCAAGAAAGTAAGAAGAAGGGTCTCGACCCGAAACGTCGCCTATCTCCTTCGCTCCTTAGATGCTGCTGCACCCGCTGAGTTTCTCCAGCTTTTTGTGTAACCCTAAGAATTTAATTGTTCTATTCCCTGTGCATATCACCATTCATCTCTTGGTGAATCTCAGTTATTGCCCCTTATGTGACTTCCACAAACAGCTTTAGAGTGGCCTGCAGTGCTGTTTAATGCTAAAACATTTAGTGTGGATTAATTTCAAATCCATGATCTTAAATAAGGAACAAATCGTTACTAAAATGAATGGTAACGACTCTTAATCATTGAACTTCTTAAAATGACCCTTTGCATTATTTAATGTGATTTCATTAATATTGTGGTCATTAGTAAAGTTCTAATAAACATTAAATGAGATGAACATCACCAAGATGGGTCACACACCTTAATGTCTTTTCCGAAGAAGTTAGCATGGAAGCACACCCAGTTGCTGGAGATGTAGAGACGACCCTGGATTAAGATGTCTTTCTGGAGAGCACAGGAGTAGACTGGCAAGACAGAAGGAATACAGACAGAGGGTCAGAATAATCCCTTGAAACAATTCTTGTTTGGTCAGCCCTGTGCTCTCGACTTGAGGGGAGAACAATCTACATGGTAAAATCCAACACTTTTGGGAGTGTTTATCCCAGACCGTGGAAGCGGATATCCACTGGACTTGTTCTCACTCACACATCTCGAACAGTGCTCCTTAATGTCCTGTTTGTCTTTAGACTTTAGAGATACTGAGCAGAAACAGGTCTGTCGACCCACCGAGTCCACGCTGACCGTCAATTACCCCAAGGATCCCTACTGCTGTCACCTTGCCAGTGTCCCTTGATCTCTAGGTCTCAGTGCCTTTAAGGAAATCCTTGTTCCTCTGACCCCCTGTCCTCACTTCCCCATTGATGCTGGCATTAGTGTCTGATAACGCTCCTGTTATTTTTTTTTACATTAAAGGAATGCAAGTTGTTACATAATTGAGCGATGAATTCTTACCCAATTTCTCAGCAGAATGGGTGGGAGTATTACTCCCGGGGATATTTTCTGTAACATTTGAAGGAGAAACCGAAGTAGACCACTTGGCCCTTTGAACATGTTGAACCTTTGAAAAAGATTGTGGCTAATCCAACTGCAATCTCAACCCTTTATCCCAATAAACATCTCCGCTTGCTTTTCAAGCGTTTTACTCACTGGGCCTTAAAAAGATTCAAAAATATGCTACAAATGTTCTCCTTGGATTCAGGGTTCTGTCTGCTGAACACACTTCCCAATATGCTCTCCACACAGAAAAACTCAACCCTGTTAAATGAATCTTTAACTTCAGTCACAGGTTCTAGATGACTTGGGCGCCAACCGATAATTACGTTGTAAAGAGCATAAATATCATTAAACATGTTCTATGGCTCATTTGACTTTGTTACATGGAGAAGGTCCTGTCCTAAAGCCCTCAGGGAGATTGGGTCAAAGGATCAAAGGTATTTTATTGTCATGTGTATCAATTAAGGTGCAGTGATATATGAATTACCATACAGCCATATGAAAAAAAAGCAACAAGACACACAATTACATAAAAGTTAACATAAACATCCACCACATTCCTCACTGTGATGGGAGGCAAAAGAGTCCAATCTTTGACCTCTTTAGAATACAATGTTCACAGAAGCAGCTATTAAAGAGGGAGGTCAGAAACATATGCTGGAGTCAAGAGTGTGGGACTATGCATGGATGGTCAGGAGAGATGGCAGATCTTTTGTAGCATCTAGGGTCATAACGCCATGACTTTATGAAGCTAGGGTACTGTTCTGTTCACCTCTACACGATTGAGGACTATTGAATTGATGTGCTACAATGCTGAGAATTATATTTTGCACTCTGCATCTTCCCCTTTGCTTCACCTATTGTACTTGAGCCTGAACTGATTGTACCCATGTGTCATATTTCTGATCTGTTTGGATAGCATGCAAAACAAAGCTTTTCACTGTACCTCGTTACATGTGCAATAATAAACCTAAACATCTTAAATGAAGCTTGTATTTGTCTGGAATCCAATCCAAGAAGAGTTTTTTTTGGACCCGTCAGTCTCTTCCTCGTTCTCAGGTTATTTACACAGCAACAATTCTTGCCCTCTATTCCTGTGAATGTTTCTCCATCAACACTTGGCTGCCTGCATACAACCACAGATTACATCTGTCTTTCATGCAGACTGAAAGCGGGACATTAATGAGAAGTTCAATTGTGACGTGATAGCTTTTTTCCCCCCACTTAATCTTCTGCCATAGGAGCAAGACGTGGACAGGGCATAAATTGTGTAGCTATGGAGAAACAAGGAACCACAGATGCTGGTTTTCAAAAACAAAAGACACAAAGTGCTGGAGTAAGGTAGCGGGTCAGGAGAACATGGATAGATGACGCTTTGGGTCGGGAGCTTTCTTCAGACTTAAGAAGGGTCCTGACCTGAAACATCACCTATCCATATTCTCCAGAGTTGCTGCCTGACCCGCTGAATTACTCCAGCACTTTGTATCTGTTTTTGTGGAGCTATGGAGCTGTTTTTGAAGAGAGATCTTTGTAAGAGAAAGCAGTATTAACCAACAACCTAGGTATGTGTATAAGCGAGACTCACTTGGTTGTTGCACCCTTCAGTAATTACCCCCTTGCTAATACACAAGACAATATGTAACATCATCTTTGCCATGCTCTCATTTTAGTTCTCATCGAGAAGGGATAGGAATCTGAAAACTATGACCACCAGGTACAGGAACACAGCTTCTTCCCAACGTCCATCACTCTGAAACATTTAAACAAGACTAACCAATTAACTATCTTGGGTTGCACTAAGGACGTTGGAAATTTTTTTGCACTAGAATTGAGGTTATTAATTTATTCAATTTTTGTTGTATATTACCTATATGTATTGTGCTACAGTCCTGTTATGCTGCTGCAAGTAAGATGTTCATGGTTCTATTGTTGGTATATATGGCAATCAAACACTCTTGACTCAAGACTAATGTAACATTGGCCTTTTTTTCATTATCTCACTAAGTGGAATGCTCTTGCGACAATTTAGCACAATGGGACATGAATTTCCCGGGTCTAAGCAATGACCAAAGTACTAGTTCCGGGACCGCATGTGCCCATTAATTATGAGGTGATCGAGTGTCAGTATCTATTTTGCCACGTCCCAAAGAATAACTCGCACAACACGAGAGACACACCTTTCCTCAACGTCTCCTGTTCAGGGACATCCTTGAAGAGTTTGTGATACTGAGAGTTGTACTTTTTAATTGTCTGAAAAGAAAGAAAGACTTTCAGTTGTATCGGCAGCAAAACCTCAGAATGCCTTGCAAACATTTGCATGCTTTTCTTGTCTCCTAGCCAACCTAAGCACAGTATAGCATATTGCATATCTTTAGGTTACTCATGATTCAGATCTGCATGTGGGTGATAAGGCCAGCATTTATACCCCACCACTAATTTTTTTTAACCTTAGTTTAGAGATACAGAGCGGAAACAGGCCCTTTGGCCCATCAGATCTGCACCGACCACCAATCCCCACAGACTAACACTATCCTACACACACTAGGGTTAATTTACAATTTTTACCAAGCCAATGAGCCTACAAACCTGTTTGTCTTTGGGGTGTGGGAGGAAACCGGAGATCCTGGAGAAAACCGACGCAGGTCACAGGGACTCTGATCTATTCCCTCTACTTCTCCGATCCTCTCCTTCTCTCCCAGAGCGACAATAGCATTTCTTGGTCCTCACCTTCCACACCACGAGCCTCCACATTCAACAGATCCTCCTCCAGAGTTTTCACAACCTTCAACAAGATCCCACCATAAAACAGTTTCCCCTCCTCTCCCCTCCCTTTTCAGCAATCCTAAAGGATTTTTATCCTTGAGACTCCCCAATTCGCTCTTCCATCGCCATCAACTACTCCCCTTCCCTTTGTACTTTTCCCAACAACCATAGGAGATGCAACGACTGCCCTTTTACCTCTCCCATCCAGGGACCCACAAGAGTCCTTTCAGACAGTGTTCAACTTCCAATTGAGGATATTATTTAGGATAAACAATTTATAACCACCAGGAGGCGGCGCACAATGGCAGCTTCGCCAACAGTCTGTCTGTCTTTTTTTGTTATTTTGAGTGTGTTTAAATAGTGTGTGTTAATTTTCTTTTGTTTGTTTTATGTGGGGGGAGGGAGGAAGGGAATTGCTTTTTCAATCTCTTACCTTGCCAGTGATGCGATTGTTTTCCGGATTGTATCTCCGGTCGCTCTGCGGCCTAACATCATTGAGCTGGAGGCATTGCTCGGGAGTAACTTTGAGCCCCACCGCGGGGGCGTGGACTTGCCATCGGAGCCCGGCACCGTTGGTCGGCAGCCCGGCCAGCTGTCTGATCTTCGGGCCTTCACTTACCGCTGACACCACCACCCCTCCTTCTCATGGCCGATCATCGGTTCATGAATTGGATGGGATGCCGGGCTTTGCGCACGATGTCGTGCGGGCCAAGACTCCTCAGCTGCCCCACCGGCTGGGGTTTGTGTGCTGTCCAGCACCCGGGCCAACTCATCGTTCACCCAGCCACGGCTGAGTCAGTCAACGAATTGCTGTCTGGAATTTGTCCCTTATTTGTACCTTTTGTACCTTATTTGGGAGTGAGAAAGTTGGCAACCCTAGTGGTGACCGATGTCGGGAAGCTCCAAATGACGCGGAAGGTTTCGACCAGCCCCGACCCGGGGTCCGATCGCCCGGCGAGGGGGAGCTGAGATTCCCCCTCGATGCAGGAGCTTGATCGCCCCGACGCGACGGCCCAAATGCCGCCGGCTATGGGAGGCAAGATCGCCACGTCAACGGAAGGCTCGAGGCCCCCGACCGTATGAGATCAAAGATCTCGGAAGAGATTGCACTTTTTTTCACCTTCCATCACAGTGAGGAATGTGGAGAAGTCACTGTGGTGGATGTTTATGTTGAATGTATTTTGTGTGTTCTGTTGCTTTTTATTAGTATGATGACTGTATGGCATATGTTGCAAAACATACTTGGCTAATAAGGTATGATTATGAATATGATATATTTTATGTTTGTGTGTTGTCTGAATTCATGCTGCAAGCATGATCTCCATTGTACACGGACCACTGCGTATGACAATAAATCCGACTTGACTTATTGCATTCATTGTGTGATCTCTACGACTGGAGAGAAATCAAATGCAGATAGGAAATTGTTTTGGGGAGCAGCCAAGCTCAGTTCACAGGGACAATCTTGAACTCCTAGTTACCGATCAGTTCAAATTTTTGGCCCACTCCCACTTGGCCCTCCTACACAGTCCCAACAAGGACAAACATAAGGAGACTCAAGGAACTGATGATAGAATCATGCACGGAGCACACAGTGCTGGAGTAACTCAGCGGATCAGGCAACATATCTGGAGGACATGGATAGGAGATGTTTCAGATCGGGACCTTTCTTCAGACTGGAGAGGTAACGTTTTGGGTCGCAACCCTTCTTCAGTCTGGAGAAGTGTCCCGACCCGAAATGTCGCCTATCAGTGTTCTTGCAGAGATGAGTTACTCCGGCACTTGGTGTTCTTTAAAGTGAAAGATAAGCTCAAGGAACAGCATCCCATCTTTCATCTGGGCACTTTTCCACCTTGAGGACTCAGAAATGTATTCAACAATCTCAGATAATCTGCCTTCACTGTTTGTGCCAGAATTTCCCAGTTCTGATGCACCCACATCCACCTGTAACATTGATTCCGTTTTTCTCTCTCTCTACAGATGCCGCCTGACCTGATGGGCATCTCCAGCATTCTCTCGTCATATTTCTAGCAATGAGTTGTTCTTTATTCTTAACAGGCTAGTTCCTTTAGCCCGCACTTGGCAACATTTCTTATTTTTTTCTCTTCTGCCCTCATCCATTCCCCTTGCTTCACCTTTCCAGCAACAGATCAGCTATGATTACCAAGCATTAATCACCCCGTCTTCCTTCAACCTTTCACAGCATCCACATCATAGAGTCATACAATGTGGAAACAGACCCTTTGGCCCAACCTGCCCACATCGACCGGCGGTGGAGGCAGGTTCTCTGGATGCTTTCAAGTGAGAGCTAGATAGGGCTCTTAAAAATAACAGTCAGGCGATATGGGGAGAAGGCAGGAACGGGGTACTGATTGGGGATGATCAGCCATGATCATATTGAATGGCGGAGCTGGTTCGAAGGGCCGAATGGCCTACTCCTGCACCTATTGTCTATTGACCAACATCTCCCATCTACACTAGTCCCACCTGTCAACGTTGGCCCATATCCCTCTAAACCTATCCCATCCATATACCTGTCTAAATGCTTCGTAAACGTTGCGATGTTACCTTCCCCAACTACCACCTGGTGTCACCTGCACAAACTTTGGTCGCCAACCCATCGCCATCCCTTCCTCCGATCTCCCCTCTCATCTCCTCCACAATTTAAGGCACTCTTGCTTTTTCCATTTTCCCAGCTCTGACACCAGGTCAACGGTCTGAAACGTTAACTCTGCTTTTCTCTCTGCTTGGCACGCTGAGCATTTAGAGCATCTTCTGCTTCGATGTCAGATACTCACGGATCCACGGTGAAACTTCTTGAAGTCGTCAGAGTTCACCGAGTCACTTAACTTCACATCTCTAAAACAAAACAGAGCAGAATGCTGACAAACCGTAGATCACTTCAGTCCCAGGCTGGAACGTTCTCATACAAGGTGGTTAAAATTCTCAGCTCACGTGTGAGAAGAGTCTGGCTCTTTGCACAAGATTACTGATTTACAATGCAGGCAGTCCTCAGGTTACATAAGGGTTTTGTTCCCGAGAACGATCCATATGCCAATTTTCCATTAGTTATAAATGTCAGTTTCCTATTGTAAGCCATAACACTGTGATATACACTTACTATAATTCTTTTATATTCATTCAATAGTTTCACCTGGACATCACCCATAATTAAACAAATGGTATATACACTGGATCCAGTCATTAATGAATACCATGAAACACTTCATCATTAACTTGAAAAACACTATAAATATATGGAAGAATTTGCATTGTTGTATTTCCATAAGGTCATTTGTAACCCGAGCAGCCCCTGTATTCATTTTTATGTAAATTGGTACCGATGTACGTGTCAGCCTTCAGTGGAATAAAACCTGTCTTTCTGTGGAAACCAGCTAGCATACTGCCTGTCAGTGTCCGTACTTTGCAGGTTTATGGCTTGTTGCAAGTTTTGAGAATATATCAGTGCAGTTGTCCAGGGAGGTGCTGTTCTGGACAAATGGTGAAGAAGGTGTTTTAATTTAGAGATACAGCATGGAAACAGGCTCTCGGCCCACCGATCCACGATGACCATCAATATCACCCGTTCACACTAGTTTTGTATTTCCCCACTTCCACTCACGACACACTCAGGGCAATTTTTAGAGACCAATTAACCTACAAATCGACATATATTTGTGAGATGTAGGAAGAGCACGGAGCACCCGGAGGAAATTCACACACTCGCAGGGAGAAAGTGCAAACTCCACACAGTCAGCAACCAAAGTCGGGATCAGACGCCACATGGTCGCTGGCATTGTGAGGAAGTAGCTCTACCAGCTGCAACACTCTGCTGCTCTTTTTAGGAAGGAAAAGGTGGTACTTGAATGAATTGGAGACTAAGTCTCCTTGCTCAGTCAGCACCTTCTCAGATTCATCTGCTCAACCTCCAGACATTCACTGCAATGAACCCATCACAGTTAGACACATAGAAAATAGGTGCAGGAGTAGGCCATTCGGCCCTTCAAGCCAGCACCGCCATTCAATATGATCATGGTTGATCATCCAAAATCAGTACCCTATTCCTGCTTCCTCCCCATATCCCTTGATTCCATTAGCCCTAAGAACTATATCTAATTCTCTCTTGTAAACATCCAGTGAATTGGCCTCCACTGCCTTCTGTGGCAGAGAATTCCACAGATTCTGGGTGAAAAAGTTTTCCCTTATCTCAGTCCTAAATGGCCTACACTTATTCTTATGCTGCGGCTCCTGGTTCTGGACTCCCCCAACATCGGGAACATTTTTCCTGCATTTAGCCTGTCCAATTCGTTAAGAAGGAATTGTCTCTATAAGATCCCCTCACATCCTTCTAAATTCCAGTGAAATTAAGCCCAGTCGATCCATTCTTTCATATGTTGATTTGTTTATGTGCAACAAGGTAGAGATCAACCCCAGTTCATGGTGGAGCTACATTAAACAGACAAAGCCCAGTGGATCCACGGGTGAGTTACAGGCCTCATGGAGGGCATCTCATGAGATCTGGCACATTGGCTCCTGCCTACTTGAGATCTATTATAGTCATATAGAGATACAAACCCTTCAGTTCAACCATCATCTATATATAAAAGATGTCATTAAGCTGGAAAAAGTGCAGAGAAGATTTATAAGGATGTTGCCAGGACTCGAGGCCAGACGTGTAGGGAGAGGTTGGGCAGACTAAGACTTTATTTCTTGGAGCACTGGAAGCTAGGCGGTGATCTTATATAGGTGCATAAAATCATGAGGGGAATAGATAGCGTGAATGCAGAGTCTTTTATCCAGAACAGAGGAATCAAAAACCAAAGGACATAGGTTTATGGTGAGAGGCAAGATTTAATGGGAACTTGAGGAGCAACATTTCCACTTAGAGGGTGATGGGCATATGGAATGAGCTGCTAGAGGAGGTAGTTGAGGCAGGTCCTTATCAGCATTTAAAAGACAGGTACATGAATGAAAAAGGTTTAGATGGTTATGTGGCAAGTGCGGGCTAATGGAAGTAGCCTAGATGGGACATCAAGTCGGCATGGTTGAGATGGGCTGAACGTTCTGTTTCCATGTTGTATGAATCTAGGACTTTGACTCTTATAATCCACATATTTATATTAATCCCATTTTATTCTTCCCGTATTCTCATCAACTTCCCCCAGATTTTACCACTCAACCACAAACCAGGGGCAATTTACATTGCCCAGTTAACCTATCTACATATCTTTGGGATGTGGGAGGAAGCCGGTGCACCCCAGAGGAAGAACATGCAAACTCCACACAGGCAGCACCCAAGGACAGGATTGAACCCAGGTCTCTGGGGCTGTGCTCTACCAACTGCGACACTGTGCTGTCTCATTCTATCTCTGCACAAAGCCATTCATTGGGTCATCGTGTCACCTTTATCTTATAGCCAATGGTTTGTCAGGGGAGCATCAGTGGATTCTTTTGGATCTTTCTTTGGAATTGAGCACCTCCCGAATGTTGGAGCCTTTAGAGCGGAGGAGAGCATTTTCGGGTCGGGATGGTTGACAAGGTTCAAGGACTTGATCAAGGGTTAATGACAGGAGATGTCTGCCACTGCACACTAGTGAGATCCAATATAGAGTCATAGAGCGATTCAGTACAGAAGCATAAGCGTAACAAGTCTATGCAGCGTGGTCTACCTTCAGCTGAGTAACTACATGGGGCTAGCATGATGAATTGGAACAGAAATAAATGACCCCCACAACGAGGCGCTGTGGTGACCCACTGGAACTATGCTGCACACTGGCAAATGGTCAGGAAATCTGGGCTATTCCTCAAGTGGGAGCGAAGGGTAAGAACACGCAGGATATGAATTAGAGCCAGCACAGACTCAATGGACCAAATGGCCCCAAGCTACGTGACGAGAAAATATCTGTATCACGGGCAGTTTGCGAATTGTGCACCATGGATTGTATAATAGAACTTTACCTCCATCGTGCCGTGTGAAATATTATTAATTCATGGATTCATCTTTCCCATCCAGTGGCTGCATGAGATGGGTTTGAGAACCCTTACAGAATTCCATTTCAACAAATTAGCAGTGAATAGGGGCAAGATGCACTTTGGCAGTTTTAACATACCAGTTACTGCTGACAAAAGCCAACCCCTGAATCTTTTCACTGCTCTTTGCAAGCATATTTCTGTAAATGAATGGGATTTTTAATGGTCGTTCTGGACCCTCAGTTATAATCAGCAGTTAAGAAGAGATTCTCTGACAAGTCCTGCAGGAACTTGCTAACACACTATATGAGAGTCGAGGTCCCATCACGGTCAGTGTTCCAGGATTTGCAAACTACAGCCCATCCAATGTTTCATTGCCATTGTGCATTCTGACCCGAGATACCAGTCTCCTTTGGTGGTCCCATTGTATTTACACACACAAGTGCCGCATCTCTGATACAGACCACTCAGCCCCCATCTGATGTACACAGGGCTTCTAATTTTCTAATTCCCACCCCATCTCCCCCTCTCCCTAGCTCATCCTCTACTCCATCATTGAGCATTGGTTTCCCTGGAAATTGGTTGTTAATCCAGTCTGCAAATCTATGGCGACTCCAATCAATTCATTTTATTTGTCTTGTGGTTTGTACTGTTTGCCTTCTGAAAGATGGCTTGTTAGCATTGTTGCCTCACTGTGAAAGGTAAATAAGATAGTGAAGCAGGTGTTATCTCTGTTATTAGGCAAATGACCAGGATCTTTAATCAGACTTTATCTTGAACTAGATAGACACAAAAAGCTGGAGTAACTCAGCGGGACAGGCAGCATCTTTGGAGAGAAGGATTGGGTGACGTTTCGGGTCAAGACCCTTCTTGCGGCTGGTTAGGGATAAGGGAAACTAGAAATATAGACGGTGATGTGGAGAGATAAAGAACAATGAATGAAAAATAAGCAAAAACGTTACAATGATAATGGAAACAGGCCATTGTCAACTGTTTGTAGGGTGAAAATGAGGTTGGAGGAGGTGCAAGTGAACCTAACTGGAAAGGACTGTCAGGCTCCCTGGACAGAGTCGAGGGAGGAGGTATAGAGACAAGTATTGCATCTTCCATCTGAGATTGCCCAAATTGTACCCTTTACATGTGCAATGTGGACGACTTGATTGTAATCATGTATAGCCTTTTCTTTGACTGGGTAGCATGCAAACAAATGTTTTTCACTGTACATGTGACAATAAACTAAACTAAATAGAAATGAACAAATCATTGCAGTAATCCAAAACCAGTAAAAGTACCAATCTCCTTTTTAAAGCAATCACATTTAGAAAAAGAGATATTAAAAGTTATGTACAATTTTGGTTAAGGTTGAGAGGGGGAAAAATTTAATAGGAACTTGAAGGGGAACTTTTTCGCACAGAGGGTGGATGGTATATTGTACGAGCTACCAGAGGAGGTAGTTGAAGCAGTTACAACACCAACATTTAAAAGACATTTGGACAGGTAAATGGATAGGAAAAGTTTAGAGTCGGACTTCCGTTCCCGATTTTTTATTAAAATAAATTGCTGGACAATTTAATAGTTGGATTAAAGTAAAAAGCAACCTAACGCCAACATTGACAAGCTTTTCCCATTGAGGGTAGGGAAGATTCAAACAAGAAGGCATGACATGAGAATTAAGGGACAGAAGTTTAGGGGTAACATGAGGGGGAACTTCTTTACTCAGAGAGTGGTGGCTGTGTGGAATGATTTTCCAGCAGAAGTGGTGGAGGCAGGATCGATTTTAACATTTAAAAGTAAAGTGAATAGGTATATGGACGGGAAGGGAATGGAGGGGTATGGTCTGAGTGCAGGTAGATGGAACTAGGGAGAAATAAATGGTCGGCACGGACTGGAAGGGCCGAGAAGGCCTGTTTCCGTGCTGTAATTGTTATATGGTTATATGGTTGTGAGACAGACAAAGGCAGGTGGGACTAGTGTAGATGGGGTGTCTTGGTTGGCATGGGCAAGTTGGGCCAAAGGGCCTATTTCCGTGCTGTTTGACTCTAAACTGTGAAGCTTTTACAGTAAAGACCTTAGTTACCTGACTCTTAACAGTCCAGTGCCCTGGCTCTTCAAAGTACTGATATCTTCAAAAGACGCAGGTCAAGAGTCTGATAGAATCATCACCGTTTGCCTGCACCAACATCATCCAAGGAAGTCAACAGCATCCAGAACAAAACAGCTAATCTATCCCGCTAAATACTTGCCCTCTCCTCCACATTCACATCAAGATGACAGTGTACAGTCCACAAGGTCAACTGTGATCTCACAATGGCTTCTTGGACACCACCTCCTGAACCTGAAACGTTTCCACTTAGAAGGCCAAGGACATCAGTTGCATCAGAACACCACAACACATTGTTTCTCCTCCAAGTTTCACTCCATCCTGCTTTGGAAATATATTATCTTTACTGGGTCTAAGTCTTGAAATTCTTTTGTACTGTGGGATAACCTTCAGATAGATCACAGCAGCTCAAGGAGGAAGCTGGCTGGGAAGGTCAAGTTAGGAGAGGCATCAAATACTGATTTCACCAGTAGCACTTGAATAAGCTTGAATAAACACTGATAACTATTCCAGCTGCTGCGTTACACATGCCTATAGAAACCATGGAAGAAGTTCAAACAAAATACTTAAGGGAAGATACCAAGACAGTGGTCTCAAGCAATTTGAGAAACTAACTGGGGTCAGCTTTTTTCACCATGAGAGAGTTGAAAAAAATCCTTAAACAATCTTTGGGGAGATAATTCAAAGGTTGAACTAACATTTTATAGAATTATCAAATGTTACAGCATGATAGAAGGCCATTCAGTCCATTGAGTCTATGCCGGCTTAATGGAAAATCTTTATTAGTCCTTATATTTTGTGGCCCATAACGTCCATTTATAAGTCTCTTTTTTGAATCCATTGTCTTACAGTAATGGGTTCCAGATATCACAGCTTCAATAAGCCTTTCCTCACATGTATTCTCCCTATTGTCCAAAACTTTAAATCATACAAACAGATGAATTAGGAGCTAAAGTCGGCACCTCCCGTCTGCTCCACCATTAAATACGATTATAACCGATTCAAATGTAACTTAAATTCAACATTTCCAGGTAACCTCTCGTCCCATCGCCTATCAAGAATCTATCTATCTTTGCGTTAAAAGTATTTAAAGATTCTGCTTACACTACTGCTTTAAGGAAGAGCGTTCCAAAGACTC
This sequence comes from Raja brachyura, assembly GCA_963514005.1. The sequence continues at coordinate 12,409,975 of OY740820.1, forward strand.
TCAACCATCTGATAGAATAAACACCAAAAGGGAATGGGATATAGATTTAGACAGCAACCCCTAGTTCTAGATTCTCAAATAAAGGACCCAATGTCCTCTCCACATCCGCCCCGTCACCAACGTCTCCTGATACCCGACCCAACGGTCGAAGCTTCCCCTCTATTAACCTAACGTGAACCGGTTTGTACACGTCAATCAAATCTTCTCTTCATACTTGGGGAAACACAAATGGATTCCTCTCCAGAAATGGTCCAGTTCTAATTTAAAGACCCTGATTATTTAGGGCAGCATTTAGGCCTAGTTTAAGGGTTCAATCCTGACCCAGGGTGTTATCTAGGTGGCTATTTGCTTCTTTCCGCCATTAGCACATGGGTCTTATCTGGGTGCTCCATTCTCCTCCCACATTCTAAATCCACACGGGTTGATAGGTCAACAGATCAACGTAAATTGCCTCAAATGTGTAGGTGAGAGATAGCATCTGAGGATGGGAATGGAGGAAGAGTATCATAACATACAAAGTGGAGTAAATGTGCTTGATGGATTTGGAAAACCAAAGAGTCTGCTTCTACACTTATATGACCTCAATGACTTCATTGAAGGCCGCGCAGCTGCTGCCTCACAGCGCCAGAGATCTGGGTTTGACCCTGATCTCGGATGCTGTCTGTGTGGAGTTTGCATGTTCTCCCTGTGACTGTGTGGGTTCCCTCCAGGTGCTCTGGTTTCTGCCCACATTCCAAAGACGTGCGGATTTGTAAATCAATTGGCCTCTGTAAAGTGCCCCCAGTGTGTAGGAAGTTGGTGAGAAAGTGGGATAACATTTATCTCCTGTTCACACTAGTTCTATGATCGGCGTGGATCTGGTGGGCCGAAGGGCCTGTTTCCATGCTGTATCTCTAAATAAAATCATGGATTCTACATGTCCCATCCACGGGAAACACGTTCAATTCTCTATCCTGTCATTTGAAACACTTCAACCAGAGCTCTCATTCCTCAATTGCCAAGTTTATTCCACTGGTTCACATACCTTCCCGCTAAGCCCCAATATCATAATGAAATCTTAAGGTTCTATCGCAACGAAGATCAGAGAAAGAGCAGTACCTTGCACGCGGACGCGATTCGAAGCTATCTTCTTCCACGGAGGTTTCAATAGCGTCCAGGTTTGGGGAGGGGCTGCGGTCATTCTGCAGAGGGTCCATTTCCAATGGCGGTTTCAGCCTATAATAACAGAAGAACGTGTTGGAATTGTCCATGTGCAATGGGTTACTTGTACACCAACAAAGAATTGTAAATATGTAGCACCTCCAATGTAGGAAACTTCAAGGTCCTTTGGGAGGGAGTAATCACACAAAAATAGTTGACACAAAATGCTGGAGTAACTCAGTGGGTCAGGCAGCATCTCTGGAGAAAAAGGATGGGTGATGTTTTGGGTCAGACTCAAGGGAAAGGGTCTGAAGAACAGTTCCGACCCTTAATGTCACCCATGCTGTTTCTCCTGAGATGCTGCCTAGACCCGCTGAGTTACTCCAGCATTTTGTGTCTATCCTCTGTAAACCACCATCTGCAGTTCTTGCAAAGATTCTTCCAAATCTGCAGTTCGTTCCTATACCTATCCTGGAGCGGGGCCTTACATCGCCCAATGCAGCTTTAATGGCCGCGGGACTTGCTAGTGCCCGCCGGGGGCTCCAACATCGGGATCCGGAACGTGGCCTTGCATCGCCCGGCACGGCCTTAATGGCCGCAGGACTTATTTACCATCGCCCGCCGGGGGCTTTGACTTTGACATCGGGAGGAGAATGGGGAGTGCAGGGGAGAGATAAGACTTTGCCTTCCATCACAGTGAGGAGGAGATTCACCATGATGGATGTTTGTGTAAATTGTGTTGTGTCTTGGTTCTTTTCTTGTTGTATGACTGCAGAAACCAAATTTTGTTTGAACTTCAATGAGGTTCAAATGACAACAAATAAAATTGTATTGTACCAAAATATTTGGCACTCGGATTCTAGGAAAGCTTAATCGAAAAGGCAAGTTTTAAATGTCTTCGACCCAAAACATTAATTCTGTTTCTGCCCTACTTGCTGAGTGTTTCCATCATTTTATGGTTTTTATTTAATGTAAACCTTTTCACTATATGCATGACAATAATAATAAACCAAATCAGAACCTTCTTAAAATTTAATGAACAGAGAGTGGGAGTGGGAGATGGGTGAAGGAAGGAGAGGTGGCAGGAGGAAAGAGAGCTAGTAGACAAGGCAGTTGTGGAGAAATGGAGCCAGCCCAAGATGCAAGAGTGGAAGAAATCAAGGGACATGGAGGTGTCAATAAGATAAATGCAGTAACATGGCAGTCACTTGATTGTTATGAGCAGATTAAAACTTAACAGTTAAATTAAAAGACAAAAAGGAACCTAAAGAATTGCATTTAAAAGAATTGAGTATAGAAGTTGGGACGCTATGTTACAGTTGTACAATACACTGTTGAGGCCGCACTTGAAGTATTGCGCTCAGTTTGGTCACCCTGATGTATGAACGATGCTGTTAAGCTGGAAAGGGTGCAGAGAAGATTTATGAGGATGTCACCAGGTCTCAAGGGCCTGAGATATAGGGAGAGATTGGGCAGGCTAGGGCTTTATTCCTTGGAGCACAGGGGATTGAGGTGTGATCTTACAACGGTGTATCAAATCAGGAGGGGAATAGATAGGGTGAATGCACAATCTTTTTCTCAGGGTAGGAAAATCATGAACTTGAGGCCATAGGTTTAATGTGAGAGGGGAAAGGTTTAATAGGAACCTAAGGGGCTATTGTTTCCACACAGAGGCCGATGAGTATATAGAACAAAGTGCCAGAGGAAGTAGCTGAGGCAGGTACAATAACAACATTTAAGATTCATTTGGACAGGTACATGGATAGGAAAGGTTTAGAGGGATATGGGCTAAATGCAGGGAAATGGGAATAGCATAGATGGGGCATCTTGGTCAACACAGACAAGTTGGGCTGAAGGGTCTGTTTCCGTGCTGCACGACTCTCTGACCCAAACTAGACAAACAATGAAGAATTCAATTGAGCAGCAAGTCTTTACCGGCTCTGAACAACGAGCCTCTGGTCATATTTCTCAGAAATGATGATGTGACCAGCTCCCTGCCAAAACGGGGCATAGAGGCAAGGACCACAGGACCCTCTGCTTCACAGTGGATCAGCCTTTCTCTGGCTGTCAAAGCAACGTTAATGGAATAACAAGCAAATATTTCACAACACACAATTAATCTCCTGGGCCTACACTGCTTCATTTGATTTTTGACCACACAGTAATCATTTGACGAGAGATTAAATCCTTCTGGGAATGTCCAATTCCATTCTGCTCTTTCAGCTAAGTCATTGTACTCTGTCCAATTCATTTAATCAGTCAGCAGCTCACATGGTGGTGATGGGTACAGTCCAAGCCATTTTGTGAAATTGGTTCGCAAAGTCAAAAATAACTTTCTTCATGAATGCAGTTGATCAAAGTCGGCTTTAATCCACAAAGTCACAAAGGAAAATAGGCGAGGAAGGTTTAAAGATTTTCCACACAAATGAAAAACAAGTTCATTGATGTGCATTCCTTATTGACATGTTATTCATTTTCCTGTTGGAAACAGGTCCTTCGGCCAACTTGTCCATGACAATCAAGATCCCCCATCTACTTCAGTCCCACCTGCCCACGTTTGTCCCATATCCTTCCCCACACATGTACATATCCAAATGTCTTGTTATTGTACCTGCCTCAACTACCTCCTCTGGCAGCTCGTTCCATATACCCACCACACTGTGTGTGGAAAAAGTTGCCCTCAGGCTACTATTAAATCTTTTCCCCTCACCTTAAACCTATGTCGTCTGTTTTTTTAATTCCCCTACACTGCGTACAAGACTGTCATTCACCCTATCTATTCCTCTCATTACCTTATACACCTCTATAAGATTATCCCTCGGCCTCCTGCACTCAAACCTTGGCAACATCCTCGTAAATCTTCTCTGCACTCTTTCCAATTAATGACATCTTTCCTTTAGCACGGTGTCAACAAATGAACACAATACTCATTCTCACCAACGTCTTGTACAACTGTAATATAACATTGCAACACTATACTTCTATACTCAATACCCTGACTGATGAGGGCCAATGTACCAGAAGCCTTCTTGGCCATCCTATCTACCTGTAATGCCATTTTCAGGGAACCTACAGATCCTGCACTCCAACTTCACTGTGCTCTACAATGCTATCCTGGGTCCTGCCTTTCACTGCGAAAATCCTGCCCTCGTTTGACTTCCCAAAATCCCAACATCGCACTTACCTGCATTAAACTACATCAATCACCCCCTGCCCAGCTGATCGAGATCCTGCTGTAATTCTCAAATCAAAAGAACCTCTTGACTTGTCACAGCCTGGTTCAGCAACTCAGACACCCAGAAACTCAGGAGATTACAAAATGTGGTGGACACTGCCCAGTCTGTCGTGGATACTGTCGAGGGGATTTAAAGGAGGTGCTGCCTCAAAATGGTATTCATCAAGGACGCACACTACCCTGGCCTCGCGCTCATTTCACTCTTGCCAACAGAAAGAATGAATGAAGAAATCTGTAAACTATGCCCTCCAGGATCAGGAACAGCTTCTTCCCAACAACCATCAGGAACACTCCAAACTTCAATTAACTACAAACTATGAACTGTTTTTGTTGCACTAGGGACTTTGGGCTTTTTGTTGCACTAATATTGTTTTTTTTCTGTTACCTATGAATACTGAGTTTATAGACCTATTATGGTGCTGCAATTAATAATTTTATCGTTCCATTTTTGATACCTATGACAATTAAACACTCTTGACTTGACTCTTATAATTTTAGCCAACACAAAAATAAGCAGTCAGTAAAACAATATCCTTTTGCATAGCACCCAGACAAATTTTGAATATGGAAATGCCAAAGACTGCAGATGCTGGAGTATTGAGTAAAAAACAAGCTTCTGGAAGAATTCTGTGGCTGGGTATCCCAGAGTCAGAGGCTGGGTATTCCAGAGTGAATGACTCATCTTCCAACAACCCCAAACCCTACCATTTCTAATGCACAAACCAAGTCAATATTCTCAATGAGTAAAACATCAACAACGTTCAATAGATTTGACACCAACCAGGATAAAGCAACCCACCAGACTGTTCTTGGTTCTTGGTTACTTGGTCCTCCAAAATATTCCAAATGGAATTTAAACTGGAGGTGGTGAAGGGAGGGGTTTAGCCAGAGAGGGTTATTGGGAAGAAAGTGCCACTTTAAATTTAGTTGCATCTTTAGTTGCATCTGTTACTCCATCCAACACCTCAAACATTCATTCGCTTTACCACTGGGGCACAGTGTGTACCATCTATTAAATTACATTAGGGCTGTTCTGACAGAATACCCTTAACATGCCACTCTGCCACTATGAAGGACAAATTGTAATTGTAATTAATTTATTAGCCAAGTATGTAAACATACAAGGAATTTGATTTGCCAACAGTCATATAAAACACCAACAAGATACATAACCACATAAAAATTAAACAGCCACCACAGCGGCGTGTGAGAATCCCCAGGGCACACACCCAAAGCGGAGACCCACAGTCATCAGTTCAATGTCCGGGCCACACACACAAACGCTCCTTCACCGTAACATGACCAGTTGTACCGACCGCTGTCACTCTCTGTGCAATCCCTGTCCGCCCGAACAGTCAGAAAGCCGTCCACACTCGCACTAAACTCCGGGATGTCCTCATGGAGCCATGTCCCCGCAAACACCGAGATAGTTGCACTCGCGGCAGTCCCTCCGAGTCCTCACCAGTGCAGGCAGCACGTCCAACTTGTTTTTTCGGCGATCTCAAATTTGGAAGGCAAATAATCTATACCTTCTTTCCTCCTTTTGTCCCGTGATCGGGGCGATCGAAGCTCCGGTGATCGGGGCGATCGAAGCTCCTGCGGTTGGAGCCGCCACAGTCCATCCCTAACAAAGGATCCGCCAGCTCCACGCTGTTAAAGCGGCAATGCAGACAGAGATGCGATGAAAAAGTTGCACCTCTGTCGAGGAAAGAGATTTTTTTTTAAAAAGGTTTCCCCTAACTCCCCCCCACCCTCACATAATACATAAACCAAAGATACACTAAAAACATACAAGTAACACAGTAACAAGAAAAGAAAAAGACAAGACAGGCTGTCAGCGCGGCAGCCATATACGGCGCCAAGGGAACACCACCAACTACACGTTTCTCTTCCCCTTGTGCAGCACGTTGAAGAAATATATCATGACTCTTCATCACTGCTGGGTCTAAATCCTGGTCTAACTCCCTCCCAAAAATCACCAAAGGGCTGCAGCGGTTCTAACCACTTCCTTCACAATGGCAAATGCAACGGAATTTCGTTTGGAACTGCATATATCAATGTATTTCTAAATGACAATAAAGTTTGTTTGACTTGACTTTGACTTGAAATAGGGATGGGCAATAAATGCTGGTTTCGCCAGGGACGCCCAGATCCTAAGAAGCAAATTAGTAAAAATATACCTTTTCCTTACTGTTCGTCACGTTGAATGGAGCTAATCTTCTGCCATTTTAAAAACAGGCAAAGAGCCACTATTATTTCAATATCTTTCACAGCCTCAAGGCATCCAAAGAGCGTGTTTGCAAAAGCGTAACTAAATGTGGAGGTTCATTTGGAACATAAGCACCAGAAGATATAGTGTGTAGGAAGGAACTGCAGATGCTGGTTTAAACCAAAGAAGGGCACAAAAAGCTGGAGTAACTCAGCGGGTCAGACAGTATCTCTGGAGAAAAAGAATAGGTGACATCACCAGAGATACTGCCTGACCCGCTGAGTTACTCCAGCATTCTGTGTCTACCAGAACAATATTGGTTGGTAAATGGACATAGGGCTGAATGGCCTGACACTGTTGCAAATCTTATATAACAGACCTTTTTTTAGGAACCTTGTGGTTTGCTCTACCTGTATATCTGTCTTCCAGACCGTGCGTTTGTTTAAGATAGACAATGCAGAACGAAAGGGAAGGCTGTTTATCATCACATCTTCACAACCTTGGAATGTCCACAAACAGGTTTGCAGCTGAGTAGCAGTTGTTGCTTTAATGTAGAAAGTTTGGCAGCCGCTTTGCAAAAAGCAAGAACCAACAAATAGTACTGAGGAAAGAACAGATAATCTGCCAAATGAGAGATACTGAATGTCTCAATTTAATCTCTGGTGAAGTCCTCAGTACTGTTGTCCTATATGTTGGGGAGGAATGGATTGAAACTACAACTTCCGATTCAAATGCAAAATAAGACACACTGAATCACAGGATCACTCCATTATTCTCAGTGTAGCAGCCCTCTGGCCCCAACACCATTTCATCTCGGAATAATAGGAAATAGAAAGCGAGGGAACCTTTATATATTCTCAGAGCTTTCCAGCAAGTCAAGCTTAGTTGCACAGGAATATCACAGGTACAGGACCTCCCAGGGATGGAGGACTTAATTCTACCTTCATATTTCCTAATGACATAGAAGGTGGTAATTCAGTCCATGGAGACTATGCTGGATCTCAGAACATAAATAGGAAATGTCCTACCTCCTTAGGGCAAGATCAGAGTTGACTTGAGAGACTTCAGACTTCAGAGTTGCACGATCGCACCGGAATGTGGTGACTCTTTGCGTGCTGTCCCAGAAGAGGATTTACTGTGGAGGCCAAACAAGGTTTGGATTGGAGCCCTTCTTGGGGCCCACACTGCTCTCAATCTCTAGTACTTTGTTTTTCAAAAGTCAAGAGTGTTTAACTGTCAAATGTACTGAGAACAGAATAATGACATTCTTACTTACAGCAGGATCACATGCCCCGAAACGCAATACACATAGATAATATATACAGTAATAAACAAAAATTCAGGCCCTGTTTACCACTTGTAATCTTTGTTTTTGGGTGTTCGAGTTGCCAAACCATGCCTTAATACAACGTCAGTATGCTCTCTACCATACACCTATCAAAGGTCAAGAGAGCATTCATCAAATTTCCTCAATCTTCTGATGCAGAGGCTTATTTTCTATTGCATCAATTTTTTTACTCAAGATTCCAGCATCTGCAGTCTAATGCGTCTCTATGCCACACATTAACATAGCAACTCAGCAAATAGGAGGTGCTAGTTGTTAGACTACTTAGCCACTATAACCTGCCCCAAACTGGTAGAATATGGGGGAGTTGATGAGAAAATGGAGAAAATAATATGTGATGAGTGTTAAATGAGTGGTTTATGGTCAGCGCAGACTGGGAGGATCAGACTAAGACTCTATGAAAGAAACACATTAAGATAGATTGTACGTAAACCACAGCACCATACCACAGTGTCTGACACAAACCTCGCTGTAAGTGCTGGTCTCCTTTAAATAGCATTAAACTACAATTAAAACAAAATTTAAACTATAGCCTCACTAAAGCGCCAAATACTAGCTGAGAAACACAAAATGAAGTGCTTAAGTCTCTTCTTCTCCGCTCTATCCGTGAGTAACAGTGGGAGACATTGACCACAGCTGACAGCGAGCTACCACACATACAAAGGGATCAGTGTACTCACTGGAGCTCAGACACGCCTGCAAGCAAGGCTCCAATCAGAGTACGCACTGTGGGACAGTCTACAACTCTCCTTTGCAAGGGGAGGGGAGTGGAAATTTCCACTGCACCAGAGAAGAAAGTTGTTTATAATAGTATCGGTTTAGATATCTCTTAATCAGGGAATGAGAAAAGATCGTGCTGAACTTTTCATGGTTGAATCCATGATCAAGATTATATCAAGGTGATAATCCATGCGAGGAGAATGATTATCAGTATTCATTCCATTATCTCCAATTTGAATTTTATCGCATTTTACTTATAATGATGAGACAAGGCTTCCCACAACAATGCCCATATAACTTGCAAAACTCGGTCAACATCTGATCAGATCATAATCCAACTCGAATGATAGCAATAACACCCAACCAAGTACCTTGATAATGAATGTCCCAGCATGAAAGCTACTGTAATAAAATCAGAAAATGCTGGAATAATCCGAGCAAGTTAGGCAGCATCTGTGGAAGGAGAAACAGAAACCGTTTTGGGTCTGGATCATCACACCGTTATATTCTGGCCCACTAGCAGGACAGACTCACTGGAGGCAGCAACAGAATGGTAGGTCACAGGTCAGAATTGGAATCCTATTATTTTCATAGCATCAGGTTGAACACAGCCAAGAAAACCCACTGCAAATTACATCTGCCAGCCTTCCTTGCAAAGGAATGGTGGCAGCACCCAGGCAGCATCTGCAGAGGAAGAAACATAGTTCACATCCAGAACCTTTCAACAGAAAGGTCACCCGTCTAGAACAGTACACAGCACAGGGATAAGCCCTATGGCCCACGAAGTCTGTGCCAAATATGGTGAGTGAAACTAATCTCTTCTGCCTCCACCAGAAATGCTTATTCAGTTGTTCTCTCCACATATGCTGCCTGACCCACTGTTTACAGCATTTATATTTCTTAGACCAACCGTCCCCAGCTGATAAATCAGTATCCCATCAGGATGAACTCTTGGGTGGAGAAGTGAGAGTTGCAAGAAAATAGAATCCATTCAAGGTGCGGGAGGAGATAGCACCATCTACGACACTACATAATCAGGCCGGTGGAAGGGTGTAAGCAAAAACACAGGAGATTATCTAATTGACCTTATTTACCCTCTTCCCCCCATCCTAATCTCCTGCTATCAGGCTTCTGAACCATCCTTCCATAAGCTAGGGTAATATCCATTTTATTTCTACCTCATTGCAGACATTGGACTTAGTCCATGGAACTGGTGGGTTGCAATGCTGAGAACAATATTCTACAATCTGGATCCTGCTCTTTGCTCTACCTATTGTACTTGAGTTTCACTTGATTTTACTAATGTATAGTACTATCTGATCTAATTTGATACCATGCAGCACAAAGCTTTCCACTGCACCACCATACACATGGCGATAATAAACCTAAAGCTAACGTTTTCCAATGAAAATATTAATGGAAGTGACTTCCTCAAAGTCCAGATGAGGCCATCCAATGTGGTTAGGACACAAATTCAGCAAGTATCTAAGATGACAAATACCACATTAGCTATTAATGCTAGAGTTCATAATTTCAAAATAAATTGTTACAATTGAACAAGGTGTGGGTGAGACCACATCTGGGGCACTGTGTACTGTTTTAGTGAGTATATTTAAAAAAGGAAAAGCTAGCATTAGAGGCAGTCCGGAAGAGATATATTCCAAAGATAATTATGTTGACCAGCAAGAATGGACAAAAATATATATGATGTGTGTATTTTAAAGTTCAGAAGAATAAGTGATGATGTTACTGAAGCATACACAATCTCAATGGAAACACAAGGAATCGTGAGCAAAACACAGAGTGCTGAAATAATTCAGTCGCTTAGGCATCATTGTTGGAAGAAATGGATAATGGCGCTTCGGGTTGAAAAAGGATCCGAACCCAAAACGTTGCCTATCCATTTCCTCCACAGATCTTTGTGCCTTTTGGTGCATTTTACGTCAGCCTCCACTTTCTGTACAAAACATTATGCCCAAGATCCTAAGAGGGCCTGACAGTGTAGGTGCCAATACGCTTCCTCTCGGGGAAGTGAGGGGACACGGTTACAAGGGGGCGATCATTTGAAAGTGTGGTGTTGAGGAACACCTTCTCACAGAGGGTGGTGAAACGCCAGAATTCTCTATTCTGTCGGGTTGTGGAGGTTGAATCAGTGGATTATTTAAAGGAGGAAGTAAATAAACTTTTGAAAGATCTGGCAATTGAGGACTATGGGAAATTGGCAGAGATTGACTCCCAGGGCAGGCCACGAATGCATTGCATGACAGAATGGGCTGAATGGTCTATCCCCGATCCATCTTGCGTGTATTCTTGAGTGACATGGTATTACAATCATGGTAAATGGGATCGATTCAATGCAGCTCACTCAGATAAAAATAATTTCTCGCTGTACTTCATCCAAATCAAATTTGCAGTTGATGGCACAGAGCAGACGACCATGAAGTCCAGAATGCAACTCCGCCCAGCATCTGGGAAACGCAGCCTTTCCACCATTTACAACTAATAGACAAGGACTGTGATTGAGTATTCCCCACTTGATTTGGTGAGCACTGCTTCCAACAACACTAAATCTTGGTACTTTCTACTTCACAGCAACTTAAAGAGTATCTTCAGCAGACAAACTCTATTGATTTGAGGTGACAAATTGACAACACCTTCCAGAGGCAAATGGCAACATGCAACAAATGCTGCCTTGCCGATAGCACCACTTCCTATAGATCAGGGGTCGGCAACCAAATGCGGCCCATAACCCGAAATCATCCAGAGCACAGGCGCTTTTATTCCTGTAATCATCCAGCCCGCAGACTTCCATCATCTCCGGTACCTGGAAGGTGATTTCAGACCGAGGGTCGGGTGAAACACTGTGAAAAAGACACATTCAATCCTGTGGCTGGGCTCCTCCTCCCAGGCCCGAGACCGCGATGGAGCGCCGAGCGCAGCCAAGCTCCGGCTGTACCGCATCCTGGGCAAAGCCGCCGGCACAGCCGCGCACCTTCTGTGTCTGGACTTCACTGGCGGGATCGGGGTTGTCAAAAGGCCGGGGATGAGCGAGTGTGATATTTGAGCCACCGCCTTCAGGATGGGCCGAATGGCCTACTCCTGCACCTATTGTTTATTGACAGAGCCAAGGCAATGGGCCGTAGGTGCACCATGTTTGTGAGCGCCCACAACTAGGGGCCAGTGCTCCGGGTGGCGTCCTTGAAGGTGCGGGATTTATGTGAACACGTGATTTGACGCCTGCCATCCGGGGCGGGATCCATGTGTACACGTGATAGATGTGGCCCGCCATCCGCTCACACACATGCTTACTGGCCCCTATGCACAACAAGGTTGCCGACCCCTGCTATAGATGAAAAGTAAAGATGAAAGTAAATAAAATCTATGAACCTGGGATACCAACCCAGCTGGTTCTTGAATGTCCTACAGGGGTGAACCCACAGCCTTCAGTGTCCCACTGTCAACCAGTCAGCATCTGCCATGGCTCAGTGGGAGGCTGCGTACACCACAATGTCAGGCAGGTGTGCTATCATTTGGATGAGGCATTATTTTGAGGCTCCAACTGTTCTTTCAGAAGGACATAAATGATCCAGTGGGACTATTCTGCAGAGAACAGGGAGGCTCTGCCCAAGTGTTTGTCCTTCTGTCAATATCTAAAAGAGATGAACAGATGATCTTTTGGGTCAGGACATTTTTTTTAGGATCCATTCCCATTGTGGAATCATCCCTCCATAGCCCCAGTTCCGTTGCCCCAGGGATGTGTGGGTTGGTAGGTTAATCGGCCAATGCCAACTGCCCCAGGCATGCAAGGTTGTGGTAGAATGTGGGGAGGTGATGAGAATGTGGGAATAAAGATGAATAATGTAAATGGGTAGTTGGTGGCCAGTACAGACTCGACAGGTAGTAAAGCCCGTTTCCATGCTGTTCCACTCTATGAATCAGTTGCTCATTTACTCTCTCTCCCAAGCCTTGGGCAACATCCACCTCTTAGTCAGGCTCCAGCCCCTCCCCATGATGCTCTCACACACTCTCGCCCCTGTTTCCCAACTACCAAGTGTGATTCATTTCTGTACCAATGCCAGAATTCCTTACTTTCAGTGATTGAGCTGATGTCAGGGTGGGAAGAAACTGTTCCAGAAAGTGGGATAGTTTGTGGGGCCTGAAGTTGCCACGGTTATTCATGTGGAAATGGATGAGGTGAGAGTCCCAATACATAAGGAAAAGAGGCAGAGGTCAAAGAAAACTAACATGGATCATTTCAGCAAGCCAGAAGGAAATTCAAGTTACTGTCACCTCTGCAAGATGGTGTACAGCATGATCATCCAAAGCATTAATGAATACAGCGAATAGTCACACCCCAACCCAGATCATTCACGCATCATATCCAGAATTTACATACCTACTCATTCTCGGACAATGGGCAGGTATTCAAAATCAAGATGCACGTTGTGTGTTGTGGACGAAGTGGTGAGAGGTTGATTTGTATTTCTAAGCATCCTTCAATTAGGCACAATAACGATAGACTCACCCACAGCTTGGTAATAGTCTCACCTCAGAAGAAGGGTCTCGACCCGAAACGTCGCCTATCTCCTTCGCTCCTTAGATGCTGCTGCACCCGCTGAGTTTCTCCAGCTTTTTGTGTAACCCTTGATTCTCCAGCATCTGCAGTTCCTTCTTTAACTCCCAGTCAGACGGCTTCATTCCCAGGCAAAGTTTTTCCCGGTCCCCAAGTTGACACATATCCCACTACTTAACATCACTAAATTTTCGAGTCGTCCTTAAATACAGGCATTTGGACAGGCAAGGGCTGATTAGGGATAATCAGCATGGTTTTGTACATAGGAGGTCGTGTCTCACAAATCTGAGTTTTTGAAGACATGACCAAAAAGGTCGATGAGGGTAGAGCTGTAGATGTTGTGTGCATGGATTTGGATCGATTGTCCAGTTGGGCTGAGGAATGGTAGATGGAATTTAATACAAAGAAGTGTGAGGTGTTGCACTTTGCGACGTCTAACAAGGGCAGGACCTACACAGTGAATGGTAGGACTCTGGGGAGTGTTGTAGAGCGGAGGAATCTAGGAGTGCAGGTGCATGGTTCCTTGATGGTCGAGTCACAGGTAGATAAGATGGCCAAAAATGCTTTTGGCATATTGGCCTTCATCACTCAGAGTATAGAAGTTGGGAGATTATGTTGTAGTTGTATAAGACGTTGGTGAGACCGCATTTAGAATATTGTGTTCAGTACTGAGCACCATGTTATATGAAAGATATTGTTAAGCTTGAAAGGGTTCAGAGAAGATTTACAAGGATGTTGCCAGGACTAGAGGGTGTGAGCTATACGGAGAGGTTGAGTAGGCTGGGTCTCTGTTCCTTGGAGCGCAGGAGGATGAGGGGATATCTTATAGAGGTGTACAAAATCATGAGAGGAATAGGTAGACAAAAGTGCTGGAGAAACTCAGCGGGTGCAGCAGCATCTAGGGAGCAAAGGAAAGAGGCAACGTTTCTGGCCGAAACCCTTCTTCAGACCGATTGAGACCTTCTTCAACGTTTCGGCCCGAAACGTTGCCTATTTCCTTCGCTCCATAGATGCTGCTGCACCCACTGAGTTTCTCCAGCACTTTTGTCTTCCTTCGATTTTCCAGCATCTGCAGTTCCTTCTTAAACACGTGAGAAGACTAGATCGGATAGATGCCCAGAGTCTCTTGCCCAAAGAGGGGGAATCAACGATCAGAGGACATAGGTTCAAAGTGAAGGGTAAACATTTAATAGGAATCTGAGGGGTAGCTTTTTCACACAAAGGGTGGTGGGTGTATGGAACAAGCTACCAGATGAGGTAGTTTGGACTGGGACTATCCCAATGTTTAAGAAACAGTTAGACAGGTACATGGATAGGACAGGTTTGGAGGGATATAGACCAAGCGCAGGCAGGTGGGACAAGTTTAGCTGGGACATGTTGGCCGGTGTGAGCAAGTTGGGCCTCTTTCCACACTGTATCACTCTAGATTGGGGATTTTACCTCATTGCTGTTTCCGGGCGTTTGCTGCGAGTTTGAAAGTTCCGGGAGTTACCGTCTATGTTTCCTACAACAATGCATCGCAGAGGCAAAGGAATGACATAGTGCCGCAGCTGACAGAGCTGTTGCCTCAATGCGCTAGAGGCCAGGGTTCGATCCAGAACTCAGGTGCTGTCTGTGTGGAGGTGGCATGTTCCCCCTGCGATTGTAAGGGTTACCTCTGGGTGCTCTGGTTTCCTCCCACATACCATGGTCGGTGTGGACTCAGTGGGCTGCAAGATCGAATTTCATGTTAAAGACGGAACTGCAGATGCTGGAGAATCGAGGGTTACACAAAAAGCTGGAGAAACTCAGCGGGTGCAGCAGCATCTAAGGAGCGAAGGAGATAGGCAACGTTTCGGGTCGAGACTCATCTAATTTCATGTTGTATCACACTATGCTGTTTTTAAGCTTAGAGACGACCCAAGCTAGAACAAAGTACAGTACAGCACTGTAATGGGCCCTTCAGCACACAATTTTGTGCTGAATATGATGCCAACTTAAACTCATCTCAGGCTTGTACATGATCTATATCCCTCTATTCCTTACATTTCCAAGCTATCTAAAAGCCTCTTAAATGTCACTGTCTCATCTGCCTACACCACTCCCACTGGCAATACGTTCCAGGCCCTCACCACTTGCCCCGTACATCTGCATTAAACGTCCCCCCTCTTACCTTATGCTTCAGAAGGAACTGCAGATGCTGGTAAAATCGAAGGTACACAAAAATGCTGCAGAAATTCAGCAGGTGAGGCAGCATCTACGGTAGTTTACTCCTTGGTGGTATGAACATTGACTTCTCCAGTTTCAGGTAGTCCTTGCTTTCTTTGCAAGGACTTTCTTGCAAGGACTACCTCAAATTGGAGAAGTCAATGTTCATACCGCTGGGGTGTAAACTACTATAGATGCTGCCTCACCTGCTGAGGCCCTCTTACCGTATAACTATGCTCTCTAGTGCTAGCCATTTCCACCTTCAGACAAAGGCCCTGATTGTCTACTCTATCTATGCTTCTCATAATTCTATATACTTTATTAAGTTCCCCCTCAACCGGCAATATTTCAGAGAAGAAATCCAAGTTTGTCCCCTCATAGCTGAAACCCTCTAATCCAGGCAGCATTCTGGTAAACCACCTCCGCATCCTCTCCAAGCCTCCACACCCTTCCTGTAATGGAGTGACCAGAACTGCATGCAATACTCCAAATGTGACCTAACCAAAGTCTTACAGAGCTGCATCATGACTTCCCGACTCTTATACTCAATGCCCCTGGTAATGAAGGCCAGCATACCATATGCCTTCTTTACCACCCCATCTACTGGTGCCGCCACCTTCAATGAGCTACGGACTTTGCATCCAAGATCCCTTTGCACATCAATGCTGTTAGGGGCCTTGTCATTAACTGTATACGCTCCCATTACATACAACCTCCCAAGTGTAATGCCTCAAACTTGCTTGGATTAAACTTCTGAAAAGTTTGCAAAGAATAAAGCTTTTTCTTAATAATTTAAAGTGTGCAGTCTGCAGGACAACACATGTACTGTGGACTGGTCACTGACTGAACCAGGTACATGCTTTTGCAGATGCTCTTTTATGTCTGTTTCCCGATTTCACCCATTTTGCACATTAGAAGACGCCCTAGGCCGATACTGTAATGCTTCAAAAATTCTCGGATAACAAAGATTACCCTTTCTACATTTCCATACAACAGAGAAAGTTGGAGGTACAAGGAATTGCAGATGCCGGTTTACAAATAAAGACACAAAGTACAGGCGAAACTCAGCAGGTCAGGCAGCATCTCTGGAGAACATGGATAGGTGACATTTCATACCACTTTTCAGTCTGAATAGAACTCTGATGGAGACAGAAACATTTGAGTAACCTAAAGTTGTTGAGTTTGATACTGAGTCTGGAAGACTCCAACTCCAATTTGAAAAAGGTGACGCTGTTCCTCACATTTACCATGGGAATAATAACAGCACAAGAGACCACAAATAGTTCAGAATGGGAGCTAGGTGGAAAATTAAAGTGGCCGGTCACAGAAAGCTCACGGGCACCTCTGCGGACTGAGTGCGGATGCTCCACAAAGCAGTCACTGAATCTGTGTCTGGCTTCTCCAATGTGGAGAACGCATTGTGAGCTCAGAATGAACATGTATATCACCTTTCACATCAACACATTACAGACAATTAAGAGAGACACAAGAAACTGCTGGTGCTGGTATCATGAGCAAAGCACAAAATGCGAGGGGAACCCCAGGCAATATCTGTGGAGAGAATGGATTGATGACGTTTCAGTTGGGGGCCTTTTCGGAAGGCTCCGACCTTAATGTTTACCTGTCCGTTCTCTCCACAGATGATGCCTGATCCGAAGTTTCTCCAGCACTTTGTGTTTTACACAATCAGTGACAAAGTCAATGAAGTAGTCATTGATTCTACATGGACATGTTAAAATGCCTTTCAGTACAGTTGAAATATAATGTAAAAAAACATTTTTAGAAATCCACACGTTGGTTGTGTGTGGCAACACTTCACCATAGCTTATCTGGCCACAGATTCTGTCCGCCAGTTTGAACAAGACCATAACTTGTTATTTCGCACAGTGGATGAGCTCATGGCACCGCCTGAGCTGAATCACACTGTACATTTCTCCTCCCTTCCCGAAGTGAAGATTTCAGGGCCTTTTCGGACAATAAACCATGACAAGTAACCGGAGTAGTTATCCGGTTAGATATGAGCTTTTACAGTTCTTATTATTGCCTGCTTTAAAAGATAATTAGGGACAGGAGTAGGCCATTCACCTTTCATAAAGATCGTCACTGATCTTCCATCCGTGTCATTTTCCCCACACTATCCTGTATACCTCGATTCCCTACATATCCATAAATCTAAGAATCTCCATTTTGAATGAATTCAATGGCTAACCACAACTTCTCAGGGAAGAAAATTCTACCATCTCCAAGAGAAGATATTTGCCCTCATCTCTGTCCTAATTGATCTACCCCTTGTTCTCAAACCGTGTTTCTGGTTTCTAGACTTTTCAGCCACCATTCCTACATCCATCCTGTTGAGTCCTTCAAGATCACAACTCATTCTAAACTCCAGAGAATATAGGCCAGGTCAACTCACCATCTCATGTGAGAAACCCCTCTGCCAAATTGCTGAAACGGATCACGAATAGCCAGGGGCCCAAGAGCCAAATCCTGCTTGTCAACCTGAGAAAGACAGTTTCGAAACTCCAAGCCGCTGAGAGCATTTTTCTGAACGTTCCATCATTCCGGAGAGAGGGCCTGAAACATCGGGCCGCCGTTGCGGCGACTGCAAAGGCCTCAATGGCCCCCGACCACGGGTGAACATGGAGGATGTGGACTGAATTTTGCTGCCTTCCCTCACTGTGGGAAACGTTGATCCCGCTGTGGGGGGATGTTTTTTATGTGTAATGTTAAATTCTATAATATTGTGTTTATTTTAATTGTGTGCTGTAATGGCAACTCAAATTTCACTACACCAATTGGTGTATGTGACAATAAATGTCCTTTGTCCTCTGTCCTTTATTCCCAATCTTTTCTTTCATTCATTTTTTCCTCCCTTTCCAATAATTCTCAATGTGCTAATATTTTGATCCCCGATTCCATGTACCCTAACTTTGCTGAACAACCTGCTATCTGAGACCTTTTTGAAAGCTTTCAGAAATGCTACATGTCCGCTTGTTCCCCCTTAATTTTTCGACCTATCACACCTTCAAAAGAGGATTCAGTCAGGCATAATTGCCCAAGCTGATTCCGCTCTCCCATGTTGTTCTGTTATTACATCCTTCATTATTAATTTCAGCAGTTTTCTTATGACTGACATTAGGCCAACAGTTCTCCATATTCTCTTCCTCTCTCCTTTCTTTAACATTCACAATATCCTCTAATTCATAGGGACAATTCAAGCAGTTATAGAGTTTGGAAGACGACACCAGGGCATTCACTACCTCCAAAGTCAATTCTTACAAGACTCTTGGGTGGAACTTTGGGATCTTGAGATTTATCAGCTTTAACCTTGCCATCTCTTCTCCCATGAGTTTCAATCAGTACTGCATTCTTTATTATCGCTAGACCCCCAGTTTTCTAATGCGTCAGACTCTTTTATTGCACTTGCTTCCTCTTTATCATTATAAGCTCCTCATCTATAACCATTAATGTGCTGAAGCTCATGAAACCAAGTAACCTATGCGCAGATGGCATAATCTCCAATTTGCACCTACAAAGAATACGTACAATTCTGAGTACACGCTTTAGGAAGGATGGGGTGCTTGGAGAGATGCTTAAAAGATTTACTAGTCTGGTGCAAAGATATGGGGATTCTGTTGGGCGAGTGTTCACACTTCAACAGCCGGTTAGGGAAGATTTACGACAGATGTTGAGAATTAGTGCTTTGGAAGGAGAGTAAGTTGGCCAGAGGAAGAAATAGCCAGTAGTTTTATTTATATGCAGGCTGATGTTACAATCTTGAGGTGTTGCATAAGACAGTAGGAAAGGGCAATCCCACATAGTCATTGAGAGAGCATGCAAACTCCACACAAACAAGATACATTCATTTGTCACATGTACCAATTGGTACAGTAAAATGTGTGGTCGCCCTGGGTCATGGTTGAACCCAAGTCGCTGGAGAAGCGAGGCAGATGAACAATCTGCAGCACCTCCGTAAACTTTTAACTTTCAATAGCGGTAAACCTTTTCTAAAAGAATGAGGTAAATACTTCAAAAGATTTCCAAAGGTCCAGGTAAGAGTGAAATTGATTAACAGAGAGTTCAA
This sequence comes from Raja brachyura, assembly GCA_963514005.1. The sequence continues at coordinate 12,429,468 of OY740820.1, forward strand.
GAGACTTTTATTGTCATGTGTCCCTGATAGGACAATGAAATTCTTGCTTTGCTTTAGCACACCAGAACATAGTAGGCACGAATACTCTAGGTCTCAGGTCTCTAAAAAGCCAACACAGCCACAATGGACCCAATCATCTCCCGTGCTGGGGGTTACACAAAAAGCTGGAGAAACTCAGCGGGTGCAGCAGCATCTAAGGAGCAAAGGAGATGGGCGACGTTTCGGGTCGAGACCCTTCTTCAGACTGGTCAGGGATCAGGGAAACGAGCGATATAGACGGTGATGTGGAGAGATAAAGAACAATGAATGAAAGCTATGCAAAAAAGTATCAATGATAAAGGAAACAGGCCATTGTAAGCTGTTTGTAGTGTGAAAATGAGAAGCTAGTGCGACTTGGGTGGGGGAGAGATAGAGAGAGAAGGAATGCCAGGGCCCGAGGGCTGAGGGAGAGGTGGGAAGGGGAGGAGGCAGCCTGGGTTAACAGAATTGAGAAAATTCAATGTTTAAGCCCAGAGGATGCAGACTCCCCAAGCGGAATATGAGGTGCTGTTCCACCAACTTGCGGTGTTGCTCACTCTGGCCGTGGAGGAGGCCCAGGACCGAGAGGTCGGATACGGGAGGGGGAGTTGAAGTGCTGAGCCACCGGGAGGTCGGGTTGGTTATTGCGGACCGAGCGGAGGTGTTCGGCGAAACGATCGCCCAGCCTCCGCTTGGTCTCACCGATGTAGATCAGTTGGCATCTGGAGCAACGGATGCAGTAGATGAGGTTGGAGGAGGTGCAGGTGAACCTCTGTCGGACTTGGAAGGACTGCTTGGGTCCCTGAAAGGAGTGGATGGGGGAGGTGAAGGGACAAGTGTAGCATCTCTTGCGGTTACAGTTTCACAACCTCATCTCCCGTGCTGATTCTCCGTATTTTGTGGAACTACTGAACCGCTTGTATGGAACCATCAGTACACTATGTAAACCAATAAATCATTCTATAAATCTTACATTTGCATGCATTTCCTGGTTATAAGGCACCGTTTCTCTTATCTCGCTGTTAACTTAAGTAATAAACTGATACATCCATAGTTGTAATGGTGGCTAAATGACAGATAAAGTGCAAGGCTAACTCTCCACTCACAGGCTATGCTGAGGTTAAGCTTTTTGTGTGTGTTTTTCTTTGGACACACACTGCCCTACATATATATCAATGACGCATGTTTGGGTCAAATACTATTTTTAACCACACTAACATTGTACCAAACAAAATCTGAAGGCACCAATTAAGATCTAAATTTTATGACACCTTTAACAACCCAAGACCAAAGGTGTTTCAACTGGACATTTTGCAAATAAATTGCAAATTTTTACACTAAATTTCATGCAGAGATGAGAAAAGGTGAAGAGAGCACCTTGAGGAGCAGGGAGGGAGAGAGGACAAAATAACTAGAAGAGCAATATATCCATAAAAACTACATTTGAAGATGAGCACTGCAAAAAGGCAATACACCAGGGAGTCACCAGTGATGCTAATTAATTGTTTGATCAAAAGATACAGCATGGAAACAGGCCCTTCGTCCCACCAAATCCACACCGACCGTCAACCACCCGTTCACTCTAGTTCTATGTTAGCCCACTTTCGCATCCACTCCCTACACACTAGGGGCAATTAACCCACAAACCTAATACTCCCACAATTAATGTATAAAACAAAAAGATTGGCAAACATCCACTAGCAACTAGCAGGGAGAAAAGGCCTAGATTCTATGGACCACACCTCAAGTATGGCCACAATTGTCAACACAGCCACCAAGTAATGATTTCACAAACAGCAGTATGATTTTAAAAAACACACACAAAGTGCTGGTGTAACTCAGAGGGTCAGGCAGAATTTCTGGAAAACATTACGGGTCGGGACCCTTCTACGAAGATGGTTCCCAGTCCGAAACATCCTCCAAAGATGCTGCCTGGCTCACTTTGTGTGTTTTTTGCAATCCAGCATCAGTAGTTCCTTGTATCTACAGAAGTACAGAAATAGCCAGAGCACCCCTGCTCTTTTCAAATGAGAGCTGTGAGAATAACTTCCTTTAGGGTGGCATCAGATCATGAAGGGAACAATTCCAACATTGTTCCTCCAGCTCCTGCACTGGAATACCAGTTTGATGTAAACTTCCTGGAAAGACGTGAAACCACAACTTAACCCGAGGCGAGAGTGGAATGCATTGAACGGCTGCCGCAATAAGAGAGGCAGAGTTGTGGGGGATGGGAGAGAGAAACAGAATATAACCAAGTGGCTGACCGTGAGCAGTAATCCTATCTAGCGTACAGTGTTCCAACATAAAGCACTGGGGCTTTGTCTCATCTGAATGATGCACTAAGATCCCACTCGATCATCCATTGTGACGAACCTTTGGACCGTTAACCTTAGTAGGAAAACAATCAGCTGACAGAATAAACCCTTCTGAGACCAGACGTCACAGGTATAGAAAGGAGAATTCAGAGTTTCAGGAGGATAAATCTTTTTTATATATACGCACGGTGTGATTGGCATCTGCCTGCAGATGTTGCAAAGGCAGGTTTCATTGTGTCTTTTTGGAGGGAACCGAAAAAACATAATGGAAAGATATTTACAAGGCCAGGGGTGGACTACAAAGTGGCAGAGAAATGGCATAGGCAAGATGGGATGAATGGTCTCCTGTGTTGTAACCATCAAATAAATTATTGTATAACTAACTTCACTCTGCTCTTAGAGGCAATGATACAGCACCTATCGTGTCACACCATAACAGGCAATCGGTCCTGGGCCTCTGGCTCCAGGCTGCCAGAGACATCATTAGTTAGTCAGACATCCTGATCCTCGACGGCCCCGACCACAGACAGCCAGAGATTCCTAGCCCAGTCCAAGGGGCCCTGGCTACTGGTGACTCCTATCCTTCGCCAGGGGCCCCATGAGCCACAGGCAGTCGGAGAGATCCCTAGCCAGGTTTTTCTCATCTGCAGTCGTCTCTCCCCCCCCCCCCCCCCCCCATCTCTATCTTTTAGACAATAGACAATATACAATATAATTTATTTGTTGTCATTTGAATCTCATTGAAGTTCAAACAAAATTTGGTTTCTGCAGTCATACAACAAGAAAAGAACCAAGACACAACACAATTTACACAAACATCCATCACAGTGAATCTCCTCCTCACTGTGATGGAAGGCAAAGTCTTATCTCTCCCCTGCACTCCCCATTCTCCTCCCGATGTCAAAGTCAAAGCCCCCGGCGGGCGCAGGTAAATAAGTCCCATGGCCATTAAGGCCGCGCTCCGGGTCTTGATGTTGGAGACCCCGGCTCCAACAATAGACAATAGGTGCAGGAGTAGGCCATTTGGCCCTTCGAGCCAGCACCGCCATTCAATGTGATCATGGATAATCATCCCAAATCAGTACCCCGGTCCTGCCTTCTCCCCATATCCCCTGACTCCGCTATTTTTATCTAGCCCTATCTAGCTCTCTCTTGAAAGCATCCAGAGAACCTGCCTCCACCGCCCTCTGAGGCAGAGAGTTCCACAGACTCACCACTCTCTGTGAGAAAAGGTGTTTCCTTGTCTCCATTCTAAATGGCTTACCCCTTATTCTTAAACTGTGGCCCCTGGTTCTGGACTCACCCAACATCGGGAACATGTTTCCTGCCTCTAGCGTGTCCAAGCCCTTAACAATCTTATATGTTTCAATGAGATCCCCTCTCATCCTTCTAAACTCCAGAGTGTACAAGCCCAGCTGCTCCATTCTCTCAGGATATGACAGTCCCGCCATCCCGGGAATTAACCTTGTAAACCTACGCTGCACTCCCTCAATAGCAAGACTTTCCTTCCTCAAATTAGGGGACCAAAACTGCACACAATACTCCAGGTGTGGTCTCACTAGGGCTCTGTACAACTGCAGAAGGACCTCTTTGCTCCTATATTCGATTCCTAGTGTTATAAAAGCCAACATGCCATTTGCTTTCTTCACTGCCTGCTGTACCTGCATGCTTACTTTCATAGACTGATGAACAAGGACTCCCAGATCCCGTTGTACTTCCCCTTTTCCCAACTTGACGCCATTTAGATAGTAATCTGCCTTCCTGTTTTTGCTACCAATGAAGGGTATGGAGGGTTCTGATCTGAAACGTTACCAATTCCTTTTCTCCAGAGATGCTGCCTGACCTGCTGAGTTACTCCAGCATTGTGTCTAGCTGCCCTTTTGTGGGCCCTTGGATACAGCAGACATTCCCTGCCGATTCAGGAGCCCCTGGCTACAGGCAACCAAAGAGGCCCTTAGTTACAGGCAGACAGCTGCCCATCCGTGGGGCCCTGACTGCAGGCAGACCTCCCTCCGGCCCATCCAGGAGCCCCAAGCTACCAGCAGACCGTTGATACTGGTCTCTATCCCCATTGTCCTCCATCTGTAGATGTGGCCCTTGTGGATAGAGGGATCAGGGGGTATGGAGAGAAGGCAATCAGTTGGATGATCAGCCATGATTATATTGAATGGCGGTGCAGGCTCGAAGGGCCGAAGTGGCCTACTCCTGCACTTATTTTCTATGTTTCTAGTTGAATCCAGCCAGCCAGCCTGCCCTCCCTTCACTGTCCATCCCGTTGCTAGGGGGGCCGCCATCAGCCGCGGCGACATGTGGTCACGTGCTCTGCAGCTGCCCTTGTTCTGCCGACAGAAAAGCCCCTTAAAGGGGCAGGGCCCGCCTGCCCTCCGTCCCGGGGCAACGGCAACGGGGTCGCACGGGCGATCCCTCCAGGGGCCCGCAACGTCACCTCAGTCTCTCTCTCCCCCCCCTCCACAGACGCTGCCCGGCCAGCTGAACATCGCCGGCGTTTGTTCCTCATACACGGAACACCCAACATCTGCGGGTTTATTTTTTTTAATTTCTAAAGTTCAAATGACGGGATGACAGTCGCGCCGCGGCGTTTTATCGAGGAGTTAAAGCGTTAATGGTGGCCGTAGCCGGGAACGTTGCCGTAGCAACCGCAAATGGGGGGGGGGGCCCTGTCAGCCTCAGAGCAACGCTGCCACCGGATCCCGCACTTTTACCTCAGCCTGGGTCCCGCCGCCAAAGTTTCGCCTGAAGCCTTCGAAGGAAAACTAATCAAGATCGGGGTTTTACTGAGGGTTGGCGGCCTCGGTGGTGAACTCCGGCGGGGAGGGGGCGGATGAGGAGAGAGCGGGCGAATGTACCCGGCGCACGGCCGGCCGAGCGGCCGCAGGGAGACAGTCGGTGACAGGACAGGCGGCCGCCACTCACTCACTCACCTGTGGCTGCTCATCTTGCCTCGGCTTCTAAGAGCAGTCATTCCATCCTCCGTGAGCGCCGGCCTTGCCCTCCGCACGCAGCGCAACCCAACCGGTGTGGCAGCTGGAGAAAGATGGAAGGAAATCCGATCCGAGTTCAACAGCGCACCATGGCAGGGTGTGGTTAAGAGAAAATATTCAAACCACCTCCCACACCAAACCACAAAGCTACAGGAATAAACCAGAGCACTATATACATCCGTCTCACACCAGGGAGAAACTTGCGTGACTTTTCGCACCACATCTGACGAGTAATTACTATCTTTAAAAGACTGAGAGTTGAAGTGGGAATCCCAAACTAAATGGGATTCAAGAGAGTATCCCGAGGACCATTCCCTGTAGAAAGAGCACCATATATTCGGCATTGATCAGGGAGTTTATGATGCTGGATTTAGCTACTTGTGGCTAATCCCAGAGGCAGTGAGAAATTCAACTGGATGCAGGGAGTCACTCTCAACGGCCCCAATTAAGAGATCAACTGGCAGAAGTTAACTGCCCCATTTTGAAGCATGTAATACTAAGGTCTCCCTCTTACTAAAGCAATTTTAAGAGGTAATTTTTAGACAAACTCGTGAACAGGCACGGAATTGAGGGATGGTCATTGAGTCTCTGCTAGCTCTATACACGAACAATCCAGCCAAGAGCACAGCCTGCCCTTCCCCATCACTACAAGTTTTTTCATATACCTATCAGGCAGCTCCGGTTTGGGCTGCTGTCTGGTGCTGGGATAATGAGAGAGAATGGAAGGTGGAGAATACCACAGGTTATGACTCAGGATCTCAGAGCATGTCACTGTTTTACTACCTGCAAAACAGCCACAGGATAAACGGGAAAACACAAACATGGGTAAGGTTGGTGAACAAATAACTCGCATAAACAAAAATTATGCTGTACATAATTGGAGGACTATTTTATGAGCTCTGCATCACCCATTTTGAGTACCACTTGCACTATATGAGTACGGTAATAGACGTCATGAGTTATAGAGACTCATGGAAGGGTCAGGTAGATTGCAGATCAAGTTTAATGCTGGGAACTGTTAAGTGTTATATTTTTGCGGGAATAACGGAATGAGATAATACAAACCAGAGAGCAGAATTCTGAAAAAAGGTACAAGAACAGACATCTACTTGCAAATGTATACTAGTCCTTGAAAATGACAGGGCAGGTTGAGATAGGATATAGGACCACTGGCCTTCAGCAAGCAAAATGTACAACAGCAAAGAAATCACAATAAATCTTCATAAAACACTAGTCCAGCAACATCTCATTCTGGATGCCAGATTGTACAAGATAAATGAAAGGACGCAGAAGGAATTTACCAAAAAGGATTCCTGGCATGAGAGACTTCAACACTGCTTTGAGAGCGGAGGATCACAGGTTATCGATATTGGTTTATTATTGTCACGTGTACTGATTTACAATGAAAAAATGTTTTATGTGTTATTCAGGCAAATCATATCTTACATGAGTACATCGGGTAGTAACAAGAGGAAATTAACAGAGTGCAGAATATAATGTTGCAGATACAAAGAAAGTGCAGATAAAAAAAGTGCATGGACTGCAATGAGGTACGCAGGAAGATCGGGCAATTCACCCGTTGCATATGAGAGGTCTAGTTTAGTTTATTGTCACGTGTACCGAGGTATAGTGAAAAGCTTTTTTGTTGCGTGCTATTCAGTCAGTAGAAAGACTATACATGGTTATAATCAAGCCGTCCACAGGGTTTATTGCAAGATAAAGTCCAGTAAAGTTCGATTAAAGATAGTCTGCGTGCCTCCAATGACATAGATGATAGGTCAGGACCACTCTAGTACCAGGTTGGACATCCCTTTTATTTCTGACCCCCATCTTACTGCTTTCTTGTGAAGATTCTTGACAGCTTCAGTTTCAGTCAATTCAACTCGGGGCTCATCTTTTGCACTTTGCTCTGCTGAGAATGCCTCTTGGCTGGACGAGCGTGTCAAGCAAGAATGCTAGCTTTGATTAGTCTCTCAGTTTCTAGTTTTGGTTCACGTTACACATAGATGGAACAAGAACAAACATGAATTTCCCGATCTTCCTATGTACATCATGGAACCAGGCCCCATACATGCTGACTACGATGCCTTCCGGAGCTGGTTTCATATGCCTGCTATTGGCTTATATTTCACTAAAACTTTCTTATCCAAATATCATTTAGATGTCATAATTGTACCCACCTCTACCATTTCCTCTGGCTGCTTGTTCCATATACCTGCTTTTCCTCTGCGTGAAAAACATCCTTCCAAGATCCTCTTTAAATCTTTAACCTCTCACCTTACACCTATGCGGTCTGGTTATAAACTCCTCTAATGTGGAAAAGAGACTGTAACCATTTGTCTCCTCTATTCCCCTCATGATTTTATAAACCTCTATAAAGTTACTCCTCAGCCTCCTTCACTCCAGGGAAAACAGTTCCACTGTATCCGATCTCTCCTTATAATAGAATCTCTCCTGGAAATATCCTCGGGAATCTTTTCTCCATCCTGTTTGGCTTTAGCACATTCTTCCTATAGTATGGCAACCAGAACAGCACACAATTCTCCAGGTGCAGTCTCATTAACATCTGTTGTGTGATTTCAGTTTTTATAAGTTTAATAAAACAAGGTATTATTAATTAAAACCTCTTAAGAGAAGCATTAATTTTAGTGCAGCTACATCATTCTCAATTATACACTGGTTCAGTTTTACCTTAATTACTTCCTTTATAAAATGTTCATTTTTTTAATGAAACATAAAATAATTCTCATTTTCCACCCACTTGCTTGTTTGTCCTCTTCCTCCCTTGAGCTAGAGTCCTGGCATCATTATTTCCTTCTCCAGACTCGTGGGTAGGCTTATGCGTGATTAATTGTCTGATCTCCATCAAAACTCTTTAGGTTGACTTCTGTGGGGCTGTTCTTGAGTCAGATGTAATGGTAGAAGAGCTCGCTTTCCTTAGTCAAGAACAATGGGCACTCATTCAACAGAAATCACAACCTCTTTACAAGCTTCCGTGTTCCTGATGTAATTGTTAAAAAGTTAATTTTGTCTCGGCCTTCGATAACTAAACTTTCACACAAAACATTTCTTCCTACTTCTGCAACTGGCTGTTTCGCTTTCCACATCAAATTTTGAGCAATCACACATACAGTATGTGGCCGTTCCAGTCCTGACCAGTCATGTTCGCCTTGTGTCTAATTATCTAGCTTTTCTTGCTTTACCAACTGCTCACCATCTATGACTACCCAACAATCAGGAATAGTAAGATTGAACGAGAACTTACCAGTTCGAAGGTTGATCATTATTTCATGAGGAGTCGAAGTGAGGGATTTCGTGAAGAGCCCGCCGGCGCGCATGCTCGACATACTTCAAAGTAGCGGCGTGGAATCACAGAAACCAACAAAAGAAATGACTTCGGATAGTAAGATTGAAGTGACTAAGATTACCAGATGAAGGTGATTGAGGGTGGGCGAGGAGGGCACGAAATCCCTCACTTCGACTCCTCATGAAATAATGATCAACCTTCGAACTGGTAAGTTCTCGTTCAATCTTACTATTTCATTTCGGAGTCACGTGAGTGACTTCGTGAAGACTTCAAAGCTTCTGTGATTACACGCCCTGGACCACGTCCATGCAGACACACCACTACCAGGGATGGATGGGAGGAACAACTTGCTCAAATAGATCATACTGCAAAACAAGAGCATATTTGTTAATAACAAATCAAATCCCCTCATGCGGGGACATCTCCGCGTTCTTGACCTGCATTCAGCACGGCTTCTGCGAACTGTAGAGGAGCAGCAACAGGCTTGTTATAAAATCGCTGACACACAGCTTCATTAGCCCATCCTGCTATGGCGAGGATCTGGCCCATAGGCACCTTCATAATCCTTGCCATTGATGTCAATGCAGCCCTGGTGGAGTAAAACTTGAACACATTAGTGTCGATACCTGACTTACCCAAGATGACTCGAAGCCACCTGGATATCGTCTGGACTGTCACTTGATGATGAGACAAGCCGGTATCTCTCCATTCCTCTGATGCGTGCCGTCACCTTGACATAGTGACGAATACGTGAGGCTGAACACAGCCTAGCATCTGCGGGGTATGCCGGGAACTTCAGCTGCAGCCCTGTGCACCCAGGTCTATGCTGCTTTAGTAGCTCATCAACGACGAAGACTACTTCCATAGGGGTAGATATCATCCTGTCAACACATCGTTTGTGTAGTGTTTGTACCCTCTGCTGAAGTCAGCGCTAGTAACATCACCAGTTTCATGATGAGTTTGTCCAGTTGGATCCCTTCCATGGGAGACCACGTCCTGAGCAGGTTTAATACGTCCCTGACATCCCAGGTGATATCATAGCGTGGTGTAGGCGGATTCATATTGAATATACCCCGCATGAGTCTGGACACTAGCCTGTTGGATCCTACCTCAATCTTGAGATAGAATGATAGCGCGCTCCTGGCGCTGTTGATGGCACTGTAACTTAAGTGTTGATCATGGTACAACCCCGCGAGGAATTCCAGGACGTCAGTTATTGTCACGTCATCGTACGTGATGCGAGAGCGGCTGCAGTAGGCTCCCACTTCTTAATCTGCGAGCGGTATCTTCGCCTTGTTGACTCTCGACATGACGCCCTGATGGTATCCAATGGTCCGAGTTGAGAGGCCGTATTGGACTAACGGCCTGTTCAGAACCTGCAAGCCAACAAATTAAATAGCCATGGCAGGGATGCGGCTCCCCTGAGACAGGGTGAGTAACCAATTCTGGGCAACCCTTCAAAAGGACCCAAGGTTCGATTGAGCATGTCAAAGACCACCGGACACCAAGGCCGTGTAGGCCAGTCGGGTATAATAAGGATGCCCTTGGCAGCATCTGCCTGAATCTTTCGCAGTACCCGACTGATGAGGCAAAACGAGGGGAATGCATAGAAAAACCAATTCCCCCAGTCCAGCGAGAATGCATCTAGCGCTATTGCCCCAGGATCTGGTTCCCATGAAACGTATGTTGATACCTGATGGTTCAACCGTGACGCAAAAGGTCAATGGCCGGTTTACCAAATTTGGCTGTGACTTTAGCAAAAATTTCAGGATGCAACATCCATTCAATATTGTCATTGAATTTGCGTGACCTGGTGTCCGCCACAGTATTAAGCTCACCTGGCAAATAGGTAGCTGAAATCCAAAATCTCTTTGAATACACCAGAGCCAAATTGAGTTAGCCAATTTGTCACATGAAACTGACCTGGTGCCACCCATATGGTTTAAATATGCCACAGCTGTGATGTTGTCTATTTGGAAACGGACGTGTGCTCCAACAAGCTTGGAACAATACACACGAAGTCCGTGGAATGCTGCCAGCAACTCCAAATAGTTAAACCCTTGAGTCAAGAACATCGTTGACTCAAGGGTGTCCCATCTGCCCCCACAACGAGAGCAATTATCTGTAGCTCCCCAGCCATTGGAGCTTGCATCAGTCTGCAAATATACCACCGGATTAGCCTCCCTGATGGGCTTGAATGAGCTGCTAATGTGACACACCCACCATTGCAACTCATTTATGCTTCGGACGGCAGCTGCATTGATCGATCATAATGACCAGCGTTCCATTTTAACGCAGTAATTTTAGCTCTTTGCAAATTCTGATAATGCAAAGGTCCATATCGTGCTGCCGGAAACAAAGCCACTAGCTTGCCAATTACTGTGGCTGTATGCCGAATCGATGGTATATTGGTGCCAATTAAATCTCTGCACACCTGAGTGACCTCCTCAATTTTGTTAATTGGTATGGTTTCCCTCATGCTCATTGAGTTCACCGTGAACCCTAGGTAATTAATTACCTGGGCAGGGCAGAACTTCGATTTCTCTGGATGGACAATGAATCCCAATTGTTGAAATATATTGACAGCAGCTGCAACACCCTGTTCAGCCAATTCCAGGGTGTGGCCCACAATAAAGATATCATCTAAATAGGCCATTACTATATGATGTCGTTGTCTCAAATAAGCCATGATTGGCTTCACCAATTTAGTGAACAATCTAGGGGCTGTAGTGAGCCCATTAGGCAAAGCCTTATACTGCCAAAGTTGCCCCATCCAGATAAATTTCAAAAACCTTCTATCATATTTCTGGATGGATACTGAATAATATGCATCCCTCAAATCGATGCATGCCATAAAGCAACCATGAGAAACCAATGATTTGGCTGTTTCAAACGTATCCATTTAAAAATGAGTATATGTTACAAACGTATTCAAACGGGTTAGATCAATAATAACATGACAGCCTCCATCCTCCTTAGGTCTAGTGAATATCTTCGAAACAAATTTAACTGGCTCATGCACCATTTTCTCAATCCTTAAAATTTCCTTGTAACCTGCTACCTGTTCTGCAGCATATAATTTAAACATTCGACCGGGCATGTGCTGGGATGGAGGAATGTCGCCATTAATAAACTCAATTTTATGCCCCTGAATATTCTGCAACACACACTCGTCACCAGTAAATTTACCCATGCACCCAAAAACAACCGAAGGCGACCACCAACATGTGAAGTTAAACAAAGAGAAAAGAGAAAACCAGACCCCCTCACCTCCGTGTTTACCGGCGGTCCTTGACATGTGTGGGTGGCCGTGGAGGTGCTGGGTTGGCTTGAGGGCGCGGCGTCTTCGTTTCCCACCAAGGTCTCTGCCGACCCTGTCCTAAAAAAGACCCTTGGTGCTGGTCTGGTGTTGTTGTCGTTGTGGAGCTAGAGGGTGGGTCCTCCTCGAGGTACTGGCAAACCCTCATGAGCGAATGTATGGAGCTTTTGAGCCTGACGGTGTGGGGCACTCTGAGAGCGCATGATCCCCACCGTCTTGGCTTGTTCGTCAAGCTCTTTGACTCTCTTCGAGAGGTCTCACCAAAGAGCTGACGGGGGTGGCGGCGGCGGCGGTGGTTTGCACAATCCTGCAAACTTCGGGTTGAGCGCTGGGCGGATGCTGTTCTTGCGGAACCGGTTGATTTCGTGCTGGGTCGCGCACAGAAGGCCCAGAGCATCTTCCTGGTCCAAATTCAGTTCGTCCCCGTCCACCGACCGCGCAAAGGCGGTAATACCGGCCGTGAGGAGTTTCAGGATCCGCTGCAATTTTAGCTCCTGTTGACGGATAGCCGCACTGATGTTGCCCCATATTGGGGTATTGACCACAGGCACGTTGAGGGAGTTGCAGTGTGATGGAGCCTTGTGACGGCTCATAGCGTGGATGAGGACTTCTTCCTGCAGCACCTGATTATTAAGAAAGTCCACTATGGCTGCCAGTTTTGTATTTAGAGGAAGTCCAGATGAATGTGGAGCCGCGAATTTGGTCGCCACATCCAAGGGTTGCTCCGCTGGCACCTCCAACGGAGGTGGTACGGGATCCACCAGAATCTCCTCGTCCTGCTGCTCCAGGCTGATAGTGGATGTTGGTGAAGACGCCCTGTGCCTGTTGCTGCCCTGCTGTTGTTGACGTTGAAGCAGGAGCTCCAGCAGCCGCTCCATACGGTCAATACGCCCTTCACCCTGAACACTCAGGTGGTCGGAGTCCTCCGGCTCTGAAAAGAAAACCGGGCTCCTGTCATCGGCCCGCACCTCGTCGAGGCCCTGCCGGTGCCGGTAGTTGTCGCTGACAGCCGCCGAGGCGAACTGCGCGATTCCTGCGCGGGCGTGTTCAACCGCCTCCGTTTAGCGGGAGCTGAAGCCGCTGCCACTAAGGACACTTGCGGCGTGGTGTCGGCACCAGCCGAAGCATGGCTGCCTGGGGCCCGCGCAGTCTTGCCGGCTGCCCACATCGTGGACCTTGCCAGCGCATGGTCTCGCCCACCCATCCATGGGGGGCTCGGCGACCATGACGAGACCCGACTCAACCGACCCGTACCGGCGTCGAGAGTCGGGGTGTGCCGGCTGGACCTCACAGCCGCCCCGGGTCTCGCCCTGGAACCTGACCGCTCCTCCGTGTCAGGCAATGCCTTAGCCCTAACAGGGTTAGGCTTCTGGGCTCCTGCCCTCCCCCTTCTTGGAGGGCTGAGTGGAACGGGCCGTGCAGCCGCACGCACCCTGCTCCAGGTCGCCAGCGAGCCCGCTGACGACCTGACTGCCATGGCAGGGTCCCCCTGCTCTGGTGGCACACCACACTCCTCCTCTGGAACTCCTCCGAGCTGTGGTGTGCTGGCGGATCCGGACCTGTAAAACAGGGCTTACCCCAGTCTCCGCCTGAGTCCCGGCCTGCGCTGCAGTCGGAACTGTTGACCGGGGACTTCTCCAAACATCCTCCGGTCCATCGATCTCCCATCCATGTTCTTGCTGCAAGAAAACATCGCATAGCAAGAACCACCAACTTAAGGTAAGATACTTACCTCCGTGGCCCCTTGTGAAGGGCTGGCGAGGAGCGCGCTCCACCGCCAGCCGTCGCAGCAACGCGGTACGACGATATGTCGAGCATGCGCGCCGGCGGGCTCTTCACAAAGTCACTCACGTGACTCCGAAATGAAATACCCACTGCTCTGGAACTCACTTAATTATCAGCCCATTAAGGACTGGAAAATTTGCCATCCTCTTACGGTTCATAATCTTTTGACCAATTTGGAGTGAAGGTTTATCCCACCATTCATGCAATAAGTTTGTGGCACAGCTTCCAGTCTCCTCTTGAAAGCAGTCACTTGCGTGGACAATGCTTGATCTTTCAATGCTTGAAGGTACAAGTGCCTACTGCCTCAGTAACCAAATGGCAGAGGTACAACCTAACTCCTGCATAAACTATGCACCGAGGGCCTGCTGCAATTCCTGCCCTCCAATGGGACTTAAACTAATCGCAGAGATGGGATGGAAATGTTCTAATGGTTTAACTCAAGAAAAGTAGAAAGTAAATTCTGTAACAAACTTTCTGACCAGGAGTACATTTAGGTTGCTTTGTGCAAACAGGCTGCTATTTACTGAACTGTCAGACTGCTCCTACACCTTATAATACATCAATCCATAACCTTGAGGATTTTGGAGTGTCTGGAAGTATAGAAGGCGTGATACAAATACCTCCAACTTCCTTGAGCACCAATATTTCACTGGGATCCAACAGTTTCACCTGACAGTATTTATAACCATTGACCATTTAACTCTGATTCTACTTCTCTCTTCTCCTCGTGTCCATTGGCACAGACTCCCTGCAAGGACAATGCTCCGTGTCTTCTGAGAGCCCTTCATTGATAGATCTCCTATTTGTGGTCAAGCTTCAGGTTCCTGATATCCTGTGCATCTCCTCATTGGACACGCTTAGCTTCGCACAGTATTCTTTAGCAATAACAAAGTTAACCAATAGAAGAAGGGGGCTCCTGGCTACCTTTTCCACCCTGACCGAGAGGTGGTGGGCAAGTAGATCCTCACTCTGGCAAGCCAGCTGACTTTAAAACTGGATCACCTTGGATTTCCAATTATATTAAAACATATGAAAAAGTGTAAAGGATCATGGTTCCTCCAAGGGTTGGAAGCAGATTAAATGCTCAAGAATTGATTGTGCTAGAAAAATGGCTATCAGCCTGATGTGATGTAAATCTTGTAAACAGATTTTGGTTTTAAACATGCAACTATCTGAATTAGAAGCAGGAATAGGCCATTCAGCCCCACACTCCTCCTCTGCCATTCGATAAGATCATGGCTGATTGAACTGTAACTTCAACTTCACATCCTCACCTACCCACGCTAACCTTGCCTATCGAGAATTAGTCTATTTAAAAATATTCACACACTCTGCTTCCACTTGGGGAAGAGAGTTAAAAAAATTGTCTCATCACCATTTTAAATTGGTGAACACTTATTTTTAAACATTGACTCCCTAGTTCTAGATTCTCCCACAGGAGAAAACATGCTCCCCACATCCAACTTGTCACAGCTGCACAAGATCTTATGAATGGCAACTTATCAATGCACTATATTGTGTATTTGCTAATGTTTCTTTGGAAAAAGAAATATAAAAAAGGGGCAGGGAATGTCACTTGGTCCTCCGGTCTACTGTAGCATTCAGTAAGATGTCCTGTACCTGAAAGGATATGGTAGCATGGTGATTAACTCACAGGTTCAGCAGCCAGAGATTTGTACTACTTATCCAGATCAGATCTCACCATGGCAGCAGGGAATTTAAATTAAAGTAATTAAATCAAATTTGGAATCACGTTAACAAGTTAGTTTTCATAAAAGTAATTATGAAACAACCAAATTTCTAAAACTACTGAGTGATGCAACACAGAAACAGGCGCTTCAGCTACCAACCATCAAGTGTATAAAATCATGAGAGGAATAGTGTTTAAGAAGGAACTGCAGATGCTGGAAAATCTAAGGTAGACAAAAGTGCTGAAGAAACTCAGCGGGTGCAGCAGCATCTATGGAGCGAAGGAAATAGGCAACGTTTCAATTCTGAAGAAGGGTTTTGGCCCTAAATGTTGCCTATTTCCTTTGCTTCATAGAAGCTGCTGCACCCGCTGAGTTTCTCCAGCACTTTTGTCTACCATGAGAGGAATAGATCGGGTAGATGCACAGAGTCTATTACCCAAAGTAGGTGAATCGAGGATCAGAGGACATAGGTTTAAGGTGAAGGGGGGAAAAAATAGGAATCTTTTTCACACAAAGGCTAACTTTTTCACTTAAAGAGTGGTTGATACATGGAATAAACTGCCAGAGGAGGTAGTTGCGGCAGGGACTATCCCAATGTTTAAAAAACAGTTAGACAGGTACATGGATAGGACAGGTTTGGAGGGATATGGACCAAACACAGGCAGGTGGGACTAGAGGAGCTGGGACATGTTGGTTGGTGTGGGCAGGTTGGGCCGAGGGGGCCTGTTTCCATGCTCTTATCACTCTATGACTCGAAGTACCCACTTATACTGATCCTTCCTTATCCATCTTATTCTTCCCACATTGCCATCAACTCCCCCAGATTGTACCATTCATTTACACACTGGGAGCAATTAACCCACCAACCCAAACATCTTTTGGAAGCGAGAGGAGCACATCTTCCCTGAGATCATATGGATTGTAGGGAGGCAATCACTGCATGACCACTTCATGATCTATATTAACAATTTGGCAGCGGGTACAAAATGTCATATGTCAAAGAGTCATATTAGCATATTTGCTGGCGATACAAATACGGGGATGTTGAGAGGTTTTAGGGGAATATGATCAAGCCAAGTGAGTGGGTGCGAACATCTACTAAGATGTGTGGTCATCTACTAACATGTACAAAACAGTAAAACCCAGAGGGATGTGGAGGCTAAATGGGAAGACAATCGAGGAACATGGGAACACTGCAGGCAGGGTATTGGCAGATCAGTCATGATCCTGAAGGAAGGTGAGCAGGCTCGACGGACTGGATGGCCAACTCCTGCTCCTGTTTCTTATGTTCTTCAGGTGAGGGTTTGACAATTCCCTTGTCCCATTGACCATCTCACCCCTTAGCAGGCACGTCCCTTGCCCATGGGATAAAGCCCTGATTTGCTGAGAGTGGTGATTAAATAAAATGGAGGGAGTAGACCTTAAAGCTGGTCAAAATGAACTCTTCAGGACAAGGGATCCCTCCCTCTATTCTCCGAGACAGGGATAACAAAGCAAACTGTCAGCTGCGTCCAATCATGTCCTGATACTCTAGAGGCATCTAACAATAGCCCTCGGCACTGGCAGAGTCGTTAATGGCTGCACCCAGCGGGGTGCCTCGGGCTCCAATGTATTGGCATACTGACTATCACAACATTTCCACTTGCCCTGCTGCTCTCTCGGTCACACCACTCTTCAACATGATCAGGCGCTAAGGGAGACATCTCTCTCTATAGTTTGGCAACAGGACGGTAGTTAATACATTTTTACGTTGTTGCACTATAAGTAAGATTACAATAATTACAAGGAGGGCAGATTGCTGCTTCTCAGACAGTTCGCCGAGTAATGTTGCTTCAGGCAAAGCTCTGTTGGTCTCAGTTTTGCAAGCTGATTGTTTTAGACAAAAGACAATAGGTACAGGAGTAGGCCATTTGGCCCTTCGAGCCATTCAATGTGATCATGGCTGATCAGTACCCCGTTCCTGCCTTCTCCCCATATCCCCTGACACCGCTATTTTTAAGAGCCCTATTTAGCTCTCTCTTAAAAGCATCCAGAGAACCTGCCTCCACCGCCCTCTGAGGCAGAGAATTCCACAGACTCGCCACTCTCTGTGAGAAAAAGTGTTTCCTCGTCTCCGTTCTAAATGGCTTACTCCTTATTCTTAAAATGTTCATAGCAGTAAACCAGCCAGACATTCCACGGGCAAAACTTAGGTAAGGCCTACCGCTCCTTAACCAAGAGTATTAACAGAAGCTCATAATTTTCATCTAGAGTTTCCTGAGTAAAACACCAAGAATCTAGATCAGCCCCAACTCTTTCACGTGGGAACAGGAGAAAAGGGGAATGCAAGGAATTGTAGCTGCTGTAATCTTGAGCAAAACACAAAGTGCGAGAGGAAGTAAGCCGATTAGGCAAGGAATGCACAGGTGATGTTTTGGGTCAGGGGCCTTCTTCAGACTGACTGTAGTAGGGAGGAGGAAACAAAAAGAGAGGTGGGGACTGGACAAAGCATGGCAAGAGATAGAGGTGAGGGGGGGCCGGATTTACAGATGGATGAAGTGACAAAAGGGTGTGAGATAAGGAGAGGAAGGAAATTTAAAGCCAGTGGAAGGGATATAGGTGGAAGAAACATATAGAAACATAGAAAATAGGTGCAGGAGTAGGCCATTCGGCCCTTCGAGCCTGCACCGCCATTCAATGTGATCATGGCTGATCATCCAACTCAGTATCCCGTACCTGCCTTCTATCCATACCCCCTGATCCCTTTAGCCACAAGTGCCACATCTAACGCCCTCTTAAATATAGCCAATGAACTGGCCTCAACTACCTTCTGTTGCAGATAATTCCAGAGACTCACCACTCTCTGTGTAAAGAATGTTTTCCTCATTTCGGTCCTAAAGGAATTCCCCCTTATCCTTAGACTGTGACCCCTTGTTCTGGACTCCCCCAACATCGGGAACAATCTTCTAGCATCTAGCTTGTCCAACCCCTTAAGAATTTTGTAAGTTTCTATAAGATCCCCCCTCAATCTTCTAAATTCCAGCGAGTACAAGCCGAGTCTATCCAATCTTTCCTCATATGAAAGTCCTGACATCCCAGGAATCAGTCTGGTGAATCTTCTCTGTACCCCCTCTATGGCAAGGATGTCTTTCTTCAGATTTGGAGACCAAAACTGTACGCAATACTCCAGGTGTGGCCTCACCAAAACCCTGTACAACTGCAGTAGAACCTCCCTGCTCCTATACTCAAATTCTTTCGCTATGAATGCTAACATACCATTTGCTTTCTTCACTGCCTGCTGCACCTGCATGCCTACTTTCAATGACTGGTGTACCATGACACCCAGGTCTCGTTGCATCTCCCCCTTTCCTAATCTGCCACCATTCAGATAATAGTCTACCCTCATGTTTTTGCCAAGAGGAAGGGGGGGAAGAGGAGAGTGAAGGGATAAAAGGGAAATGGGAGACTTGCGGATGGGATAAGATTCTACAACGAAGGGCAAAGGAGCAGGGTGACTGCAGAGGTTGGAGACAGTGGGAGAAATGGGTGCGGACTGAGGTGAGGGGAGCAAGGAATGAAAGAGGGAATAGGGAGGTATTTCCTGAAATTGGAGAATTCAATGTTCATAACGTTGGGTTGTAAGCTATCAAAGCAGACTAAGAGGTGAAAACGTTTAGGTTAAGGTACATTATTCTCATGTGAGCTGAGGTACAGTGAAACACTTTGTTTGTCATGTTATCCAATCAAATCAGATAATATGTACTAAAATACAATCAAGCCTAACTCAAGTAGGGGAAGATAGACACAAATTGCTTGAGTAACTCAGTGGGGCAGGCTGCATCTCTGGATAGAAGGCATGGGTGACGTTTCAGTTCGAGACCTTTCTTCCAAAGATAACTCAAGATTTAAGCTAGCAAAGTGCTCTATTAAACAAAATAACTTACCAAGACAAGCAGTAATTTATTAAGCCGTGCATGCTAAACCCAGGCAGACATAGAAACGTATAGAAACATAGAAATTAGGTGCAGGAGTAGGCCATTTGGCCCTTCGAGCCGGCACCGCCATTCAATATGATCATGGCTGATCATCCAACTCAGTATCCCGTACCTGCCTTCTCTCCATACCCTCTGATCCCCTTAGCCACAAGGGCCACATCTAACTCCCTCTTAAATATAGCTAAATCAGACAGGAGCTTTCTCTACAGAGACAGACTTTCTAGAATCTTCTGCCTCAATATTCTTGCAATATTTGCATTGGGAGCAGTTGGTTGCTTAAATCTTAAAGTGGTACAATTACTGTATATTATATGTCACATTCCGCCTTTAATAATCGGAAGGATAAATGATAGGTGACCTGCCCAGCGAGATGTAAGTAGAAAGAGCTGATTAACATCTGCCATCTCAGCTCGCACCACCACCCCTGAGGTTTTTCAGTGTCTCTTGGTCTCCACCCCGTCACACACATTCCCTCCACGCCTCCCTGCACTTGAAAAGATGATTTTGAGTTATAACTTTTTTTTCTGATCATTGATCTGAAACCTTAAATTTGTTTCTCTTTGCACAGTTGTTGTCAGACTTGCCAAGTTTTTCCTGACCTTTTCTATTTATAGCTCTATTCTTCATTTCTGCATACTCATTCAGATATTTGCACAAACGTCATGGTGTCTCACCGCAAGCAGCCCTTCAGCCCACCAAGACTGCCAAGTCTTGACTTTAATCCTACATTAATCCCAATATTCCTCACGAGGTCTTCCAGTATGAAGCACAATGAACCTGCATTGTGACAGTGTATGATTCAGATTCAGATTAGTTTATTGTCATGTACAGCAGAGAGCATTGAAATTTCTAGTTTGCACAAAGCTCATAGAGTAAATAGCATACAAGAGTAAAGACAGATACAACTATAAATAGGATGAATGCAAAAGGGCAGCCACAGTGACACAGTGGTAGAGTTGTTGCCTGACAGTGCTTGCAGCGCCAGTGACCCGATTTCGATCCCAACTACAAGTGCTGTCTGTACGATGTTTGTACATTCTCACCGTGACCGCGTGGGTTTTCTCCGAGAACTTCGGTTTCCTCCCACACTCCAAAGATGTATAGGTATGTAGGTTAATGGGCTTGGTGTATGTGTAAATTGTCCCTAGTGTGTGTAGGATAGTGTTAATGTCCGGGGATCGCTGGTCGGTGCGGACTTGGTGGGCCGAAGAGTCTGTTCCTGCACTCTATCTCTAAACTAAACTAAAAGTAGCACAGTGGTAGAGTTGCCTCCTTACAGTGTGAGAGACCCAGGTTCAATCCTGACTACGGGTACTGTCTGTACGGAGTTTGTATATTCTCCTAGTGACCATGTGGGTTTTCTCTGGGTGCTCCGGCTTCTTCCCACATTCCAAAGATGAGCAGGTTTGTAAGTTAAATGTGTAGAAAAGAACTGCAGATACTGATTTACCCCGAAGATAGACACAAAATGCTGGAGTAACTCAGTGGATCAGGCAGCATCTTTGGAGAAAGGTATATGTGACATTTTGGGTCTAGATCCTAATTGGCTTTTGATCACTGTCCCTAGTGTGTAGGGTAGAACTAGTCTACAGGCAATCATTGGTCAGCAGGGACCGAATGGGCCGAAGGGCCTGTTTCCATGTTGTATCTCGAAACTGTAGAATGGTATTTAGATTGTATTGCAGTCAGAAGTAGTGCGAAAAAATTACTGAAGTACATATCAGAATATACATATGTGGTAGAATTATGAGTAAGAGGAGTTTCAGTTAAGTTTAGTGTCACGCGTACACAGGTACACTGAAAAGCTTTTGTCGTGTGCTATCCAGTCAGCAGAAAGACAATACATGATTACAATCGAGCCATTTACAGTGTATAGATACATGATACACGTGGTAGCCCTATCGGGAAGGGAATGTGAATTAGGTGATTGGTTAGAGAGTCTGATAGCCGTAGGGAAGAAGCCGTTTATAAATCTGGACGTCCTAGCCTACAAACACCTCTATCTTCTCCCGGAAGGTAGAAGACGGACAAAAAGGGAATGGCTAGGGTGGCAGATATCCTTGAAGATACATCCAACCTTCCTGATGCAGTGCACTGTGAATCTGGTCTGGAGGGAAGGAAGTGCCGAGCTTGTGATGGACTGGGCTGTGTTCACCACTCTCTGTAGTTTCAATGAGTTCAGGAGTGGAGCAGTTGCCATACCATGCTGAGATGCATCCTATCAAAACAGATTCTATACCGCATCAGTAGAAGTTTGAGAGAATCACCGTGAATATGCCAATTCTTTTCAGATGCCGAACAAATAAAATGTGCTGATCATTTTCTTTATCACTGCATTAGTATGAGGGAATGGGATTGGGTTGCTGGTGATATGGATGCCTAGAAACATGAAGCTGTTGTTAATCTTAGAGCAGCTCTGTTGATGATGATAGGATTGTGTTCACCTCCTCACTCTCTTAGGTCAACAACCTAATCTTATAACTTGCTGACGTTAGTGATTAGGTCGTTGTTCTGACACCATGATACAATGTTCTCAATCTCTTTCCTGTACTTTGTTTCATTATTGATGCTGATCCAGCTGACAACATTGGCAAACTTACAGGTTGTGGTGGCCCTGCACTTGGCCATGCAGTCATGGGTGAGCAGGGGAGTGACCACATGACTGAGGTGCACCAGTGGTGACGGTCAGAGTGGAGGAAATGTTAGGACCAATTCTAACAAACTGAGACATATCAGTCAAGAAGTCAAAAAGCCAGATACAGATGGATGCCCAAGGCTAAGGTCCAGAAGTTTAGGCATGCATTTATATGTGACCAGCATCCAGGCACGTGCCGTGAGTAATTACTCAGGGTAGGCACTCACTCCGCTTAAAAAAAAAATTAAACCGTGCATGCGCAGATTGGTCGCTCCGTTAAATAAATAAATAAAAACGGTGATGTTTCAATTTGCCCAAGGCTTCCTAGTCCTAGACCAATTGGGGAACAGTTCCTTTCACAGCGTGTGGAGAGTCTGTGCCAGGGGTAAAGTTGTGGGGAGGGCACGAGTGTTGATAAGGACGGTGTCGGGGATACTGCCAGTAACTCACTCACTCACCGCTGCCGCAGCTCTCCGGGCGCGAAGCCACGCACTGTAACTGGAGATAGAAGCAGCTCGGGGAGCTGCGAGCGGCCACCGGAACCCGACAGCAGAACTGGCCGCCACCTCAGCGCATTCTGCCAGCCCGCTCACCTTTGGCAGTGCTCTCCGTCGGAACACCTGTCACCTGCCGTTCGCCGACTTCGCTCATGTCAGCGGCTTCCTGCAAATCCTTAAATTCCCACAGCGGAGTAACCTCAATCGCGCTGTCGAAATTTAAGGACATGAGTGAGGCCAGCGAGCGGCAGGAGAGAGGTTTTCAGACCGAGAGCTGCCAGAGGTGAGCGGGGACCAGCAGAAGGAGCTAAGGTGGCGGCTGGTTCCGCTGTCCGGCCCGGCGGCCGCTCAGCCACCCGAGCTACTTCTCTCCCCCTCTTCCCCCCCCCCCCGGCCTCATTGGGTGGTATTGCACGCCTCCGTGCAAGGAGCGTCGCAAGTGGCATTATCCCAATCCCCACATTCATAACATTCGTGCCCTCCCCGCAACTTTACCCCGGGCCAGACTCCCCAAATGCTGAGAAAGGAGCTCTCCCCCCACCCCCACACCCCGGGAAATACAGTATTTAAAAACATAAACACAAAACGTACTTACCACATTATTGGTACACAAACTCCATTCTTCTCTCTTTGTTACCTAACATACACTTAAAATATTGACAAACCATATATGAAAACGCTGCCAAGAAACTTGCGCTGCGCATGCGCAGTAGACTGATGCGCATGCGCAGTGCTGTAAAGGCAGAATTTCTGCTGCCTTCAGCCACCGCTTGAAAATGACGGCTTCAACCAGCGCTGACGGCACGTGGGCTGCACAGAGCTTCCCGTGTTACAAGCGCTGCAGATGACAGGCACTCATCGATCTCTTACATGGGCATAATTCCCCCATGCCTTTATTATTTATATTTAATTATTACTATGTTATAATTTTAGTCAGGGTAGGCAGTGCCAACCTTGCCTACCCTGACGGCACGTGCCTGCCAGCATCACATGGGTGGGCTGGTCCTCCAACAGGGGTGTTGTGGGCTGAAGGGACTGGTTTCAGGAGGGCTAGAATGGACATTGTGGGCCGAATGGATTCTTGGGCTGGGGGCTCAGTCACTCAAGCCTGTTGTGCTGGCAGCTCACTCACTCATGGCTGGTGGACTGGCAGTTGACTCACGGCTTTTCCTCGAAATTCCATTTCAAGCAGGGTGCAAGGCCACCAAATTCAAGTGCAGTTTCTTACCACTTCAAGCAGGGTGCAAGGCCACCAAATTCAAGTGCAGTTTCATACCATTTCAAGCAGGGTGCAAGGCCACTAAAGACAGCGAGTCGTGACCTCTCCCTCCTCCATCTTGCAGAGTCAGCCACACCCAAACTTGTGGGTTTTATAGTCCCTCCCCCCCCCCCCCCCACCTTCATGGCATGATTGACAGGACAGGGAATCTCAACATTTTTTTAAACACTAATAACTTTTATTTTTCATCGATGTGAAAAATCCTCGGCACCTGATGAGCGGAGCGGGACATCTTCCTCAAAGATGGCCAAAAATCACAGCCGTACGTGGTAGCGTTTTTTCTAAAATCAATATAAAGCGCAAACAGGAAGTCAAGATTAGACTTTTAATTATATATTAGGCAAGGCAACTTTAATTAGGCAACACAGCTTTAGCATTTCTAAACCTTAGGCAACACAGCTTTAGCATTTCCAAACCAAAGGCAACACAGCTTTAACATTTCCAAACCAAAGGCAACACAGCTTTAGCATTTCCAAACTAAAAGCAACACAGCTTTAGCATTTCCAAACCAAAGGCAACACAACTTTAGCATTTGCAAACCAAAGGCAACACAGCTTTAGCATTTCCAAACCAAAGGCAACACAGCTTTAGCATTTCCAAACTATATTTTTAAACCACATTAAGGGCACTGACTGATCAGTAAAACCACTCACAGTTTAGTAGACATATGCTCAGTGTTATTCACAGCTCAGACTGAGAGACGTGACCCTCTCGCTCGCCCCATCTTGCAGAGACTGACTGAGGCACTCAACACTTCCAGGTTATATAGTCCCTCCGGAAGGGGCGTGGCCTTCAGGAGAGAGAATCTCAACATTTTTAAAACACTAATAACTCTTTTATTTTTAATCAATGGGTAAAATCCTCTTGTCCTGCGCAGAGGAGGGGGACTCTGAGTAAGATGGCCCAAAAATCACAGCCGTAAGTGGTAGCGTTTTTTCTAAAATCAATATACAGAACAACAGGAAGTGTTCAAGATCAGACTTTTAGTAATATAAGATTATGCTGTTGCAATTCTCAGCTACATTCAATGAATAGCATCATGACATAGGTTTTTATATTAACAAGGTGATCCAAAGCTCAATGTAGTGCAAGGGAGATGACATACTACATTGACCTATTTTTCCTGTGCACAAATTGCAAGTTGTCTGGATTATCCAAGAGGCTTGTGCAGATGTGGGCCAGTACTAATTTTTCAAAGCACAATCATGATGGTTAATATTAGAGATACTAGGTGGTAGTCATTGAAACAGATCACTTTACTTTTCTTGGCGACTGGCATGATGGAGGTTTCTTTCAAGTGGATTGGGATAGTAGACTGTTGAAATGAGAGGTTGAAGATGCAGCGAAGAATGTGGCCAGTTGATTGGTGCATGATTTCAGAACCTATAGAGGGACTCCATCCGGGCCAGCTGCTTTCCAAGATTTACCCTTGTGGAAGCAGGTCGAACTCATTTTTGTGTCACATTACTGCCACCTTTTCTCACTACCATTACTGGTTGGAATTGGGCTTCAATCTCATATTGTCTCCAACGTTTGACAGTGCCCAACCTTGGACAATGGTGGTGTGCCGGTCTTTCTTCAACTGATTCCAGCTTCTCCTCCCCTCCTGCTACTTGTACTTCCCAGTTCTATAAACAATATGGACATTCATCTTTGAGCTGGATGGTTGGTCATTACTTGGGTTGAAGCAACCTTGGTGATCTGATCATGATGTTAATGTGTTGTGGTCCCAGCAATGATATCCATGCCCTTGCTCGCTTGAAGCCTGATGTTCTCCACTTTTACAGACCATTTTCCACCCTCTCTTAGTGTAATCATAACACATGGATCATTGGTTTCTAGCGAGTTACTCCTGGATCAGGTTGGAATGTCACGAGTTGTGGAAAATACTGGTAGTAGGTGTCCCTTTCTCACGTCAACCTTGATTGGTACCAGGTACATTGTCTTCAAGTTGTATTCTGTACCTGAGCTGCTAACTGTCCCACACAGCTCAGCCTCTCTGTGGACTTTTTGATACTTCCTTCACTGTCCTCTGTTTGTAGGGAAGATCTTTCAATCCACATGAAACCAAATTTTGCAACATGGGGCATTTCTTCCTCAGGTCTTAACTGCTTTCCAAATATGGATTACATTCAGGCTACATTGCCTGTAGCCCGTTCTGCCACTTGCCTTACCACATGTACCGGCAACATTTACAACCTGGCTATGCAAAGTTCCACAGCTCTGCATGTCTGAGTGCACTTTCCTGGAGTGACATCTGTCTCAAACAGCACCCCTGCCCCAACCTGGGTTCATGGATCTTGCAAACCACCCAATCTCTGACCAGTGAGTCTTTCAAACCAGCAACATCTCAGTCATATTTATCGAGAAACTATCAAAGAATTCTCCCTGCCATTGAGTGTAGGTGAAGAACTGGGCATTGGGCAGGTTGCAAACCATTTGAAACACATCAACTTCCTTCTCCAGAGGTTGTTATAACAATCTCTCCATTTTATCAATCAAATATAATAGCACCTTCGTGTTTGATCTGGTTAATCTGCTAGACACATCAATGAACTGTATAATGTTTTCACCCACCCTCTATTCTTTAGACCGGTTAATTGGGCATATTCCAGCACATTTCTTTGTTATACCAAAGACACTTTTGATTGAACCTGTTCGTGTTTTATTCAGATTCTGATTCTGAGGGTCGCACCCAGTGGTTCATACACATTTAATTTTCATAATTTCAGCGACTGACACTTCTGAGTATCTCTGATGTCTGCTTTTTGCCCAGAGGTAGCTACAAAATATGGGAAGGGTCTTTAGCTACACCCCATCCTTCAGCCAAACCCCATCCATGTACAGCCGGTAGAGTGAGGTTGGGCTGATCGAGATTCTGAAGGGGAGTTGCTACAGTTGAATAATTTCCTACTTACCCTGTGGATTAGCACCGTTCCATCAGGATGTGTGTTGGAGATGCAGAGCACCATCGCATTGAGAAAGATTAAAATCAAGCATAGTGCAATCTCAATTGACACTGGTCCACTCTGAACCATGACTCGTGAATCCACTGGCAGAGAAATTTGTCTATGCCGTGCATTTGCATTCATACATAACAGAATGCTTGCACACAGTGCTTTGTTTAAATTCAAATGCAACACAAATCAGCTATTAGGAAGAGAGAATGAGGAGCAGGGGAATTAGTTCCTCTTTCCTGTTTACAGTTTCGTGAGTTCAGGGCCAATGTCTTTCTCAAGTATGTTCATCTGCTTTAATTCCATTTCTTTTTATCCACTCAGACAACAATTATCCAATAATCAGTTTTTAAATGACCTATCGAGCTGCTTTATTTAAGGGAGAGTATACAACATTTTTGCCTTTGCCTCCATTCTCTATATTAGGAACAATGAAACCATCCGAGGCTTAGCTGTGGTTGAGATCACCTATCAATCATTGGGTTTGTAGAGTGCTCAATCTTAGGCATGGGATTTGGTGGGCCAAAGGACCTGTTTCTGTGCTATGTGACTCTATCACAACGTGCTTTCGGCTCTGTAGCACTCCTGTTCATAAATGTTGGCACCGCTTTCTCGAGGATGATTGGATGCAGCCGTTGGAGCTGCATCTCGAGAGGGTAAGATATGTTTTGAAAGGATAATGGCTATGTTTCTATGATGTTACTGGAAAGAGAAGATAAATTAATACTGAGTGTTGATGATGAGGTGTTGGTTGATTTGTCCCTTGGCTCTTTGTTGTGTAATTTCCTGCCTCCCAATTGTTCGGCAAGGAATTACCCATGGGTCCTAATAAAGGAGAAGAGGGATGGAGCAACAACATTTCCGATTGTCTGTTTACAGGTTGTTTGCTGAGGTGTTTCCAGGGTTCCAGCTGGAGCCTATCACTCATCAGCCTTGTTATCCCAGTGCCATCTCTGTGGAACACATCTTCTGGTCAATGGGAACAGGCAAAGGGAGAAACGGAGGGATTCCCATAGACTGGATTCTGAAGCCAGATCCCATTGAACTGAAGATAGACACAAAAAGCTGCAGTAACTCAGCGGGACAGGTAGCATCTCTGGAGATAAGAAATGGGTGACGTTTTGGGTCGAGACCCTTCTTCAGACTGGTTAAGGATAAGGGAAACAAGAGATATAGACGGTGATGTAGAGAGATAAAGAACAATGAATGAAAGATATGCAAAAAGGTAATGATGATAAAGGAAATAGGCCATTGTAAGCTGTTTATAGAATGAAAATGAGAAGCTAGTGCGACTTGGGTGGGGGAGGGATAGAGAGAGGGGATTCCGGGGGCTACCTGAAGTGAGAGAAATCAATATTCATACCACTGGGCTGCAAGCTGCCCAAGTGAAATATGAGATGCTGTTACACCAATTTGATTTTAGCCTCACTATGACAATGGAGGAGTCAGTGGACAGAAAGGTCTGTGTCAGAATGGGAAGAAGAATTAAAGTGTTCAGCAACTGGGAGATCAGGTTGGTTCAGGCGAGCTGAGCAAAGGTGTTCCACGAAACGATCGCCCAGTCTGCGAATGGTCTCACCGATGTATAAGAGTCCACATCTTGAACAACGGATACAGTAGATGAGGTTGGAGGAGATGCAAGTGAACGTGCCTAACGTGAAAGGACTGTCGGGGTCCCTGGACAGAATCGAGGGAGGAGGTATAGCGGCAGGGTTGCATCTTCTGTGGTTGCAGAGATAAGTACCTGGGGAGGCGGTGGTTTGGGTGGGAAGGGATGAATAAACCAGGGAGTTGCGGAGGGAAAGGTCTCTGCGGGTGGATAGGGGTGGAGATGGGAAAATGTGGCTTGTGATGGGATCCTGTTGGAGGTGGCAGAAATTTTGGAGGATTATGTGTTGTATGTGACGGCTGATGGGGTGGAAGGTAAGGACTAGGGGGGCTATGTCTCTATTGCAACTAGGGGGAGGGGGAGCAAGAGCAAGGCTGTGGGGTGCCGAGGAGACACGAGTGAGGGCCTCATCTATGATGGGAGAGGGGAAGCCCACGTTCCCTAAAGAATGAGGACATCACGGATGTTCTCGTATGGAACACCTCATCTTGGGCGCAGATGTGGTGTAGACGGAGGAATTGGGAGTAGGGGATAGAGTCTTTCCAGGAAGCAGGGTGGGAAGAAGTGTAGTCGAGATAGTTGTGGGAATCAGTGGGTTTGTAATAGACATCAGTCAATAGTCTTTTTCCTGTAATGGAGACTGTGAGATCAAGAAAGGGAAGGAAGGTGTCGGAGATGTCCAAGTAAATTTGAGTGCAGGATAAAAATTGGTGATGAAGTCCATGAGTTCTGCATGATGCAGTCATCAATGTAACGGAGATAGAGTTCAGAGACGCCTCTGTTCGGCCAGTGTACGCCTGGAACAGGGATTGTTCAACGTACTGTACAAAGAGGCAGGCATAGCTGGAGCCCATGCGGGTGCCCATAGCTATGCCTTGGACTTGGAGGAAGTGGGAGTCGTCGAGGGAGAAGTTATTGTGGGGAGGACCAGCTCTGCTAGGCTGAGTAGACTGTTAGTAGAGGGAAATTGGATCGTTCTGCAGTCCAGGAAGAAACGGAGGGCTTTAAGGCCTTCCTGGTGAGGGGTGGAGGTGTAGAGTAACTGAACGTCCATAGTAAAGATGAGGGAGTGGGGGCTCTGAAAGCGGAAGTCATTAAAGAGACAAAGGGCATGTGAGGTATCTGGGTCATAGGTTGGGAGAGATTGGACCAGGGGGAATAGGATGCAGTCGAGGTACGTGGAAATCATTTCCGTGGGACAGGAGCAGGCAGAAACAATGGGCCCGCCAGGGCAGTTGTGTTTGTGGATTTTGGGGAGAAGGTAAAACCGGGCTGTGCGGGGCCGGGAAATGATACCGTTGGAGGCTGTGGAAAGTAGACAGCCAGAAGTGATGAATTCAGTAATGGTGTTTGAGATTAAGGCCTGGTGGTTCCTTCTTTACAACACTGGTACCTCTCTCCCACAGACACCCTTGCAAGTGGTCCAGGCCCTCCAAGAAGCCTGGCATCAACAAAGGCCCCGGTCAAATTAAATAAAACAGACAAGGCTGGAATCACTTCGCTAATCAGTCAGTAGCTGTGGAGAGAACCAGAGCGAAGGCTCTTTCTCAATATGGGAAAAGATAGAAAACAACCTCAGGAAGGAAGGGGGAGGATTGATAAGCAAAGGATAGGTTGATGCCAGGGTTGCTTTCGAGATAAGTTGTCATGAGCTGGTTACTGAGGGCAGTTAATGAGTGAAAATGCAAACTAAGGAGCACAAAACGTGGTGAAGTGATGGCGGTGAGACATGGACTGAGCCAGTGCGCCAAGGTGTGCCCATGGACCCTGGCTGTGTTGCCTGTCCTTCATCACATATCCCACGATGATTCTCCATGGTTGGATACCCATTCTTTGTACAGAACCGGAAATTACCCTTTCCTGAGTTGGATTTCTCAGGGTTAAGTACTGTTATCCTTCCTCAAAACTTTCAATCTCTCCTCAGACTTTCACACATTCTCCTACACCACCTTTCTTGTCCCTCATCCAACACATGGTTTGGACCTACCATGTTTCATCACTTCAATCCTCCCCTCCCCACATCTCCTGTTCTTCGGCCTCATTCCTCCCACCAGCTCTACACCCTGTCTGCCTCAGTGCTGTGGCTAATAGCGGGGGTTGTGTGGATAAACTGTTCACACAACTGAAGGAGGCTGAGAATGTGAGTTCCCAGAATTAATGAAAATTGCTCCTACATAGAAACATAGAAAATAGGTGCAGGAGGAGGCCATTCGGCCCTTTGAGCCAGCACAGCCATTCATTGTGATCATGGCTGATCGTCCGCTATCAATAACCCGTGCCTGCCTTCTCCCCATATCCCTTGACTCCACTAGCCCCTAGAGCTCTATCCAACTCTCTCTTAAATCCATCCAGTGATTTGGCCTTCACTGCCCTCTGTGGCAGGAAATTCCATAAATTCACAACTCTCTGGGTAAAAAAGATTTTCCTCAGCTCAGTCTTAAATGACCTCCCCTTTATTCTAAGACTGTGGCCCCTGGTTCTGGACTCACCCAATATTGGGAACATTCTTCCTGCATCTAGCTTGTCCAGTCCTTTTATAATTTTATGTTTCTATAAGATACCCCCTCATCCTTCTAAACTCCAGTGAATACAAGCCTAGTCTTTTCAATCTTTCCTCATATGACAGTCCCGCCATCCCAGGGATTCTGCTGGATTTCTCTCTCAGTTTTGGTTAGATCTCAGCCCCATTTCATTTGTTTCCAGACCAATGGCTTTATGTTGCCTGATCATAATCCCAGGCTTGGGTTCTGCATCGCTCACTCAGTCTGCTCTATGCCTGTCAACAACAGGGCTGGGCTCTTGGTCATGTGGGCGCTTCAAACACAACGTGGCCAAGATCCAAAATAACACAATGCTGACATACATGAAGCCACTGGCTCCCTCATTCCAATCGCAAGCACATCACAAGGAACGTTCAGTTCCCACGATCTTCAAATCTGATCAAAAAAACATTGCAAAAATGTAATGGCAATAGATAACTGTAGTGTGGACTGTCAATAGGCTTGGCTTTGACACACTGCTGACTTTGAACCGTGAGCCTCACTTGCTACAGGACTATTGTTTACCTGTTCCAAATATCAAAACACTTCTCCGTGGATTTATTCTGCCACAGTTAATGATGTGTGACAGGAATGCTGAGCTTCAATAACAAGTTGTAATCTGCATCATTTACTCAGGATTTGAAGATTTCTAGAGATGGAAAAATGCATTATCCGGCCTTTGAGCTTAAAAGTCTAAAACTGGAGTGCTGAACAAGGTTTAGGTGTCTCTTTAGAAACTCTTCCCCCTACTGGAGGGAGATTCAATCAGACCACTTTGGGAAGGGCACATTAAACATGTGTGCTGCACACAATCATACGAATCCCTGACACAACCTGCAATTATTCGGATTCAATGCTCCTGACAGAAGAGTGTAGGATTCTGGAGAGTGAACTGGTCTCTTATCTGCACTGGATTAAATTAATGGATACCTCAAGATTACCGCACCCTGAGATTCATACACCCTTTGGTTGCCCTGTTTGAGGAAGGATGTCATCAAGCTGGAATGCATGCGGAAAATATTCACCAGGACGTTGCCAGTACTTGAATTATAAGGAGAGGCTGTTTAGCCTAGGATTTCTTCCCTGGAGCGTAGGGGGGTATGGAGGTAGAGGTGGTTCTGGTATAAAGGGCGTTTCCATACTGTGAATTGAATACAGCACTGTTGATGAATAGGGGAACATGTGTGCCATATTGGTTATAAGGCAATTTTGATTGGAAACTAGAGAACTATTTTTAAAAAATTACTTTGAAAATTGGAAAGTAGGGAAAAAGCTGTTTGGGGGGAAAAAAGTGTAGGAAAAACACTGTAACATTCCTGTAGTAATCGGACACCATTGTCTCTTAAAAGCACAGTTTTATTTTGTCAGTTTCACCACGGATTATCATTGAAATTGACTAGCAATTGCTTCTATTGATGCTTGTGTAATGATACTCTATTAAACAATGTAACATACAGCCTTTAGTATTTTCAGTTTGCAGTATCAAAAATAAACCTTTAATTTTGGAAATCCTGTGGGGGAAAAAAGTAACTGTTGTTGTGAGTCTGAAACTAAAGATAAGGGGGAATTCCTTTAGGACCGAGATGAGGAAAACATTCTTTACACAGAGAGTGGTGAGTCTCTGGAATTCTCTGCCACAGAAGGTAGTTGAGGCCAGTTCATTGGCTATATTTAAGAGGGCGTTAGATGTGGCACTTGTGGCTAAAGGGATCAGGGGGTATGGAGAGAAGGCAGGTACGGGATACTGAGTCGGATGATCAGCCATGATCCCATTGAATGGCGGTGCAGGCTCGAAGGGCCGAATGGCCTACTCTTGCACTCTATGTTTTTATGAAACTTGAGCCTCAAACTGTTTTTTTCTCAATTGTTTTTAAAACTCAATTTTCTATGGCACAAGGTTTCTTAGGAACAAAACCCTTGTGTTATGGCAGGTAAAATACAAATGATATAGTATATATAGAATTATATGTACTGTGCATTCAAAAAGTATTCAGATCCCTTCACTTTTTCCACATTTTGTTACGTTACAGCCTTATTTTAAAATGGATTTAAAAAAAAATTTAAATCATAAATCTACACACAATACCCCAGAAAGAAGAAGCAAAAACATGTGTTTAGAAATTTTTGCAAAGTATTTATAAATAAATAACTAAAATATCACATTTACATAAGTATTCAAATCCTTTGCTGTGACACTCAAAATTGTGCTTAGGTTCATCCTGTTTCCATTGATTATCCTTGAGATGTTTCTACAATTTGATTGGATTCCACCAGTGGTAAATTAAATTGATTGGACATGATTTGGAAAGGCACACACCTGTCTATATAAGGTCCCACGGTTGACAGTGCATGTCAGAGCAAAAAACAAGCTATGAAGACAAAGGAATTGTCCATAGACCTCTGAGACAGGATTGTGTCGAGACACAGATCTGGGGAAGGGTATAAAACACTTTCTGCAGCTTTGCAGGTCCTGAAGACCACATCATTCTTAGATGGAAGAACTTTGGAACCACCAGGACTCTTCATAGAGCTGGCCACCCGGCCAAACTGAGCAATTGGGGGAAAAGGGCCTTGGTCAGGGAGGTGACCAAGAAAGATAAACGGAGAAACGTTCAGAGAGATCCTTGATGAAAACCTGCTCCAGAGTGTTCTGGACCTCATACTGGACAACGACCCTAAGCACACAGCCAATACAACGCAGGAGCGGCTTCGTGACAAGTCTGTGAATGTCCCTGAGTGGCCCAGCCAGAGCCCGGACTTGAACCCGATCGAACATCTCTGGAGGGACCTGAAAATAGCTAAACATCAACGCTCCCCATCCAACCTGACAGAGCTTGAGAGGATCTGCAGAGAAGAATGGGAGAAATTACCCAAATACAGGTGTGCCAAGCTTGCAGTGTCATACCCAAGAAGACTTGAGGCTGTAATCGCTGCCAAAGATGCCTCAACAAAGTACTGAGTAAAGGTTTGAATACTTATGTAAATGTGATATTTCAGTTTTTTTTTAAATTACTTTGCAAAAATTTCTAAATGCCTGTTTTCGCTTTTTTATTATGAGGTATTGTGCATAGATTGATGATTTAAAAAAAAAAAAATCAATTTTAGAATAAGGCTGTAACATAACAAAATGTGGGAAAAGTGAAGGGGTCTGAATACTTTCTGAATGCACTGTATGTACAAAGTCATGAGAAGCATAGATAGTTATTTTTCCCAGGGTAGAGTCCAGAACTAGGCGTAAGATTAAGGTGAGAGAGGAAATATTAAAAGAGACCTGAGCAGCAATTTCTTCACCCAGAGGGTTGTGCGTACATGGAACAAGCTGTAGAGGTGGTTTCAATGCCAATCTTTCCAATAAATTAAACAGGTACAGGAGTCATAAGAAACTGCAGATGTTGGAGTCCTGAGCAAAAACAAACTGCTGGAGGAACTCAGCAGGTCTGACAGTATCTGTGGAGGGCATGAACAAATAATGTTTTGGGTCAGGACTCGTCTTGAGACTCATTTGAGTAGTGGGAGGAAACTGGAAAAGAGAGGTGGGTTCAGGGCAAGTGATAAATGGATTCAAAAGTGGGGCGGGGGGGGGGGGAAGTAATTGGCTGATGGATGTAAGTAAAAAGGGATAGAGGTGAAAAGGAGACAATAGGTAATGAAAAGCAATGTGAAATATAAAGCCAGTGGGAGGAATATGGGTGAAAGGATCAGACTATCAACTATCTACTACAAATCTTCCAACTCCCAGTTACATTGATTACAACTCCTCCCACCCTGCCTCTTGCAAGGACAGCATCACTTACTTTCAATTTCTCTATTTCTGCTATATCTTCCAAGATGAGGCTTTCACTCCAGGGCATCTGAGAATAGTTTAGTGTAGTTTATTGTCATGTGTGCAGAGGTACAATTAAAAACCTTTTTTGTTGCTTCCTATCCAGTCAGTGGAAAGACTATACGTGAAAGATGTTCTTTTGTCAGTAAAACATGGCTTTCCCCTGCTGCTGTGGATGGAGCCTTTACCCACGTCTCCTCTGTGGCCCACAGTTCTGCTCTCCCTCCCCCCAAATGGAAATAGGATAGAATTCCTGTGGTCCTCACCTTTAATTCCATCAGCCTCCGCATCCAACACATCGTTCTCTGAAATTTGCACCATCTTCAATGTGACTGTCAGGTACATCTTCCCGTCCCCACCCCTTTCCATAGACACCGCTCGCTCCACAACTTCATTTACTCATCTTCCTATCCACCCGCCCAGATACCTTTTCTTGTAACCGCAGGATATGTAACATCTTTCTCCATGCCTTCTCCAGGGACCCAGCAGTTCTTCAAAGTTCACATGCACTTCTTCCAACCTATCTATTGCATCTAGTGCTCCTGAAGTGACCTTTTTAACATCGGCAGGACTGAGATGACCATTTCGCCAAACCATTGCCCCCTGTCCATCAAGGCCTGACGGATCTCCCTGATGCTAAAGGGGCTGTCTCACTTGGGCAACCTAATCTGCGAGTTTAGAAGAGTGTCTTCGACCTTCAAACTTGCAGCATGGTCGACACGTGGCCCTATGAGGTCGCTGGAACTCTCCTTCATGCTCAAGGGAAGTTCCCGAATGCTAGTGGCCTCAGCTAGGTCGTGGAACATTTTTCTACATGTTGAAACATTTTCAGCGAGTAAAATTTGGTCGGCATGGTTATTTTTAACTCGTAGTGCAGTGGAGTGGGGTCGCTATTTAGTTACAGGCAGTCGAGGGCAGCCGTAAAATGCCCACTAAACTTTATTATACTTCTTAAAAGTATCTCTCCCCCCCTTCTCTCTTCTCCTCTTCTCTCCCCTTCTCCCTCCCGTCACCCCCCCCCCCAATCATCTTAATCGCGGGTGTGAATTTCAGACAGCGCTTTCCCTGACCCCCGCCTTTCCTGTGTGTGTGTGTGTGTGTGTGTGTGTGTGTGTGTGTGTCTGGCGCGCGGTTGCAACACGGACGGTCGATTCAGCGCGAGGCTTGCCAGGCTAGTGCCCTCCAGTTTACCTTTTCTTAACTCGCGGAGTAGAGTCCTTGGCCTCCTCCACTACCAGAGTAAGGCCACAAGCAAACAAGAGGAAGAGCCTCATATTCCGCTTGGATAGCTTACCCAATGATATGAGCATTAAATTCTTGTCATCTCCATTCCCCCTCACACTTTCTCTTCCCCTGCCCCCACTCCAGTGCGCACACATTTCTCCCACCACATTTGTCACCTTGCATCTTGCCTCTCTTCAGTTTGCTCATCTCCCATCCCCGAGTCCATATTTTCCTTTTATCCTTTCCCTCACTTGACCCATTCCACCCATATCTCTCCTTCCAACTTTAGATTCCACATCGTATCTTCTTTCCTTATCTTACACCTTTTTGTTGGCTTTTTACCATTAGAATTTGTCACCTACGCCACCCATCTGCTAATCACCACACTTTGCCCCTCTTCTCTTTTTGAGCCTCCTCCTCCCTCCTACCCATGTCTGAAGATGGGTCCCGACCTGAAACATCATCTGTCTACCATCTCCACAGATGCTGTCTGAGATGCTATTTCCAACATCCCCCCCCTTTTTATTTCAGATATCCAGCATTTGTGTTTTTTGCAGGCTGCCAATAATAACTGTAGATTTATTATTAATGCGGTGACCTTATAATACACCTATGGATTTAGAACATGAGATTTTGGATACCTCGTTTAGTAAGGGTGTCATGAACATTTCTTCTTATTTCTAAAAGGAAAAAAGTATTCACAATTCAGCATTGAACACTACTCTTTCCAACTTGACCATTTCTTATATCTAGAATGTTATAAATATGGATCCAAAACTTCCATCCAATGAATTGGTGTAGAGTTGTGTCACCCTCATGTGGTGTGATGTCCAACTGTGCCGCTGCAGCAGCCACCCACCACCAGATGGGGCCAGCGCGCCTCGAAAGGCAAGGGCGTTATTCAGTGTGACAGAGTCAATGAAATCTGCTTCATTTTACTCTTATTCCAGTCAGCACCCTGACTCTGTAAATGTGAACCGGTAACACATTCAAGCAGCAAGAGCAAAGTACTGCAGATGATGGAGAAAAACAGAGGACT
The DNA here is from genome assembly GCA_963514005.1 of Raja brachyura. Next base: position 12,466,482 of record OY740820.1, read on the forward strand.
TGCTGGAAATACTCAGCTGGTCCGCCAGCTTCTGTGGAGAGGGTCTATGGGGTGAACCCGGTCCATCGCGATGTTGCCCAGCCCCCTGTACTAACCGGGGCCACGTGTAGAGGGGTGATCTTGCTGACACCGCTGTGCATGATGTGGTCTCAATGATGGGTTGCAAGCCTTGCCCCAGAGTGCCCGGACAGCCTCTGAGGCGTGAGGAGTTGGGGCACACACTGTGCCTGCTCTCACAGCCAGTCAGCCTTTTTATAATTTTTAAATTGCCTCTGATATTGAGATATTTAATTAAAGAATGTTAAAGGCAATGTAAATAATTAACAAAAATCCATGAAAATTGACAAACAAAAAAGTTATTAAAATATAAAAACTTGCAAATCAATACTGACACAAATTTACAAAATGATTAAAAACACCTTCCTCAGTCTTAAACTCCTCGGGGAAATGATAATCAGTCCAATCCCGGCTCCAAGGCTGGGGAATTTCAGTGCGACTGGTCTCTGTGTAGAGTCTTGTAGTGGATGGATGGTGTGTGTCACTCTGGACACATGGAGGGGAAGGCGAGTTTCGTTTAGATTAATTTGAGGCACAGAGTGGAAACAGGCCCTTCAACCCACCGAGTCCACATCAACCAACGATCACCCATACACTAGTTCGTTGTTATCCCACTAGTGCATCCTACACACTAGGGACAATTTACAGAAGCCAATTAAACTACAAACCTGTGGAATGTGGAGGAAACTGGAGCTCCTGAAGAAAACCCACACGGTCACAGGGAGAACGCACAAAGTCCGTTTGTTGTTATGAAACAGCACAATAAAGTGGTGGGGAGGGGAAGAGAACACGTGGAGCTGTGATGCAGACCCAGCCATGTGTTGCTTGCCGTGGTTTACTTGGGGCATGTATCTTGTGACACCAAAATGTCAATCCAGTGTTCGGTGAGGTGACAGCTCTAAGATCCTGATGAAATAGGTGGTTTCTTCTCATTGTTCTGGGTTACACCCAGCAACAATTGCAATTAGTCACAAAAAGCTTAAGTAACTCAGCAGGACATCTCTGGATAGAAGGAATAGGTGACGTTTCAGGTCGAGACCCTTCTTTAGACTTCTATTCAGAGATGTTGCCTGTCCAGATTTTACTCCAGAGTTACTCCAGCTTTTTGAGTCTATCTTTGGTGTAAACCAGCATCTGCAGTTCCCTCCTAAACAATTTTAATAGATTTTTGTTCATCGTCTTGGTTTTGAGACCAAGCATTTAAGATTAATTTGAATCTTAATTTTACCACTGGCTCAGTGTTTTCACCTGCAGTAACCACTCACTGGAAAAAGCTTTCATCAGGGAAATGAGAATCGTGTTCACAAGTCATTGTGATTGTGGCTGTACTGTCTGAAGACATGAAGGTTCAATAACATGTTTCAAAAAACAACCAGATAAAAACTTATCCTGAGCACGGAAGAGCAATGAATTGGATTATTCTCTCAGAGAATGGATGGCCTCACATGCCATTTCATTCTGGCCCGGGATTTGCAGATGTCAGGCTCGTTGTTGTCAAGTGCTGAGCAGTCAGGGGAATCGAGTCCATCAAATCCTCTGCTGGGTCTGTAATTTAGTCACAGCTTTTTTCAGGAGATTCACTATTCAGAAATTGCAATCCTATCATATGTTTTGACTTTGAATTCCTTCAAATGAATTTCAGAAAGAGAAATCTTTCCAATGAAGGAATGATTGTTAATCCCCCCCTCCCTATTAATCCTTCCCGATTTATTTGAAAATGGTCTGGTACTCTATAACATTGAAAAGGTAATCAATTACTGTACTGGATAATGAGATATTTGCTTTGATGCAATTTCAATGACCTGCTGTGATTGCTGATTCCCTGTCAAGACCTCCCTGTTCACTTCCTACTGTGGGAGCTTCCACATGCATACTTTAGGATTCACTTGGTGAGGGTGCTCCCCTTATCCTTGCAGTGTTCAATGTTTTGGAGCCCAATAACTGAATCAAGGTGGCAGAGGCGAGGTGGTGCAATCACCATCACCAGGTCAGTGGATGCCCCTCACACCTTTCTTGGGCAGTGGTGGTGTGGTGTGAGGCAGGCAGATCCCTCCCAAATCCTAAGCCACAGGAGGAACTCAGCGGGTTGGGCAGCATATGTGGAGGGAAATATAGACAGTTGACATTTCGGGCTGAAACCCTGCATCAGAACCTGAAACGGTGCCCTCCACAGATGCTGCCTGACCCACTGAGTTCTTCCAACAGCTCTCCTTTTTTTGCTCCAGATTCCAGCATTGCTCCCAGTCCTCTAAAAGCCATCCAAACCACACATACTCTGTAAGCATTCACTAATCCTCAAACTAACTCCTGAGGAAAGAGACCAAACAAGGATTGTGATTGTCTCATAAAAAGATTTATTACTTTTTTTGCCTAAATGCACAAGGCAAGGTACAGTACTGTATAAAAAAAGAACTCCTTAATATACACTTTACATGTGATACACCAGTAAGAGCTTCCATTTCACTTAAAGAAACCAAATCCAACGCAGCAACAAAAAAAATAGGTTGTAAACGTCTACACTTCAAGTACCGTGAGGCTCCGTCAGTCTGACGCACAGCTACATTCACGGGGTGGGGAGGGGAGTGGGTTCAGGAAACTATACAAGTGAGAGAAAGAATGGCCAGCCTTCCCCTCTGGCTGGGGAGGAAGGGGGTCAGTGCACCCTCGTGATCCGTGAAGGATAGTGGCAGAGCTACTGTGATGGCAGAGACCCGGAGCTCTGGGAGACGTACATCCCGGGGAGAGAGAATGTCCCGGCAGCAGAGACTGCTGGAACTACCAATGGATTCTCAACATTATCATGGATCATCCCCACAATCGGGTGGGTGACCAGTCTGGTTATTGACGTCAACAAGTCACCGACGGGGCAAGTTTGATAACCTCCTGTGGAATCAGTTCCTAATGACCACAGGATGGAGAGGGGACAGCCCGGCACAGTTCCACGTGGTAATGGTTGGATGCCAGATGCCAGGGGTGGACTATTTATGGGTAGGATTGCAAGTCCGTGTGGTGTAGTGACTGGGATTTTGTATCTGAGCTTTCAAAGAATGTGGTTGCTATTTCCAAATGCTCGGATGATGCAGGGAGCAAGAGTTTGTTTCTGCCCTTCAGTGTTCCCTTTTATATTGAAACCCTTAGTAAATGGCAGAACCAAGGGTTTGCCATGTTCTGCGCTGGAACAGATGGTCCCAGCTGGGCTGGATATTGACCTGTGACCCACAGGGACTGGAGCTTCGGCAGACCTGATGGAAAGATGAACAGGAACTCTCTGACCCTGGACAAGAAGTGCATCATCCAAACCATCCTGGACTGACTAAGCTGGGTCAGTGTGTAGGTCGTACGCCAGAGCAGTGTTCAGGTCATAGTGAAGGGGCGTCCCTCTTCAACCCATGTAATGCACGTTCCAAATGTGAAGCATGCCACGCAACACGACTGAGCATCCAAGGGCAGCACCAGTGCCAATTAGTCAGAGAATGGCACAGACTCGGGCAGCGTCCATCAGCTGGGCAGAGGTCCGCGCCAATCTTCAACACTAAGATGCAACTCCTGGAACCGCCTCTGTTCTTGCTTCAGTTAAATGAGGGCTTTAAGATGGTATGGATTTAAGGAGACAAATGTACTGATCTGGAGGAACAGATCTAAGGCCTCCCAGTGTTTACTCATTTAAGGACCGCGGTGGAGGGATGTAACCACACATCTCTGTGTGACCATGGGAGTGAGTGTGGGTGACTGTGAGGCTGGGTCAGAAATAAGACAGGTTTGTGGTGCTCAGAGTTCCATCAATAGCCCAGGAAGCGAGTTGATTCAATAGACTGTTCTCCTTGGAATGATCAGGAATTTAACTCTGGCCTTTGAGAGAGTATGACAGGTGAGGTGTTTTGTACAAGAGGCGTGCACTCCAGAATCACCAGGTTTTTAATCCTACCTCAGCATTGAATCTAGTCATTCCAAAGGAGAACCCAAGGATGCTGTTGGATTCACCAGTACCAAACAGCAGTGTTCAAGAAAGGTAAATATCACATAATTAGGATTTTGGAAACAAATTCACCCACAAACAAAAAATTCCAGAAACCAGAATCTTGGACATTTTTCATTAAAAAAAAATTAAACATTTTACAATAGTTTCTCTGTACAATATTTACAGCAAACAGCACCTGGCAACAGTGAAGAGGTTCTGCACACGAGAGGTGGGGACAATACATATTGGTGGTGGGAGAAGGGCAAGGAAGAGAGAGAGAGAGAGAGAGAGAGAGCTGGGCAGGTGTCGTGAAATAAAGGCAGCAAAAAAGTCAAGAATTGCCAAGACGATCGCAGCGAGGCATCGCGGGGGAAAACACCAAAAAACCCAAAACAGTGAAAACAGGTTGTAAAATGAACTGCGGCCATTTGTGAGCCTTTGTTGAACACTTCACTCTTTGACAACGTGATGACACAGACTGAGTTTCTACGTTCCTTTACGTGCAGTGTAACACACCCAGGCCCTGACTTATTCTCATGGCCATACCTAAACTGGATATGAAGCCCACACTTCACCATTCTGGGGAAAAGCTTGATGACCAATTTCAAATGTCACAGCGTTTCAGCAAACTTCACCTCCACTTTCCTCTTCCCACAAACTTAACATTTGTTGCAAATCTATGGCCAAAGTTAGTCCCCACCCTGCAGCCCAACAAGCTGGTTACAACCTGGTTGAAGGGTGGACTGTGGAGGTGGATGCAAGCTGCCATGCAAATGCAGCACTGACTGGAGGTTGCTGTATGGAAGGGGGCAGAGCGATTCAATGTTGTGCAGCCACACCAGTAACTCATTGCTGGGGTCACACCCAGCCCTATCCATCAGGCCTGCTCTTAGAAATGTGTAGGAGGAAAAATTATTTATCCTCGTTGCTCGAGTGAAGGGATCAGCATTTTGAGTCAACAAGTTTTAAAGTCACCCACTCTGAAAACTCTTGAGAATTTGGAAAGCAGCCCATTTAGACACCCGTGTCCAATATTTCCAAATTGGATAAAAGATGTTTGAGGTGGAGAAAAGATCAGCTGACCCTGGGCGTCCCCAGCATGTTCTGCACAGAACACAACTCAGTTAACTTGCTAAAAGTATGACAATTTGTGGTGGAATATTGATATAGTGTACTGAAAACCATTCTAGTTTGGACACCCTCGCTCCTGGCCAGCCAGCATGGCTCCAAATCTCCTCACAATCTCATCAGAAGGAGATTATAACAAGACAAAACATGTCAGGATTTCTAACTGTCCAAGCATGTACAGAGGTTCAGTGACGAGAAGTGAAAGCTTAAAATTGTATCCTACGGTTCACTATCCTGCAGATGAGCAGGGTGCCTGCTTTGTCTAGTTGACAGGTTTGGTAGAAATAGCAGAGGGAAATGAAGTGGTTTACAGCTGTTGATCTTATTCCTAAATGCAGAAGTCATCTTCTGGTCCTGCTCTCAACTTATAAAATATCCTATTTACATTTCTCAAGGCCTTGGGATACCGATTCTGCCTTTCTTTAGCCAGTCAGGCATGTCCTTCATACGCAACATGTTTACAAGGGAGTCAATGGCTCTGACGGTTATGATAGATCTGGCGCTGACTAATAGGGAGGCAAGATCTGTGTGCCACTGCACTAACTCAGAAAAAGTTTCCAAAGTAACAAACTATATCTTTAAGTGCCTTCACTTGGAGTCAGAGGTGATCAGAACGACGAGAATGCTCGGATCATCCATTGTGCTTGGAGCTCGTGTCAGAATGATCCGTGCTCTTCCCAGCTTCGATTGTGTGCGTGGCATGTGTGCACGTACACGTGCAATGGGCGAGGTTGGAGAACGGTATAATTGGAACCATTTTTACTTATTTCATAGGACAGCTACCTGTGAATACAACTGCTCTCCTGCTACCTCGCGCATCTACAAGTCCTTCACGTGTGAGGTGAGGCAGAGCCAAGTGCTCCTCCTATGCTCGACTAATAAATATTGTGAGTGGAATTGGCTGGTGTGTTGTGATTCACTGGTCTTTCTCATATCTGGATGCAAACTCAGCCCACACTGATGACCAGCAACTTCCCCTCTGTTGCGTCGGCGGACTGGCCCAGAGGTTGATGCGATGCTGGGACGGGCAAGGTCTGTGGAATGCCGGTGTGAGCTATGGATAAGATATCACTGCGGTGGAGAGGGAGCTACTCTGCTCCATTGGCCTTGACATGCTACAGTTGAGCTAGAAGTGCTTAGTGCTAACAGCAGGTAACTGAAAGGGCATGGGCCAGTACTGACATCCTTCAGTCTGAGGAGCTAGCTTTGTCTGCACTGCCAATGTATTTAAATCAACTCTGGGCAGACACTAGCATTGCCCACTGGGTACAAAAAGGCCTGTCAACCCCTGTTAAACCTACGGTGGTGTCCAACTAACATGATGAGTCTCTCGCCCTCTAGGATGAGCCAGCTGCTTTATGCAAGTGGCAATAAAAACGTATTTGTCGTGATGGGGACTTTGACAGGGTTTGCGATGAAAAGGAACTGGGGATGAGAAGACACGTTAAAAGCACCAACATTGCCCAAACACCTTCATCCAGTCACTTAAAAACAACTTGCTCACTTGGTTCAGGACGTCAACAATGACAGAGTCACAGGAGTTCACCATGTCCCATCCAGGTGTGGCCAGGCCACGGGACAGCATGCAAGGGACAAGTCAGAACTATAGCAGGGACCAGTTTTACAGTGCCCCTCGATCCTTATGATGCAGTGAACTCAACAAATAGCAATGTACAGTCAATATTGGAAACTTCTTTCATTGAGGGGGATGGGTGGCATATTCTACAAGATATTTACACTGCGAGAAAGGCAGGCTGCTTTTGCTCATAGCCTCTGAGACACATACATAATAGGCATCAGGTCTCCAACACAAATGTCTGAGTCCGCAGGAGAAACATTACAATATTCTGCCCGACTTCACGGCAGGAACCAGGAACACCATTGAACTGATGTCTATAAAAATGCTGAGCGTCCTCATGTGATCCAGTCACATGACTTTGAACAAAGTAATCACTCCCTCTCACACCCTGAAACAGAAAATGTACAGGGTTAGAATCCAGCTAAGCTTTCAGCAATCTCTATGTGTGAACAGCGCTACAAGCTGCAATTTACCGAAATAATGTGTAATGTATCTTACAATAGATGGGTGGCAGAGTGACACAAATAGTGGAGCCACTGCCTCTCACCAGCAGGTTCGATTCTGAACTCAGGTGCTGTCATGTGGAAAATGTGCACGTTCTCCCTGCGGCCATGTGGGTTCCCCTGGGAGTCCAGTTTCCTCCCACACCCCAAATATGCTTGGGTCGGTAGACTAACTGATCACTAAGTTTCCCCCAGTGTGCAGGTTGGTAGAAACTGGCATGAATTGATGGGAATGGAATGGTTCGGTGAGCTGGCAAAGACTTGATGGGCTCAATATCCTCCTGCGGTTAGGAAACTATGCAAGGAAGAGGGTCTACATATCATGGCCGTCCACAATTTGACAGCTGTCCTTCACCAATTGCATGCATTTTCTCAAGTCCTTATGTTCGTGCTTTGATTTGTTGGAGGGCTTGGTATTTTTCTAAATTATCATACTTGTCTTTGCAATCACAGTGGGCTTTCCTCTTTTGTTCAGAGCAAGTACTTGAGCGGCATTTCTCTTCTGTCAACCCAAACCTGATGATGTTTAGTGTTAAAAGTTCAGGACTCTAGATGGCAGTTTTCAGGGCCTTGCTGAGTGGTTCTTGTCTTCATTATTGGTCAGGGGGAGGGTGCATTCTTTGGCTGTGCTTTCTTCTGATTCTGTGCATTTCCTGGGACCCTGCAGCAGCAGACTTCATCCAAAGTCATAAGGTCATAAGTGATAGAAGTAGAATTAAGCCATTCGGCCCATCAAGTCTACTCTGCCATTCAATCATGGCTGATCTATCTTTCCATCCTAACCCCATTCTCCTGCCTTCTCCCCATAACCCGACACTCGTACTAATCAAGAATCTGCCTATCTCTACCATAATCTATTGACTTGGCCTTCACAGCCATCTGTGGCAAAGAATTCCACAGATTCACTACCGTTGATCTTTGAATTTTGATTTTAGGCATTGTTCGAGCCTGCAAGATGGATCAGCCACGTCAGTGGAGAAGTGGCCAGCACTCCTTGTATCTCTGGTGAGGTAAAGGTTCTTTCGATCTAATCCCCACATAATGTATTGCTAGCAGTTTGCACCCGATTCTTTATACAGTTTATCTGTTATGTGAACTAAATACTTTGTTGTAAATCACAAGGTCATATTCAGCACTTCTGCTGAGAAGGGAGAAAGGTACTGGAATTGACATCTCCCTCGTTGCCAGCAATGCTGGTCCAGAAGTCTGTCCTTACTGACTCTTGCATAGTCATCGCTAAGTAAAATGATTCTTGTCTTCCTCAGGGATAGGAAGTAGCTCTTCATCATGACTGACATAAAACTCTTCTGTTTTTTCTTCCTCCGAATCAAAAGTTGCACCAATGTGCACTGGCACCATTGCAGACGGTTCAGAGTCATAAGGCTTTATAAATCTCTCTCTGCGGAGACTGTTCTTGATGGCAAAATCAACACCGTCAGTGTGCTTCTCATGTGCAGATTCTGCTCTCCAATCAGTGTGGCTGCTGCCCTACCAGTCAGCCCTCCCAGAACACCCTGTCTCTCGAGGTGCTGCAATGCTGATCCTCTGACGGGCAAGTTCTTAAGAGCCTGTCCCACTTGTCCGTCATTTGCGCGACCTCCAAAAATGTGGTTGGCGTGTTGTGACGCACGGGTAGCGTGTGGGTATCGCGGAACGGGCGCATGGAGAAACGTGGAGGAGTGTGGAGTTGCGTGCGTTATTGCGTGGCGCTCCAGGATTTCATGTTGCACGAAATCCTCGCGCGCCACCTGCGTGATGTATCACGTACGCACGCTGACGCATTGGCATCGCACGCAGGCATCCTGACGTCTCACGTGTATCGCATGGTTACGTCACCGTGCGTAACCATGCGTCGTCGTGCGCCGCAGGGTATTCTAATGACGCCTCACGCACCAGACGGCATGATGACGTGAGATTTGCAAGCGATGTTGCACGTAACGACGCGTCGACCTATTTTACATATGTCGCGTAAATGAGGCGCAAATGACGGCCAAGTGGGACAGGCCCTTTATGCACCTACTGGCAGCCTTCCCTCAGGTCAGCCGCTGCTTGCATTATCCATAACAGCTCCAAGGGTTGCACGTGGCGAAGGTGATGTTGTATTTTGGGCTATTGTTTGGGAGTAATCTGGTTTATCCAGACTGATATCCACCTGGGATGAGCGGGACATTTTATCATGTTGCTTTGAGCAGAAGGCATCTCAAGGAGGAATCTCAGACACACCTGCACTATCCTATTTCACATCCATCCTCACTCCCCAGTGCAAGATGACCATTGTATGAAGACCGCACATGTGAATTTGTGACTGAAGACTCCCAATGATCAGAGCACCCAACCCCATCTCTGTTGTGGTGGAGGGGATGACAGTTTGCAAGGAGCTGCCTCCGAGTTCTATCAGCACAGTCACTGCACACCAGTAACCTCACGAGCCCTGATGGACGATGAATCCAAATCAAACGCAAGGTATACAAGGTATAAATGGCTTCCTCTGCTAAAGCTCTTAAGAACTGGGGACTCTTCATCTGCCTCCATTACTGCTGAGTTATTAAAAGTTGTATCATTAGCTATCTGATAACCATCCCTTTGACTTCCCCGTATAAGTACCCCAACCAGGGGCATTGATCTCCAGATGACATTACATTTGGGTTCATTGTTACAACACAACTAAGGCTACAACCCGTAGATAAATTAACATGTACAACTCTATTAAATGCTCTCTCAATCTTTGCTCCAAGGTAAGGTTTCCCCATTCTATTACAGCTGTAATTCTTTGCCCCTTGGACCACTCTTCTGCACCCTCTCTCGGAGCTTGACTTTGTTTCTTCAGCAGTGACCAAAATTAGACGCACTTCCCCAGCTGTAAATCAACCAGGTTTAAATATTGGTCCTATGCAACCTTCCTGGTTGTGTACTCGACACCTTGATGTTTGTACCCAAGCCCATTTACTTCACTCTATCAACAGACTGCCACTTTCATGCCTGTGCACACACACACTCCGTTCTCTCGGCTCCCACACACACTAGAACTGTGCAACTGTGTAAATACTGCCTCGCCTCCTTCCTCCTGCCAAAACATAAATCCCATCTGTTGTTTGCTTGCCCTTCTGAAAAGCTATTTATGTTTTCTTCAACCCTTCCTTATCCTCGCTGTTTATGATACTTTTGGCGTCAGCTGCAAATCATGAAACATATCTGTGGATACACGGCCATATCCGCAGATTATTAGAACCAGTGGTCGGTCCCTGCATAGACACTGAGAAACTACACTGACTACCATCATCTTGTCTGAGACAGAAGTGTTAAACACAACTGTCGATGGTAATAATGAAAGGCAGAGCAGGCTTGAGCGGCCAAGTGATCGACTTAGAGCGTCATGGAGCTGTACTGAACTGAAACATGGCCTTCAGCTTACCACATCCATCCACTCCTGTTCCTATTTTCCTACAGTGCCCTCCATAATGTTTGGGACAAAGGCCCATCATTTATTTATTTACCTCTGTGCTCCACAATTTGAAATTTGTAATAGAAAAAAATCACATGTGGTTAAAGTGCACATTGTCAGATTTTAATAAAGGCTATTTTTATACAGTTTAGTTTCACCATGTAGAAATTACAGCAGTGTTTTATACATAGTCCCCCCATTTCAGGGCACCATAATGTTTGGGACACAGCAATGTCATGTAAATGAAAGTAGTCATGATTAGTATTTTGTTGCATATCCTTTGCATGCAATGACTGATTGAAGGCTGTGATTCATGGACATCACCAGTTGCTGGATGTCTTCTCTGGTGATGCTCTGCCAGGCCTGTATTTCAACCATCTTTAGCTTATACTTGTTTTGGGGGCTAGTCCCTTCAGTTTTCACTTCAGCATATAAAATACATGCTCAATGGGGTTCAGATTGGGTGATTGACTTGGCCACTCAAGAACTGACCATTGATCATTGTCTTACTGTAGAATGAACTGCCGGCCAATGGGTTTTGAGGCATTTGTTTCAACTTGAACAGATAGGATGTGTCTATACACCTCAGAATTCATAATGCTACTACCATCAGCAGTTGTATCATCAATGAAGATGAGTCAGAACCTTCAGCAGCCATACATGCCCAGACCATAACACCCCCACCACTATGTTTTAGACATGAGGTGGTATGCTTTGGATCTTGGGCAGTTCCTTCTCTCCTCCATACTTTGGCCTTGCCATTACTGTGATATGTTCATCTTCATATCATCTGTCCACAAGACCTTTTTCCAGAACTGTTGTTGTTCTTTTAAGTACTTCTTGGCAAACTGTAACCTGGCCATCCTTTTTTTGCAGCTAACCAGTGGTTTGCATCTTGCAGTGTAGCCTCTGTATTTCTGTTCATGAAGTCTTCTGCGGACAGTGGTCATTGACAAATCCACACCTGACTCCTGAAGAATGTTTCTGATCTGTCGGATTTTTATTTATTATAGAGAGTAATTCTTCCGTCATCAGCTGTGGAGGTATTCCTTGGCCTGCCAGTCCCTTTGCGATTAGTAAGCTCACCAGTGCTGTCTTTCTTCTTAATGATGTTCCAAACAGTTGATTTTGGCAAGCCTAAGGTTTGGCTGATGTCAATGTGCACTTTAACCACATGTGATTTTTTTCTATTACAAATCTCAAATTGTGGAGTACAGAGGCAAATAAATAAATGATGGGTCCTTGTCCCAAACATTATGGAGGGCACTGTACCTGGCTGTGCGTGTCACAATTACCAATTACTTCTGGCATCTCCTCCATACCAAAGAAGTGGTAGTTGTGGCAAGTCCATCGCAACCTCTAGCACCATCCCCAGCAGTCAGGCCCAGGCCCTTCTATTTTGTTTTAAGCACAGCTCTCTGATAGCTCCACAATAGCATCCACCCCCACGCATCATCTCCACCGCCTCCCCTTCTTGGTAAATGCCTCACTAAGCTCCAGACAAATCCTTGGCCCCATCTCTTTTCTTACCACCAGCTATTTACATCCCTAAATAATACCTCTAAGGAAGTCATACCGCATGGAAACAGCCCCTTTGGCCCAATTTGTCCATTTATCCATTGTTTACCTTTCCTATCGATGTAACTGTCCCAATGTCTTTTAAATGTTGTTATTGTAACTGCCTCAACTACTTCCTCTGGCAGCTCATTTCAGAAACCCACCACCTTCTGTGTGAATAAGCTGCCTCTTGGGTTCTTATTAAATCTTTCCCCTCTTACCTTAAACCTGTGTCCTCTAGCCCTGATTCCCCTCATGAGTCCCCCCACGATCCCCTCTATTTTCATATCCTGTTTGCCTTTATCTTTACTTCCGCCTCTTAAGGGCCTGTCCCACTTGGTGATTTTGCCGGCATCATATCAGTGTCGCCAAAAGATTTTGACCATTTCAAAATCCAGTGGCAACAAAAAAAAATGTTGCGACACTTGAAAAAACACCGTGCGTCATATGTCATCATGCCGCGTATTTTTCGGTGACCTGATACGTCAGTCAATGATGCAGAAAAAAATCGGCAAGTGAGACAGGCCCTTTACGATCCCTGTATTCAGCATGTTTCACTGAAGTTATTCCTTTAAAATACGCCAATTGCACCATTTCCTCCTCGTTCACCACATTCTCCATCCCCAGTCAGGCATGGAATTGTGTCTTAGCTATGCCTCTTTCCCACCCATGCAACAACTCAAAGTCGCAGGTGCAATTTTACCAGTTAATCTTTACCCGGTTCCTCTCTATTCAGATAATCTGCTTGCATTCATTGGTTAGCCCTACGTCAAAATACCAAACAGTTGGCTCCCTCATTCCCAGAACCATAAACAGCAATGCTTCTTTACTCTCAAGCTTAAACCACACTGATGAAGGAAAACTGCCTACGCACATTTCAAAAATGTCACCCCATCTTTACGTAAACACTAAAATCTATCACTGCATAATTTCCACAGGCAACTGAAGTCCCCCAATCTCAACAATCAACAGTTCTTTCACATCTGAGAGTAAACTGTCTGGTGAAATTACCATCATTATTCTACCTACTGATCTTTACAATACCCTCAGTGGCTTATCTGGTCCAATCATGATTCTGAATTATAACCCACTGGATTTTGCCCCTCAAGGACATTGACTCTCGCCAGAGCTCTAACAGCTGCCTTAATCAGTAATGCTACTGCTCCTCAAACATTTTGTCTTCCACTTCTGAACACCTTAACATTCATAGTTAGAGAGATACAGCATGGAAACATGCCCTTTTACCACCGAGTCTGCACCGACCATCAACCAACCGTTTTACACTGATTCCTTTTATTTTCTCCACATTCGCATCAAGTTCCCCCAGATTCTACCACTCACCAGCATCATGGGAAATTTACTGCAGCCCATTAACCTATACATATTTGAGATGTGGGAGCAGACAGAGTCATAGGGAGAACGTGTAAACTCCACAGAGTGCACCAGAGGTGAGGATGGAGCCTGGTGCTGTGTCTGGAGCTGTGAGGTGCGACACTGTGCTGCCCCCGAGTTCCCACTCCTAGAGCCTTTCTCTTGAGATGTGCCTGAAATCCCACCCCAACATCATACCGCACTCAGATATTTGTCCCAACAGTTTACCAACCTCATTCACTATCCTGTGTGTTTCCCTGCATGCCTTCAGTAAACAGACAACATAAAAGAGGAAAAATAATCTTTGATTTCTCTTACCATTCTCACCTTCTGGTTGGTGGGAACAGGGTGGACACCGAGGCTTGTGCGGCAGCCTGTTGGCTTGCGACAATGGCTGGGGAGGAGAGGCCTGTAAATGAAGGTGGACAGTCCTGGGATTAGGAGAGAGAATAATGCAGTGCGGCGGGCAGGCACCTTCCTCCCTACACACATGCGCTCCAGCAACCAACCCCCCACGTCCAGCCCATAGCCAGCAAGGGAAAAATAAATAGATCTAACACAACAAGAAATATACTGTGATGGATTTGTCTCCGAAGATCTTGCAATATCTTGTCCAGGGCATTACATGGACCAGGTCTTTAACTTTAGTCTTCAGAGATATAACGCGAAACAGGCCCATCGGCCCACCAAGTCCACGCTAACCAGCAATCATCCCATGTACTAGCACTATCCTACACACTAGGGACAATTTACAAACCTTTTTTTAATCAAAGCTAATTAACCTACAAACATCTTTGGAGTGCGGGGGGAAACTGGAGCACCCGGAGAAAACCCACGGGTCACAAAACGTACAAACTCCAATCAGACAGCACCCATAGTCAGGATTGTACCTAGGTCTCCGGTGCTGTAAGGCAGCAAGTCTACTGCTGTGCCCCTAGGGTGTGTTAGGAAGGATCTTGTGAAATATGTTATGCAACACGCTCAATGACAATGTGTCAGGACATTGTTGCACAGATGGAGCTTGGAAATCAGCAGAGGAGTAGGTCCTGCCCTCACCTCCCTCCTCAAGTGGATGTCCCTCCAGGCACTCTGCCCGGGCACCCGGAGACTGGATTAAAATAACGCTACAAATGGTTGGGATAATAAATTATTGTAAATGCACAACTAGTGACATATGTAAGAACATTTTAAATAATTTAACATCTTTTAAATTGCAAAACATCACAAAGGGAAAACATTCCACAGACTGCACGACAGCAAAGTATAATGAGATACGCAGTTACGCAATTGTGCTGTAATTTGGCATAATTATCGCATCCTTCCTTCAGGGAGTGCAGCTCAAGGTTTGCACCATGTATCCTCAGCTGACACAAAGTGGGAAGTGCAGCAAAGTTGCTCACTCCAGACCTGCTTCAGATGCAGCACCCCACACGTACACACAACTACTGAAAATTAAATCATTTTATTGCAAATGCAAACGTGTCTCCTCCTCGACATACCTGTTGCATATGGGAGGTCATATTGGCCTGGAAGCATTGGGTACCCCATTCCAAGATGATGATGCGAGGCCATCTGTCGCTGGGATGGGGAAGAGCGGGGCCGTTCCTTATCGATGTCTCGATCCCCTCGCTCCCTTTCATGAGGCGGCTTTTCACTCGTCTGTAATTGAAAGAGAAACAGTGCTCCTTACTATCACACACAAATTAGCCAAGGTTTGGCACTTATGCCTCAAATTGACTCGTCTGGCATTAAGCTTGAGATTAGTCAATCCAGTGCAGTATTGAGGGAGTGCTACGCCATCAGAGGTGTTGCCTTTTGTAGAGTCATAGAGGAATACAATATGGAAACAGGTCCTTCGGCCCAACATGTCTATGCAGACCAAAATGTCCATCTAAACTCGTCCCATTTGCCCTCATTAGGCCCCTATCCCTATAAACCTATCCTATGCATATCCATCATCATTTCCGCTGGCTGCAATGGGATTGCACCTGTAGCCATACCGTCCCCTCCCCACCCCTTTACCTTCCACCGGTACCACTCTCTCCATGATTCCCGAGTCTACTTGTCTCTCCCCACCCTGGCTCCACCCTGTCCCCTGGCACTTCCGCCTGCAACCGTAGGAGGTGTAAGTCTTGCTACTTAACCTCCTCCCTGGTGAGGCGAAACATTGAAAAATAGGTGCCGGAGTACGCCATTCGGCCCTTCGAGCCAGCACCGCCATTCAATAGGATCATGGCTGATCATCTAAAATCAGTACCTCATTCCTGCTTTTTCCCCATATCCCTTGATTCTTTTAGCCCTAAGAGCTAAATTTAACTCTCTCTTGAATACATCCAGTGAATTGGCCTCCACTGTCTTCTGTGGCAGAGAATTCCACAGGTTCGCAACTCTCCAGGTGAAAAAATGTTTCCACATCTCAGTCCTAAATGGCCTACCCCTTATTCTTACCCCTGGTTCTGGACTCCCCCATCATCGGGAACGTTTTTCAGGCCCGCCCAATCCTTTAAGGATTTTATATGTTTCTATAAGATTCCCTCTCATCCTTCTAAATTCCAGTGAATACAAGCCCAGTCGACCCATTCTTTCATCATATGTCAGTCCCGCCATCCTGTGAATTAACCTGGTGAACCTACGCTGCACTCCCTCAATAGCAATAATTTTCTTCCTCAAATTAGGAGACCAAAACTGCACACAATACTCCAGGTGCGGTCTTACCAGTGTTCTGTACAACTGCAGTAGCCCTGCTCCTTTGAAAACTCCTTGCCCCCAAACTCAAATCCTCTTGCAATGAAGGCCAACATGCCATTAGCTTTGCATGCTTCCTTTCAGTGACTGATGTACAAGCACACCCAGGTCTCATTGCACCACCCCTTTTCCTAACCGGACACCATTCAGATAATAATCTGCCTTCCTGTTCTTGCCATCAAAGTGGATAACCTCACATTTATGCACATTATACTGCATCTGCCCACTCAGCCAACGTATCCAATTCACCCTGCAGCCTCATAGCATCCTCCTCGCAGCTCACGCTTCCAGCTCTGTGTCATCGGCAAACTTGGAGATGTCACATTTAAAATCACTCGTCTAAATCGTTATATATATTGTAAATAATTGGGGTCCCAGTATCGAGCCTTGCGGCACCCCACTAGTCACTACCTGCCACCATGAAGATTCACTGGGGCCCAGCTACCTGTCAACGAAAGCACAAAAGATTTTTTTGAAGCTCTTTGGAAGTAGAGCCGGAGGTTTGCTGTGTATCCTGCCGAATAAACTGGCTGACGCGTCAATCATCTCAGCTGCTGCCTTTGAATTCCTGCTGTTTTCAAATAAGCAACTGCACTTGGCAACATGTGAACAGTAAGCACACTTCACAATTAATTAGTTGGGAAGCTAATTGAAGGACATGGTCAGGCAATGAAGTCACGTATTTTCCACTCTGCATGGTAATAAGTGTGTGCATCATACCAACCGCCCACAGACTGCACTCCAAGTAAGGTTCCGCAGCCATCACCTCTATATCTGGAAGGGCAGCTTGGAGTGTTCAACACACCACACAGTTGCAGAGCATCAAATAGCTCTTCTAATTTGCATTTAGAAGTATATTTTACAGATCATTTTATCAGTCCCCTCCCAGCTGTGCTGTAGCATGACCAGATAAGCTACAAAAGCCTACTTTCACCTCGGCCTCATTACAGCAAGAAATATATTGGCTCCATTTATTGGGGGTGCTGAGAACAATTTTAATAGTAGACGTTTAACTATCAAAGGCAAAATTACATCAGATACTGGGAGCCTGAAATAAAGTGGTGCAAGTAATCAGCAGGTTAGACAGCACTTCTGGAGAGGAAAGCAGAGTTTATATTTCATGGTGACCACCTTTCCAAGGTTTGATGGAAAATCATCAACCTGATATGATTACTGTTTCTTCCACCTCAAACATTACCTGACCTGCTGCACATTTTGGTTTTTATTATAAAAGCAAACTATATTTAGCATTTAGCGATATGATCTTATTTCCAACCAGCTAATAAGGGGTTCCATAGTATGATGCCTGAACATTTAGAGAACAGGCCGACACAACCCAAACACATTCCTCCTTGAATCATTATAGCTGGCAGAGGAGTGTGCCGTGTTTGCTAAAGATCGTGGCTCAAAGATATTTCGTTTTTAGTTTAGAGATACAGTGCAGAAACAGGCCCTTAGGGCCACCGAGTCCGCGATGACCAGCGATCCCTACACATTAACACTATCCTACATGCACTAGGAACTATTTTACACTTATAACCTACAAACCTGCACATCTTTGGAATGTGGGAGGAAACCGAATGTCTCGCAGAAAACCCACACAGATCACGGGGTGAATGTACAAACTCCGTACAGACGGCACCCTTAAACAGGATCGTACTCGGGTCTCCAGAGCGGCAAGTGCTGTAAGGCAGCAACTCCACCTCTGTGCCGCCCACTATTCCTCATTTTAAACCTCTCTCCTTAAAAACCACTGTAGGCAATTTCCATTTACTTCAATTGGAAATGAGTTTTGAATCCATGTGCATAGATTAGTTACAAGCGTGACTGTGCTGGATTCAAACAGATTCCCAAGATGAGCGGCATTTGTGTACAAATGGTAGAGCTGGTACCTCACAACACTAAAGTGATCTCAGCTCTGTTTTGTATTACTCACATTATAACATTATAAAGGTACACACTCCCACATCATGGGGCACACCTTCTTCTCACATCCCTGGCATTAGTCAAAAACTTTGCCTTTCTCATACCTGCTGCTTGATCAAATTCCAAACCAGTGACACTATGGTCTCGTAGTACGAGGGCTGAACTAATGACAGTTTGAGAGCAACGGCAAGGCCAGGATTTTGGCTTTATCAATTCTACATTCTGCGGACTTAACGTCGGCAATAATGCATCTTACTCCAACTCTAACCTTTACACCAAAAAGCCTCATTACTGAGGCAGTGAGACAGATGGGATTCCTATCAGAGCCTGGAGCAAGATGCCATCAGTCACATTAGTAAATAAAATGGAAAAAAAAATTGATCTGTAGATTACAATGCAGCCAACATTGAGCAGATTCTGAAAAAAAACACAGAATTTTCTAACTTGAGAGGTTAACGATAAAACTGAAAGCCGAGTAGGATTTCTGAAAAACAAATAAATAATAATTGGATAAGATTCTCCAAGGCTGTTGGTAAAGTGTTACATTGGCACCATCAAAGAATATGAAACAAAGAGCACACATCTATACGTCATCAGTGTGAGTATGGTGGGTGGAGAAGACAGCATTGGGTATGAGGACAGCAATGGCGGGTGAGGGGGTGAAATCAGATTATTGTATTAGAAATAGGGAAGGACTTTAGAGGTGACAGAGAAGGTTTAGAGATGAGAAAGGAATCGGGTGACAGGCTCGTTCTTGCACTTTGTCCCAAGGATGAGAGAAATGTTGGAAGAGTTTTCAGAACTCAGGTGGCACGGTGACACAGCAGTACAGATGCTGCCTTACCAAACCAGAGACCCGGGTTCGACCCTGACTACAGGTGGTGTCTGTACGGAGTTTGCATGTTCTCCTTGTGACCTCATTGGTTTTCTCTGGATGCTCCGGTTTCTTCCCATTCCAAAGACGTACAGGTTTGTAGGTTAATTGGCTTCTGTAAATTGTCCCTTGCGTGTAGGATAGTGTTAGTGTATGGGTTGATCGCTAGTTCGCACGGACTCAGTGGGTGAAGGGCCTGTTTCTACACTGTATCTCTAAAGCCTAAATCAATTTTGTGCTGCCTTAGAGAGGATGAAGGTTGCTGAATGGTAAAGTGGGAGGCATCAGAAGACGCTAATATTTTTTTGAAGCAGTTTTAAAAATGGAGGAGCTGTGTGAGCGGGATTTAAGATTGTAAAAAAAGCTGTTCAAGGGTAAGAGATGACAAACAACAGTTAGACAGCGCTAAATAAAGAAACCATTTAAGTGCTGAGAGGAGCAGAGGGAACATAATGCCGCAAGCAGCCACTATGAAAGCAATGAAGGAGCTTGATGAATGTTAGCGGAATCGGCAGCAGTGGAGTTGATCAGATCGCATGACTGAAGGTCATTGATTATACTCAAGCAACAGAGATAACAGAAAAGGATTCTGTGTAGGGGAGAACTGCAGATGCTGGTTTAAATCGAAGGTAGATACAAAATGCTGGAGTAACTCAGCAGGGCAGGCAGCATCTCTGGAGAGAAAGAATGAGTGACATTTCGGGTCGAGACCCTTCTTTACACTGAAGACATAATGGCTGAAGACAGAGGAAGGGTCTCGACCCGAAATGTCACCCATTCCTTCTCTTCAGAGATGCTGACTGTCCAACTGAGTTACTCCAGCATTTTGTATCTACCTTCGAAAAGGATTCTGTGATGAGCCATCTGTGATGCACGTTGCCATTTCCTGTCAAAGCTTAGGAGGGAGTCACCTCATCCGGCGTAGAGCATGGAACTGAATGACGGATGCGTTACAAGGATTATATTCTCCACAGACCTGGCACACTTACCGTGGGTGACCTGCTCTTGTACTGACTGGCATGTTGCTGCAAGATATCTAGGGCCATGGATTCAGAGCTTGACTTGCTGCCCACGCCAGGACTCCCATGAGCTCGTTCATTGTCATCGTGTCCCGGAACCTTACTTGCATAAGGTGAGAAAGAGAATCCCGATGACAGGTATGATCCTGAAGAACAAATGTTGGCCCAAATCAAACGTAAACAAAGTACAGTTTTGAATGTCAATGAGCAGAGCTTAAAGTTCACAATGGTTAACCTGGGCAGTTTCACTGTTCACAGCAGACCATTTACTCACACTAACTATAGCACTTTCCCTTCAAGGAAGGGAATTTCATTTAAATATTTTGACTGAGTTTCCTTATTCATCTTTTATAAACACAACTGGCCGCATTTAAGTCTTGTCATGTCAGTGGAGTATCCTGCAATGATCCTGCGATGAGGAACAGCCTGGACAAAGAAACAATGCACATACTTGGCCTGACGATGAGGCTTATTTTCTAAATCGTTTTCTCATTCAATCTCATTAAATCATTTACTCATGAAATAGCTTTCATCGCCCATTGACTTGAACATTGTCAAATAAAACTACAAACTGCGCTACTATTTGGATGTGATGATCGAGCGATCTCTTATCTCGATTTTAATGATTTGTTGCGATGATGGTTCTCCCCAATACCCAACGTGATAAATGGGCCCATGAGCGTACCTGGATAATTCTGCATCATCACTGGTGTCACCCCTCGGAATCCTGGATGGGGGGCTTCGTACGGCTTTCCGTAAGGGTAGCCATGAACGTACGGCATGTAAGATGGATGCTGGACCATCGAGGAGGACACAGGGATGTGAAGTCCAGATCTGGGATCTTTTCCAACTGATCGACATTCTTCCAGTGACGTTGAGCGGGACTCCAAGCACATGTTGTCCTTGCTTTCCTCTTTAACTGCTATCTCTTTGCTTCTTATTCGCGATGAGCTCTCGTCTTTAAATTTCCGATCTCGCTCTGCTTCTTTCCACCGCTCCTCTTCTGCCTTTTGCTGCTCGGAGTATTTGTTAGGATACACGTAAGACCACAACCTGCTTTCAGATTCCTGTAAAGTACAATCCTGGGTCACTCACTTCAATAAACCAACAACTGCAAACAGCCATGAGCTTACTATCCATAACCAAATTATACCAAGAGAAGGAAATAAAAAACCCTGGGATTTCTGAAGTATACATTGGCATGAGGAAAATCTATAAAAACATCCTCTAAGAAAATGCAACTTGACAAAATCCATTACTATATAGGAGAGTTTAAACAGAACTGCTGAAGTGTTAACCCAAGTCCATTGATCTATTCAGGATAACATTATAATTGGGTGTTTTATTTACTTCAGCCTAGTCAGGTGAAACTTGTAAAATTAATAAAGACTTGACTGTTTGGAAAAGGAAATTATTCACTTTGCTGAGCTACATCAGTACATCCACGTCAAGCTCACCTCAGTAATCCTCTACAAAGTGAGTGCCCTGAATCACATTGCACAGTAACCCTGTGGGCAAAGGAAGGCTGCAGGAGACATGTGACAAGCGGGGTTAGCGGGTGGTGAGCAGTGGGCATGAAATTCCTATGCCAGAATTTCTCTGGCAGACTTGTCGAGTGGCAAAATGGTATGGAGAAAGGCTGGGTAAACCAGTATATCCAGAGCGTTGTAGTCAATTAACTTTAGTTCTTTGAAGTGCGTTACTATTTTAATGCAGGAAACATTGGAATTCCTTCCTCTGAGCATTGGTTCCCAACTTATCTGGATGGACAAGTGGGAGGAGATGCATTTGGGCAAGTCAATTAGGAATAGGATATTTTTTAAAGTAAATGGGAGAGGAGTAAGATCTGTTGATGAAAGGAGGGACCTTGTAGTTCCTTCGGAATTCCCTCAAAGTGCCATCAGCAAAGTGGGTGGTGACAAAGGCACCTGATATGCTTGCTTCACAAGTTGGGGCATGGGATACAAATGTTGAGAGTTTATGTTACAACTCTACCAACACACTAGTTAAACATACTGGGAGAATTGTGTGCAGTACTGATTGCCACAACAGAGATGGATGTGAATGCACTGGAGATAGTGCAGAGGAGATCACGATGATGTTGCCTGGATGGGAAACTACAGTATGGGGTGAGGGTAGACAGGCTGGATGTGAAGGAGGGTAAGCAGTGACTTGAGAGAGGCATCGAACATTTATAAGTGGCATAGGTAGAATACACAGTATAATTTACCTATGAGGGCACAGGTTTAAAGTGAAAGGAAGGAGTTTTAAAGGGGATCTGACAAGATTTTTTAAACATATATAGAGAATTGATGACTTTGGGACTTGGCTACCAGAAGAGTTGGTGGAGTTGGATACAATCACTATGTTTAAGAGGCTTTTAGACAGGCAGTTGAATAGCAAGGTGTAGGATATTGACTATTCTTACGTATCCTACAAAGCTAGGGATAAGTGCTGAGGGCAATGCCATCAGTATGGATGTGTGCCAAATGGCCTGGTTCTGTGCTGTATGTCTCTACGAAAGTTCACACTTGGTAAAATATCCATATTTGTCTCCTATCATTTTGGACCACTCCTTCTAGGTAGGTAGCTGGTATTCCCGGGGTAACTGTTGTGCTTGAGTACATTTATTTAATATTTTTTTAATTCTTTGGCGAACTTTCTAACTAAATCAATTCAATATTATTGACTCCCTGTAGTTATTTGTGCTCCACCCCCTCCAAGAAGCCATGCATCTCTCCTCACTGAGGAGGTGAGGCAGGGGAGGAGAAATTAACGATTGTACTGGCCCTGTGAGGAGTCAGGTCCGGAGTTGGAATTTAACTTTCTGAAATGTAAGGAAACTGTATACAGGTCCGATTCCACTTTGGGAAAGGATTGAGGGGATCTTGTCCACGAGGTAGCGTGATTCATGCTGGGAGTGGGTGCAGAGGCTGCTGTAATTGAGCGTGATGGGGAACAGCTGGCCCCTCGCCTGCTCCCTTGTGCCGTCCACAACAAGCGGGGCCCGGGCGCTCACTGGCTCCACAGCTGCTTCCTGTACAGGACTGGCAGTCGTCCCGGGCAGGGGGCGAGATGCATCCCAAGGGCGACTGCCTCACTGATGGTGGGGAGAGGTGTTCCTGAGAGAATTTCATGACAACTCACTGCAGAATATGTCTGGTATTCCCAACCTGTGAGGCAGTGGGGGGTTGGGTACAGCAGCCCTGCAGGAAGCTAAACCACTCTCACCAGTTATCCGTAATGTGAGAGGAAAAGGAAATTGTTGTGTAATACACAAACCAGTGAGCTGACTGACTGTTTTATGGAATCGATACAGATTATATTATTTCTGAATGCAGCTCAACTGTTAATTCTACTCTTGAGGGCTATTCAGGAGATTGTAATGACCCTGATACTAGTCATTATGTTGTCAGTGATATTTAATTCTTAATCCTGGCAAAGAATTAAAGATAGATTATGCCTATTTTCAAACAAACTTTCAAGTTTCCATCGAATGGTTATTGCCTCTCCTCAATATATATATCTGAGTCATACAGCACGTAAACAGGCCTTTTGGCCCCACTTGCCCATCCTAACCAAGATGCCCCATCTACACCAGTCCCACATGCCTGCATTTGGCCCATATCCCTCCAACCCTAACTCTATCCATGTTCTAGTTCAAATATCTTTTAAATGTTGTTATAGTACCCGCCTCAACTACCTCCTCTAGCAGTTTGTTTCATATACCTACCACCCCTTGCCCCGCAGGTTCCTACTAAATATTTCCTCTCTCATGTTAAACCTATGTCCTCTGTTTCTTGATTCCCTTACTCAGGGTAGGAGACTGTACATTCACCCAATCAATTCCCCTCATGATCTTATCTAATTCTATAAGATCACCCCTCAGTCTCCTGTGCTCCAAGGAATAAAGTCCTAGTCTGCCCAAGCTCTCTTTAGTGTTTAGGGCCTAGAGTCCTGGCAATATCATCATAAATCCTCTCTGCACTCTTTCCAGCTTAACGGCATCCTTTTTATAGCGGGGTGACCTAAATTGAACACAGATACTCGAATGCCTTGTAAAATCTGTACTCCTTTAAATTATCCACTCCCACTGTGGAATCAGAATGACAGTCAGTTCCCCGACTTTGACTACGCTTTGCTCAGGATGCATGACATGAGTGGATATTGCTCTCCTCTCTCTAAGGTCACAGGTTGCCCGTTGGCCTGTCAAGTGCATATTGATTCCCAGTCTCATACCTTCTCTCCTTACCTTCTTATAACCCTGCAACCTGCAACCTACTTTCTTGTTTACATGCCATCAAAATCCCTCAGCACCCACATCTGCAGTTACTGCTGCATCACTATACTGTCCCCTCCGCTTGCTAGCTTTAAGGTGAGAGGTGGAAAGTTGAACAGAAATGTGTGGGACCATTTTTTTTTAAACACACAGAATGGTGGGTACCTGGAACATGCTGCAAGGTGGTAGTGAAAACAGATTGAATAATGGCATTTGAGAAGCTTTTAGATAGGCACATGGATGTGAAGGGAATGGAGAGGTATGGATCACTTACAGGCTGAAATTAGGCATCATGTTCGGCATGGACATTGTAAACAGTTCCTGTTCTGCACTGTTTTATGGTGTGAAAAACCTGACTTCACACCAACTAGGCACTCTATGTAACGGATTTCATGCCCGAGATATTATTTATAATGAGATCTTAGGAGCACTAAACCTAACTGTAGCAATGCGTCCCAATATCCCAGCTGTAGACAGCATAGTCTGGAGTTCAATCTGTGACCAACCCGTTCTACAAGGATCAGTTGAACTCCCGCTGCAACATATAATTGAAGAATAAAATAATGTTTTCCAAAACTATTATTTAAAGCAAGATAAATCATTCTCAAACAGTTAAAAGCATATTTTCAGTAATAAACAGTGCCTATCATCTTGAGTCTCAGAAACCATTTATCTGAAATTATCCATCCATTTGTTGTGTGACAAATAATTAAATTTGAAGCAGAAATGGTGCACAATTATTGGAATTAAACATGCTTTGTTCATTATGACTCCAGGTAAATATGTCAATTACTGGGAATAATATTGCTCTATTTATTACATGAATCATGTGTTAAATCAAACCTGGATTCTATGCAGCAGAACAGGATTGGAATTGGAAGATGTTGGATCAGTTTAATTGTGTGTCATGGACTGAAGTGAATGATGATGCAATAAATTCCAATTTGCATTTAAGGTCATCAAAACTAACCTGGATTTCCAGTAATGATGAAGAGTACCATCATCTCAGCAATCTCTATACAAGGTCATTCTCAATATTGCTTCAGTTTAGGACAGGACCAGAAAATGCAGAACTAATTTTCCAAATTCTTCCTAATAGAATAAATTCTATTTCCCCATTACATAAATATGTATAAAATGTTTTTGCTTTCTGTATGGTCCCTGCCTTTTGAGTGTTTCCAGGTGTAAGTGGTATTGTTGGCGGTTGTTTCACAGGCTCCTGCAGTGCGTTTTTTTTATACACAGAAAGCAAATATTTGATTTTACTGCAGTTTGTCAGTGACTGCCCTGAAATTAATGCTTCTTTTGTACAAACACCTCCATGCCACAATGAAGACAAGAATAAAGTGAAAATTCAATTATGTAGAATTCCCAATGCACCAGGAAACCCAACACCAAGATACACATGGCTCTGCGGGTGTGCTGACAAGGGCGCTGTTCACCGCACAGAGCATTATATGCAACTAACACAAAATGCTATAGGATTTCCCGTATGGGCTGCAGAGAGCGGCCTCTCACCTCTCTCCAGGAATGAATTAGCTGGCATCTTGATAATCCCCTTAGTGATGAAGAATTAAAGTCATTGCCATGCCTCGGCACAAGGTGTAATGAACTGCAGTACTGTGTAAGTGAGCTAGGATCGGGTTCTATCTCTGTAGTTTGCTATAAATACAAAAAAAGATAGATTACACGCCACAGATGCAGCAGGCAGGACTGTGCAAACCGAGATCGTCTGTATACAATGTGGGCCGTCTTTAGTCTTCACTGAAGTCTTGACATTGAGGGCATTTCCATGTAAGGGCGCACACCAACACCACATTTCCCTCTCCATTACACACACACCAAAATTCTTACTTTCTGCAGATGCAATCAAGGATATATTTCCTCAAAGGTTGGTGTAAGGGGAAAGCCTTTTTTTAATGCAGCATCTTATATGATGGGCCAATGTAAAAGTGCTTTACAGTCAGTTAAGCTTTTTGTTTTTTTGGATCCAATTACGGCTGCAATATAGGAATTGGACCATCCAATTTGTGATCACATGATGTTTACAGGAACATTGCTTAACAAATACTACAGGTAACTTGAACTTAACATTTAATTTAACAACCATGGTGAAACTATAACAACCTCGCAGTAATATGCACATGCATTTGATGTGCCAAAAGGGCATTTGGCACAACAACTGCCTAAAGCAAATAAGCTCAATTGCCAGCTAAAATACACAAGTTAGTCACCAAGACAAACTCATGGGGGATAAAACAGCCAAAGCATTAGTTAATGGTGACCACAGTGAAATCATTCCATCTGCAGCTCGATCGCTGATTATTACATTTTCTGCCTCGCCACTAAACTCGTCCCATCAGTTAAGGAACAACCGACAATTTAATTAGAGATTCAAATAATTATGTATGTGTCTCAGGGCCTGACATAATGAACTGCATTTGAACACAGTTCAGTGGCAACATGTTGAGCTCTATCACAAGCCTGTGCACTCGGGATCCACACTAAAGCATCTTTAATATAGGCTGATGCTCCAGTTCACAACTGAAGGAAATCTATGACTAATGGAGTGTCATCGTCCAGGTCAGATACTTTATATAATACTCTTGGGTAAGTATATCAACTTCCACATTCACTACTTTGAACAAAGTAGTTCTCCCTCAATATCCTGGCTGGTATTTATCCTTTAATCAAAGTCTCTCAGAGACGTTTATCACATGGCTGTTTTGTGAACCATTAGTGCAGGTCAACAATGACCATTTCCCACATTACAACAGTGACTGCACCTCATAGATCATTGGCTGGAAAGTGATTTGCGGTACCTTGAGGCTGCGATAAACCACAATACAATATTTCCCAGTTTTAAAAGAGAGGAAGTTAGATATCCAAGACATCTTTATTTATATCTCTCATAAGGCAGAACAGGATGCAAGAGTGAACTGGGAGCAAAAAGGAAATTCACAATCCGAACTGAATCATTGCATCAGTAGATTGCCTGGGAAAATGTCTTTAAATATGGATCCCCAAACAATGTAGAAGCGTAGGACCATCTTGCTTGGTCTGCTAACTAACTGGCTGATCAATACTTCAGTTCTATTTACCTATCTTGGGCAAGCATATTAGGATATGGAGTTTAAAATGGGCACACG
This sequence comes from Raja brachyura, assembly GCA_963514005.1. The sequence goes on from OY740820.1 coordinate 12,494,069, forward strand.
GGCACATGGATATGAAGGAATGGAGGGATATGGATCACGTGCAGGCAGAGGAGAAGAGTTTATCTTAGGTTAATATTCGGCACAGATATTGTTGGCTGAAGGGCCTGTTCCTATGCTGTACTGTCCAATGTTGTCTATACTAATGTCCTCTTACTTCCCTGTACTTCAGGTTACAATGGATAATTTAGTCCAAAATAGGTGGTCTTCATTTGAGATTAAGTCTATCGAAACTTGATTATAGAATCACTGTAATACCGCAGAATGAGCCATTTCTGTGCTCAGGGCAGGTTCAACCTATTCTGGGATCATCCCCTGCCCTCTTTGCAAACTTTACAAATACATAATCATTCAGAATACATAAACGTTTGGAAGATGGGATGCTGTTAAAATCATGATGATAATAGTTCAGGGCATGCTGTTAGAGTGGAGGGCAAGGCAGGTGGGAGTAAGGAAGCTTGGATGAAGAGAGAAATTGAGGCTCTGGTCAGGAAACAGCTGGAGGCATTGGACAGGTACAGGCAGCTGGGATTAAATCCTGCAGGAGTTTCAGGAACGGAGGAGCGCACTTCAGGAAATCAGGAAGGAAACAAGGGGACCGGAAATAATATTATGGAAAATCCAAATAGATTGTATAAGTATATTAAGGGAAAGGCGGTGACTAGAGAGAGAATAGAGCCCCTCAGAAACCAAAGTAGTCACCTCTGTGTGGAGCTGCAGTGTATGGGTCTCTGAGTATTTCTCCTCTGTTTATCATGGATAAAGACATGAAGACTGGGGAACTTAGGACAGATAATGGAAGTGTCTTGAGGACATTCAGTATTAAAGCTGAGGAAGTGCTGAATGTCCTAAGGTGTATGAAGGTAGATAATCTCCTGGGCCTGATCAGATAAGCAGAGGATAAACTGGGAGGCCAGAAAAGTAATTGCAGGCGCCCTGGCTGAGGTATACGAGACATCATTAGACACGGGTGAAGTGCCGGAAGACATGAGGGTGGCTAACATTGTGCCTTTATTTAAGAAGGGCTGCATGGAAAAGACTGTGTACTATACAGCAATGAGCCAGGCAAGTTGTTGGAGAGGATTCTGAGGGATAAGATAGATATGCATTTGGATGGAGGGGCTGAGTAGGGATATAGTCAGTCTGGTTTTGTATGTGGGACATTGTGTCTTATGAATCTGATTGGGTTTTGTGAAGAAGTATTCAAAAAGGTTGATGAGGGCAAAGCCTTAGATGTTTATATGGACTTCAGCAAGTCGTTTGATAAGATGTGGTCGGCTGCTCTGGAAGCTTAGATCGCAAGGGATCAAGGGAGTGCTAGCTAACTGGATAGAGAAGCAGAGAGTGGTGGTGGAATGAAGATTATTTTACTGACGAGACCTTTGACTAGAGGTGTGCCTCAGGAATCGGCCCATTGGGCCCATTGCTGTTTGTGGTTTATCTCAATGATTTGGATGAGAATATAGACAGCATGATTAGTAAGTTTGCAGATGACAGAAGTCAACCCAAGACAGGAACTTCAGGGTGAATGGCAGGGCATTGGAGAGTGTTGTAGAGCAGAAGGATCTAGGACTGCTGGTACATAGTTCCATGAAAGTGGATATAAGATGGTCAAGAAGGCTTTGTGTACATTGACCTTCATTACTCAGTGTAATATGTATAGAAGTTGAGATGTTATGTTACAGATGTTGGTGAGACCACATCTGGGGTATCGTGTTCAATTTTGGTCACCCTGCTAAATAACGGATAATATTAAGCTGGAAAGAGTGTGGAGAAGATTTACGAGGATGTTGCCAGGACTCGAGGGTCTGAGCTATCGGGAGAGGTTGGGCAGGCTAGGACTTTGTTCCTTGGAGCTCAGGGGGATGAAAAGTGATCTTATGGAGGTGTGTAAGATCATGAGGGAATAGATCGGGCGAGTGCACAGAATTTATACCCGGAGTAGAGAAACCAGGAACCAGAGGACATGGGTTTAAGGCGCGAGGCGAAAAGTTTAACAGGAAAATGAGGGGCAACTTTTTCACACAGAGCATCGTGGGCACATGCAAAGAGCTGCCAGAAGAGATAATTGAGGCAGGTACTATAAGAACATTTTAAAGACAGTTGAACAGGTACATGGATAGGAAATGTTTAGAGGGATATTGCCCAAATGCAGGCAGGCAGCATAAATGGGCTATCCTGGTCGGCATGAGCAAGTTGGAATGAAGGGCTTGTTTCCGTATTGTATGACTCTATAATCACTGGTCTCTGCTACAATCACCCCCATTACGTCTTCAACATGACAATATATTACAGATATCCATTTTTTGCCTAAATCTGTAGTGGCTGAGGTTTTTTGTCAGGAAACTTTATTTATTGGTTTAGAGCAGTTCTGCACTTCAGCAGAACAGTGCAATTTATCATAGAAAATAAAACAATTTGCCTTTAATGGCAACCTACTGTTCACTGTGTATCTCTTTGATTTAATCCAATGCAAACATATACATTTTAGCCAATTAGTAATCCTAATCATTGAAAAAGTTGGCAGCCCCATTATAATTGTATGTCCACATGAACGGGTTATGTGCTTTCCCTGCTCAAGTAATTATTTTTACTACAAAACAATGGATTTTAGACAATGTAAATGAAAATGGGAAAGAGGCAGTCAGAAGCATCCTTGACACTGCAGTTTCTGTTCAGCATCTGTGTTTCTCTTTATCGGCTGTTAGTCATGGCGACGTGAAAATTGGTCTGTGACAGACTGGAAATCCCATGAATTCTAACATCACAGCGTCATAGTCTTACAGGATGGAAACAGGTCCTTCAGTCCAACTTGCCCACACCGGCCAACATGCCCCATCTACCCAACTCCCACCTGCCTGCATTTGGTCCATATCCCTCTAAACCTACCCTAACCTATCCATGTACCTGTCTAAATGTTTCTTAAACAATAAAGATATCGTATAAGTAAATGTTATCATGAAAGTATAAAGAACAAAAAAACACACTCAAACACAAATTCAAACAAGTTACAGGATCCATATTACAAGCAAAAAAAAGCTCAAATTAGGTAATATAGAAGTAACTGTGAAATAAAAATCATGGTAGTTAAAGATTGAGGTGAACATTTATTTTTGCTTTTGCAATTTTGTCGTTGTTCTGCATCCAAAGATGCTTCACACTTTGATGTGATGGGATGATTACCCAGTGTCATCTCACCTCATCATTTTATTTACCTGAGCGCCAGTTATGGTGACGACCTGGCACTCATGGGTGATATAACAGAGCCACAGAGCAGCAATGAACCCTGTCTCACCCGATCCCCACACTCGCTAACTTGGGCCGGAGGTCACTGGCTAATAAGTGAATACTGACTGATTTTTTCATCTCTCCTTCCAATAAAGAGGCTGCATCCTTCCACTTGCAATATCAGTGAATTGAGCAATTAGTCCTCTGTATTTCTCAAATCACAAAATGTCTTTAAAAAAAATAAGGTTTTCTTCTGATTTGTCAAGCCCTTTGCGTTGCTCAGTCAGATATGAAAATACTAGGCTATGGACATTATGTGTGTACTCCTTGTGCAATTGTAACACATTTTGGTCACAATTTAATATTAGAATTGGAATGAGGCCAACTGGTGAACTTTATTCGCAATGAACAATGAATAATGTCACCAGATAACTTGTTAAAATATTGCACACGGTTTTTAACTCCAGAGTCGTATGTGTTGTTCAAACAATTGTCAAAGGATTTGGAGAATTTTGCCAAAGTACATCACAACTAAAAAACTGGATAGTTACTGGATAGACACTAGGGACTGTGCAACATCTGGTGGCATATACTCTCTCCATTGAAAGGTTAGGCAAGCAGAAGTTGTGTGCTCTCTCAAAATTTAAAGACATTAAGCTGAAGACTTAAGCGAGTTAATTAAATATAAATTGCTTGGAAGCCGCAGTGTTGTAAAATCTGTCATGGCATATTATTAACTGAATGGAAAAGTATGTCAGTGAAAAAGAGTGCATTTTTCACTGCTAACCTCTGATCACGTGGCTTCAATTATGCCAGTGCACTCCACAGATAGAGTGTTGGAATAAGAGTCATTCAAAACTGTGCAACTCTGACTCGAAGAGTGGAGTTGGCTGTTTGCACCTCGATCATCTTCTTCAACAAAGGACAATAACTCCATATAAACTTGATCTCAAGTCTCTCAATGTCAGCCCAGGCTTACAAATTGGTTATTGTAATGGGATTTTAGATTTTAGAAAGTTTTCTTCAAACCATGATACACATGGTGTAAGAACTTCACTTTTCCAAACGCTAAACAAAATGAGAGTGATTTTTACAATTCACACTCATGTCTGCATCCTGACCAATAACTATGAGTGTGCATGAGGAAGTGTTTTCAGATTAAAGGCTGATCATTCAATGTTATGATAAAGAACTATGGGATCAAAACTACTTACGTAGATAGCTCTTCTCCCCCTTTGCAATCCTTAACAGTTAAATGGAACAAGTGAATTGTTATGTTATTGAAGAGCTCTTTTTCCTGAGTTGTTGGCTGTGGCCTCGGACTTAACACTGTAGTGTGCAATTAAAGGAATGCCACATTGTTAAACATTCTGTTTTTCTAAACGAGAGTGTAAACTGCCCCAGGTGAGTGTATAAAAAACACATCCTTCCAAAAGTAGGGAAGTTCTCTATGTCTTAGTCAACATTGAATTCCCAGTCTACATCAGCAAAACCAAAATCTTCCTGTGTGCAAATTGATTGTTAGGTCTTAAAGAAGGAACTGCAGATGCTGGAGAATCAAGGGTTACACAAAAAAAGCTGGAGAAACTCAGCGGGTGCAGCAGCATCTAAGGAGCGAAGGAGATAGGCGACGTTTCGGGTCGAGACCCTTCTAGGTCTGCCTAGCAGTGACTGCATTTTACAAAATTATTCTCGGCTTACAAAGTACTTTGGGTCATCTTAAAATGTGGAAAATACTGCGGAGGCAGATTGTTTTTTTACACGTGTGTCAGTTTAGTCTGTGCTAATATTGTACTGTTTCCAGCAATCTTTGTGGTGCACTGCCACAAAGGCAGGTCTGGAGTGATGTCCTGAGTGTTTGTCCACTACACTACAATCAGATAGGACAATGCAAAGCGGAATGAATGTCCTTAGTTAAAAGATGCAGTCTGGTAATGCAGAAAACCGGAAATGACTCCAAGGATTACTTTTGGGTCTTACCTGTCTGTACCACAGTCCTGGATCCATGCCAGAGTGCTTGCTTGACTCCAGACCTGGTTTTGTTTCACACAATTCCCTCCCAAGGTGACTCCCCTCAGTTAATTTCATCTTTAATCCTTCTGCCTGCTGTGTCTGCATCTTGGAGGCATCATCTGCTTTTGCCATTATGCCATACTTTATGGAGTCCGCCGAGTCCTTGGGCTTGTTAGGCACAGGTTTTGCAAGGTCTGTCAAGCTCGGTGCTTTCGAGAGGGTGGCAGAGGCAGGGACCTTCTGCTTCCACTCCTCCCGCTCCTTGATGGCGTGCTCTTGTTTCTTGTCGTGATCGTTGCCGCTGTGCTTCCCACGGTTCTGCTCGTGCCTCTGTTTGTGCTGCTCCTCGCACATTTTCTCGTACTGCTGCCTGTAGCCTGGGTTTGTGCTCATCATGTGGCTGTGATAGCCCTGATCACTGTAGCCGTACTGGGGCACATAGGCATACTGACCGTAATACAGAGGCTGCATGTACATTTGGGAGCGCTGCTGTATCACTGAAGGGTGGTGGCCCGCACTGCTCATTTCTGCCTTCTTGTCATCTGTGCTTTCTACTTTGACCCTCACCTCCACACCCTCCTCGTCCACCTCCTTCTTGATCTTGACCGAGTGACCCACTGCCGCCGAGCCTCCGCTGGCACCTCCAGGACTCGAGTGGGCGTAGTTCGGAGAATAGTACGTGTCGTAACCTTGGTAATATGGGGAGTGGGTTTCTTTATTTATAGGTGGTTGAGTTCGTGAGGATGAGGAAGAGGAGGAGGAGGAGGATGATGAGGAGAATAAAGCTTTCTTGGCACTTTCCTTGGCCATCTGGTCCGGGGAGGAGGTTTTGACTTTACTGCCGTCTCCCTTCCCCTCTCCGTCCTCCCCTGCATCCGAGATGTCCGAGTACGCAGGACTGTTGGTCTTCACCGAGGAGCTGTCGGCTCCATTCTGTGTCACCACATGCAAGGGTGTAATGGGCGTGACCAGGCCCGTGCCTTCCAGCCTGCTGGCCGTACCGATGGACGGACTGGGTGCGTTGTCGGTGAAGCTGTAGATTTTGTCCGCTTCGGCCTTGATAATGGCCAGGCGACTTTCGTGCGACTCGGACGACCCGTTTAGGAGCCCCTCGGCTTTAGCCGCAGAGTCTGCAGCGGGATCACGGAAAGGGCTCTTGCCATCTTCCGGCTTTGTCCCCACTTTGCCCAGAGGTTTGGGGCTCGCTGCCTCTTTGGCATCCTTCTTCTTCTTCTCCTTTTTCTTCTTCTCCTTCAAGGGCGTGAGTGCTGGGTTCACCGTCGACGGTTCTCCCATGATGGTGGGCTTGGGCTGAATGGGTTTGAGCGGTGGGCTCTTGGACATTGCTTGAACAACAGTGGTAGCCACACCAGGCGCAGAGCCCGGGCCCGAGGCAGTAAAAGCGGCAGTGGAGAAACTGTACATCTGTGCTGGCGTCATGGCGGGGACAATGGGCCTGGCAGACTTTGTTTTGAGTGGAAGCTTATCTGATTTTGAACCACTCGATTTCTTGGCTTTGTCTTTTTCCAAGGCAGATTTCTTCTCAGTGGAGTCGTCGCCATCGTTTCCTGTGTCGTCACTCGGGCTGGCAACCGGCAGCCCTTCCTCTGAACAATCGACATTATACAACCCACCAGACTCCCCATCGGCCTCTGAAGTGGGTTTCTTTTTACTGGAGTTCTTCCCAGTCCCAAGCTTCGCGGCAGAGGAAGGGCTGTGGGCCTCCATGCTGCCTTCCCTCCTGCCCTTTGGTGTGACAGATCGTGCTGGGGACATGTAGCCCTTCGACTGACAGAAGGTGTGGGAGCTGGAGGAACCATTGCAGCTGCTGGAATCCTGACTCAGTGACGGATGCTGGGTGCAGTCCTCACCATCGGAGTTCTTCTCCTCGCTGTCAATGTCACCCTCAATCTTTCCATCACTGTCTGTATGTGCATGGGCCTGGTGGTAACGCAGGCCATTGATGTGTTTGTATTTCTTGTTACAGTTGGGGTGGGGACAGTCAATGAGGATGGGGGACGGACAGTTATGCTCAGGCACGGACGCCTCGGGCTTCACCACCATGACGGGGGTTGGCGTTGCTGCCCCGCGTGAGTTTGAACGCATCCTTTTCCCTCCCTTCGAGTCCTCGGAACTTGAAGTTAAGTCCAAATCGGGAGCAGGCTTGTTCTTCCGCTTGTTGCCCGCTGAAGGATTTGCCTTGACGTCTTCCACTGGGTTTGTGGGGGTGCGACTGTCTGAAGAGTTCTGGCTGCCCCGACGCCCCTTGCTGCTGGAACATGCCCGAGTCTTGGTAATGACCTTGGTGTCTGGAACCACGACAGCCTCAATCACTGGAGCGCTTGTGCTGGGCCGCACCCGCTTCCCCCTCCCGCGGTTGTTCCCTCTCATCTCAAGGTCACTTGTTGGCGATTCACAAAACCTGGAAAACGCAAACAAAAGTCATCGACTGCGCCCACATGAACAAGGCAGTACTCCACCAGGTTTATCATTGAGACGATATTTCTACTCAAATTTAATAGATAATCTATAGAGTACCTAGAATAGGACACCATCCATGAAATCCAAGGCACACAGCAAAGAAGATATTGCATGTCCAAAAGAGATTCCTGAGTATTAAGGACATGGGGACTGGTATGCACTGCACGGTTATGGTGAGTAGACAGAAATGATAAGCAGTTGCTATTCCCAATGTAACTCACAGACGTCAGCCATGAGAAAATAATTGATGAAGCACTTGCCAAGTAGTAACACTGAGGATTAGATGAACACATACTTTTTGTATTTTAACAATTTTCTCATCGATAAACTGATACTTCCACCCATTCACCAATTGTGCTGGTCAACTTGAGACAATTCATACTATCCTGATGCATCACACTTTCATGTGGCAACTGCGCTGCCCATATTGGGCTGCACGATATTGCTGTGAGTTGTGAATCGAGGCCAGACCGTCACACAGCATAGTCTCCAGTCCCCCCCCCACCTCCCCCATATCAGCCTACGCATCACACTGCCTCAGGAAAGCAGCAAACATAATCAAGGATCACTCACACCCCGGTCGTTCTCTCTTCTCCTCACTCCCGTCTTCCCTGTTTTTTTTTTATTAGACTCGTGAATGGAAATCTCACATCTTATGGCGAGATAATTTCCCGATCGTGCAATTTACCTCGTTGCTGATCATGCACTTGTTGTTGTCTGTAGTTGTCACACTATAGTCTGCACTGTGTTTATTTTATTTTGTGCACCACTTGATGGACTAGGGTAGTGTGAGTTGCCAGGATAGCAGGCAATACAACGCTTTTCACTGTATCGCAGCACACGTGACAAGAATAAAGCAATACCAGGATTTTGACTAAAAACAGACTGCCAGTGGAACAGCGGGCCAGGTAGCATCTGTGGAGGGAGCCCGCACATCTTCTCAATTTCAGAATACCACCCCCACCCTACTCATCTACCCACCTACTCACCCCCCACCCACCCCCATACACACCTTTCTTTCCACTCCCACAGTCCCCGTCACCTACCCAATTGCCCCCCGCTCACCCCAGACCTGCTCATCACCCATCCCTCCTTATCCAGGTCCCCCATTTCCTGGCCATCCCCCTCCCTGCTCCCTTCTACCCACCGTCCCTCTCTTTAGTTGGACATCTTATTCCCCACTTGTCTCTCTTATCAGCTGTGCCTGCAAGGCACTGCCTCACAATAAAGCTGGTGAGTTCACAGCATTGGAACGAAGGACCATCAACGCTGCCTCATGTCCTGTCACTCACTGCTATTATGCACTGGTGTCATGTGTTTATGCTAACTAAAACTCTTCAATGTCAAAATAGTTTTAAAGTTCACTATCCCCATGATGGCTGAAACTAACTGCAAGCTTAAAAGAGAACTAAAAGAATTGAAGATTGAAATAAGCTTCTTAAAAGATCAAGCATATTAACGTTCTCCGCTCTTCTGCTTCATTGCAGTAGTCTGGTTTCCCACCCTGACATAATGTTTAGGAAAACTATTTATTCACTGTCTACTATTAAATTAAAATGCCTTATTTCAAGGATAGGCACAAAGTGCTGCAGTAACTCAGTAGGTCAGGCAACATCTCTGGAGAACATGGATAGTTGACCTCCTTCAGGTCCTAATCCAAAACGTCACCTCTGCATGTTCTCCAGAGATGCTGCCTGACTGGCTAAGTTACTCCAGCACTTTGTGTCTATCTTTGGTATAAACCAGCATCTGCAGTTCTTTGTTTTTACATTTTGCCTTATTTGGAGTCTGATTGTGTTGTTTAATTCAAAGTAGTGGATAGCTCAGCAAAATGCCAGACCTAAACACAGTGAGATTGGTGGGCTGTGTATGCAGATCATCAAAATGTCAAGAGTCAAGACAGAGTCAAGAGTGTTTATATGTATCGACAAAGGAACAAAATTCTTATTTCCAGCAACTTAACAGGCCCTATAAATACAAAATACAGACAATATATAATAATTTTTGTAATATTCAATTAATAACCGTAATTCTAGTGCAGAACCCCCCCCCCCCCGCGAAAGTCCTTTATACACCCAATGACAGTCCATAGAAGTTCATGGAGAAACTAGGAACTGCAGGCACTGGTTTACAAAAGGAAAAGACAAAGTGCAGGAGTAAATCAGCAGATCAGGCAGCTTTCCTTGAAAACAACTGGACAGGTGCTGTTTCGGGTCAGGATCTTTCTTCAGTCGGACGTTGCTGAGGTCAGTGTTGTTCGTGTTCAAGTTGGTTGTGCATTCATGGGCAGGTGCAAAAAATAATTAATAGTCCAATGGAATCCTGCCCTTGATATCTAGACTTCTGTGGGATGAAGTTTAAATTATGCTTCAGCGATACAAAATCCTCTGAAGCCAAAGCCTGGAGTACTACATATTATGAATGGAAGTATAATTCAATGCCAGAAGTTTCAAGTAGCGATAGAGTTGCCGCCTTACAGGCTTCCATCCTGATTATGGCTGCTATCTGTATGGAGTTTGTATGTGACCGTGTGGGCTTTCAGGTGCTCCAGTTTACCCCCACACTCCAAAAACATGCAGGTTTGTAGGTTAATTTAGCTTCTGTAAAAAATTGTAAACTGTTCCCTAGTGTGTAGGATAGTGTTAGTGTACGGGAATCGCTGGTCTGAGCAGATTCAGTGGATTGACGGACCTGTTTCCGCACTGTATCTCTACACTAAAATAGTCGGGGGGGGGGGGGGGGGGGGGAACGAACGGGATGGGGGGAGGGGATGGCTGGGTGGATGGAAGCTGTTCAATTTAGCCAATTATTGGGTCTTTAGAACCAGAGAATGTAACAAGCAATTAGTGGCAGATTGCTCGGAAACATTTGTAAGAGTCTTTGCTTCTGCAAAACCAAAATTGTGAATTGAAAACATTAAAATGCTAAAGCCTTGCTAACCAAAGTTACCAGAGACAATACAGGTGCTGTCCAGGATATGAATGCCCCACTAAAATATATGAGTGTTTTGGAGTTTGTGGGATGCATTTGCCAAGTACTGTGGGGCTTCAGGCACCTTCTGCCGGGTGGGAATGGAGTTTCATGCGTCTTCTCTCTCTCTCTCTCTCCACCATCCCTGATGCCATCACCATAACCAAGTTCAACAATAGGGTGCTGGTTGGAACCAAGCAATTGTCAGCAGTGGAAGCCCGTGGTGACCTGGGGACTGTCTGTAAAGGTGAATTATTGTTATGTCCGAGATCAGCTTTCATCTTGTTGAATGAAAGTTGAGGCTCGTGCTTAACAGCCTCCTTCACAGGCAAACTAGTGACTTAATAAGGAATATTTGGATGTATTGGTGAGAAGACTTCATGATGATTAAACTAGAGCAGATTTTTTAATGCACATCTATCCTGTTATTTGAACAGAGTATAAATGGGTCCAAGGAAATGTGACTGGTGCCTGTTCTGTACATTGAATGACAGCTCTACAATACAGCTCCCCTTTGCTCACCTTGGTGGTGCCCAGTCATGTCTTGTGCAGTCCAAAAGGGTTCCCACATAAGTCTTGTTCCGCCAGGTCACATTTACCACCAGGACACCTGACAGAGGGGGGAAGAAATAAGTAGACATTGAAATATTCAAACCACTGAACAACCTCGGCATTCATTCATAAGCTCCCGCAGGCAAATCCTGTGATAATGTGGGCACACTGCATTTCATCCGAGTTAATCCTGTAGGATCCAAAATGAAGGTGAATCAGGCAGTTGAATGATTTCATTGCAAATGCTCCAACACCAACTCCTGCAAGCTGCAGTGTTTAAGAACCCAATGACCTGCACATCTGGCAAATGCATCTCATCTGCTGGGGCAGCCGGGCAAAGGCTGCGGACGCCAATAGGATCAACAAACCCATCAGGAAGGCTGCCTCCGTCCTGGGGGCGGAGTTGGATTTATGTGAGGTGATCTTGGAGGGGAGGATACTTCTCAAACTGCGGAGCATCCTGGATAACACAGCTCACCTCCTCCATGACCCACTGGGCAACCTGAGATGTACCTTCAGCAGCGACTGATTCCACCAAGATGCATGACGCAACACCACAGGAGATCCCTCTTCCCTGTGGCTATCAAACTTTACAACTCTTCCCCCTTTTGTCGTGGGGTAGACTGAGACTGAATCAGCTGATCACCAGGTTAAATATTTAACAGGGAAACAGCTGATACAAAACAAAAGGCGAGTGCACAGACTCTTGTAGATTGCCACAGTCAGGGGAAACTGGTTAAAGAGGTCACTAACTGAACACAAGTCTGAAGCCAAAGATGACTACGTTGTTAAGAGTAGCAATTGGCAGCTCTCCAGGGACAGACTGGACTCACTGCCAATGTGGGTAAACAAAGGAGGCATTACCTGGTGAACAGGGGCACAATGCTGCCACTGTTGTATCGAGTTCCTTTGTGAAACCCTTTTTACAAGAGGACATGTCACATTTCTGTTTCTAAATATGAAACGCATGGAACTTGAGCTGCACTGTAACCGAACCATGCAGTGTCAGCAGCTTCACACGGAACAGGTGCATGCCTCACCTGCAAAGGTGCCAGCCCTTCCACACAAGCTCATGAAACGTGGCAGCTGTCCAACTAATAAAGCAGTGGACAGAATATCTCTGAGTGGTGGCATTGTTATTGCAATAATCTCCACCTGACTCTTGCAGAGCAAGATATAGATAAGGTAATTCAACACAGATATGGTCAGGTCACCCTATAGCTCAACTCATTCTGCTCTGGATACACCAGATTCTGTGGCACAAGTGACTATGCTGTGTCTTTGTAACAGTGACCACATTTGTCCCATATTCCTGCAGAATTGTTCATTTCAGGTTTATGTACACTTCCAAATGTAGACACAAAGCGCTGGAGTAATTCAACGGCAGCATCTCTGGAGAAAACGGATGGGTGACATTGCAGTTCAGAACCCTCCTTCAGACTGAAAGACCGAAAGGTTAAAAAAAGGCCAGAACAAAGCAGGGCTGGGAACAGATGACCAAGGAAGCGTGGAGCCCACAATGGCCCATTGTTGGCTGGGGAAGAGGTGATAACAAAGGGATAGTAGGATGACTAGGCAGGGGGGGGGGGGGGGGGGGCAGGGGAGGGTAGAGAGTGCAGCGATACTAAAAATGAGAGAAAAATCAACGTTCATACTGCTGGATTGGAAGTTATCACAAATGGTCTTAGAATCCAAAGGTCTGAAATCCATTCATCTTCTGTTGAAGGGCCAAATAGGTCTAAACATGAACCCTTCCTTTCATCAATCACTGTGTCTCTAAGCGATGAGGCCCTAGTCAACCTCAGACCATGTGCCCCCACACGTCAATCTACACCAATATAATATATTTTATATCTGTGTGGCACACAATGTCACGTCTGATGCTCAAGCCCTTGAGAAATACATGAACCAAGATGCCAAGTGATTGTTTTCCATTCACTGGCGAGCAGCTCACACCACGCAGATATAAAATATTGTTGATCATTGCAGAGGTTTCTGATTGTTCTGGAGACTGATCACAGAGATGAATCCGCAGCAGGGACTGTGTCTATGTGAATGGTTATAGAGCTCACAGTAACTTATAAACAGTCGATTTACATGAGAATCAGCAAACTAGGTTGGACATCTTGCATGGCTCATAAAAAGGTATAGCAGACTCATTCCAAGCGAACAGGAAATGCCAATGTCTCAGCCAGCGTCCTCAGTACTTCAACGAGGCTGCAGGGGGCATACAAAGTCTGGTCAAAGTAACACGATCAGATAAAAACTCCAGCTTGCTCTTTCCCTCAGGGACAAAAAACAAAATAGGACACATCTTGTCTCTTCCTGCTCCCTGCCAACGTTGACAGTTTAAAAAGCCTTGTGCAAGGCCCCCTTCCCCCAGCCAAAGTCACTCGCTATTCTCATCTCCCCTCTCAATAAGCACAGTCTCAACCTCTGGTCGTCATGCACAATCCTTGACAAACTCCTGACTCCAGACAAGATAAATGCTTAACTTTGTCAATGAAGGCAGCTGATACAGCGTGGATTTAAGATCCATATCTCTTGGCTACTTCCAAACTGGAACTTTTGCGGAGGCTGAAATCTCACCATAAATTCCCACATCTTTACACAGCATGGTATCTCTCTGTATCATGGTTTTTATTAACCGCGTTAGGCAAAATGCTAAATGCTGGAAGAACTCAGCAAGTCAGACAGCATCTGTGGAAGGAATGGACAGATGACGTTTCCAGTCAGGACCCTTCTTCAGGCCACAAAGTTAATGTTTTGTCAGGAAATAAAAGCTGACATGAAATACACCATGCCTGTCTGCCTGCGTACTTGGAGGGCTTCAGTCATGTATAGAGCAGGACAGATCTCTATCAAACCAGAGCTCGCCATAGTCCTTACACTGAATCACAATGGAAAAACAAGAGTCAAGAATCAAATCAAGAGTGTTTTATTGTCATGTGTCCCAGATGGGACAATGACATTCTTACTTGCAGCAGCACAACAGAATATGTGACTATGTAAACATTGTATATAACGGGGAAAAAAGAAAAAGTGCAATAAATAACAAATAATAATATAGTCTTTTACAGTTCAGAACTCATAGCTTATTCGTTGTGTTTAATAGCCTGATGGCTGTGGGGAAGCAGCTGTTCCTGCACCTGGACGTTACAGTCTTCAGGCTCCTGTACCTTCTTCCTGTGGTGAGATAAGTGTGTGGCCAGGATGGTGTGGGTCCTTGATGATGCTGGCTGCCTTTTTGAGGCAGCGACTACAATAGATCCCTTCGATGGCGGGGAGGTCAAAGCCGGTGATGGACTGGGCAGTGGTCACAACTTTCTGTAGTCTTTTTCACTCCTGGACGTTCAAGTTGCCGAACCAGGCCACGATGCAACCAGTCAGAATGCTCTCTACCGTGCACCTGTAGAAGTTTAGGAGAATCCTCTTCGACATGCCGCATCTCCGTAATCTTCTCAGGAAGTGTTCTTTACAATTGCATCGGTGTGCTGGGTGCAGGAAAGATTTTCTGATATATGCACACCCAGGAATTTGAAGTTATTGACCCTCTCCACCATCGTCCCGTTGATATAAACAGGATTGTGGGTCCTCATCCTTCCCCTACTAAAGTCCACAATCAGTTCTTTGGTCTTACTGATGTCGCGAGCCAGGTTGTTGTGCTGGCACCATTTGGTCAGTCGGTCGATCTCACTTCTATACTCTGACTCCTCCCCATCTGTGATTCGTCCAACCACAGTGGTGGCTTGATGATGGAGTTCGCAATATGACCGGCTACGCAGTCATGGGTATAGAGTGAGTAAAGCAGGGGGCTGAGCACGCAGCCTTGACGTGCTCCCGTACTAATTGTAACTGAGGATGAAGTGGTTCATCCAACTGGAACAAACTGTGGTCAATGGATGAGGAAGTCGTGTGCGCGCGTGTGTGTGTGTGTGTGTGTGTGTGTGTGTGTGTGTGTGTGTACGTGCGTGTGTGTGTGTGTAAAGCTGGAAGAGAGGAATTTCAGGATAAAGCCTGGCGAGGAAAGGTGATAGGGACGTTGATTGACAGATAGTTGAACAAAAAACAGAGATGAAAGCACAAAAGTCTCTCATGTTTCTGTGCATTAGAATCACCATGCCAGGCCATGATGCAATCAATCAGTCAACAGATTGAGCCATCAGCAGGGCTCTTGGTGAACACACATCTTGGTTCACCCAGGGCTTCTAGCTGTGGGAGCGTCAGAATGTTTTTGTAGATAGACATCCATTCACGCAGCTTCTTTATTAAGTCGGGATTGACTCTGGTGCATTTGACGTCTGCAGACAAATCCTTGAACACAGCCCAGTCCACTGCTCGTCTGTCTCCCCGTGAACAACTCTGGATAGTCTTCTTTCCACGTGCTGCACTCTCCAGTCTCTGCCTGCACACAGGAAGAAGCAAGGCCAGGTGGTCAGATTGTCCAAAGTGCAGGTGGGAAATGAAGCAGACGGTGGTGTTGTAGTGGTCAAGTGTGCTAATTGTGAGTTGCCACTTGTGTGTAAATCAGTGTAAAATCTGGGAATGGGCTGGGGAGTTTGGTGGAGATGTTTGCAGAATAAAAATGGCAGGGAGGCTTGGCGTCAAATTAGCTGCTGGAGGGTTGACATGGACTCAGTGGGCCAAAGGGTCTGAATCCATGTTTTATTTTGAGATACGGTGCGGAAATAGGCCCTTCAGCCCACCGAGTCCGCATCGACCAGTGATCCCCGCACATTAACACCACCCTATGCACACTAAGGACAATTTTACATTGATACCAAGCCAGTTAAACTACAAGCCTGTACGTCTTTGGAGTGTGGGCGGAAACTGAAGATCTTGGAGAAAACCCACGCAGGTCACAGGGAGAACATACAAACTCCATCCAGACAAGCACCCATAGTCAGCATCGAACCGAGTCTCTGGCACTGTAAGACGCGCCACCTTGCCACCCCTTGCATCTCTCTATGACTGACTTCAATAGTTGCCTATGAAACTGGCAGCACACCAGGAAGCAGGCAGAGCACCAATCTGCCCAGCGTGATGGTCAGGCACAGCCGGCACCTCAAGCTGTTGACTTTGGGAATGTTCGACATGACATCTGCACTCCTTCTGAAAGACAATTAATTGGCGCCATTATGCTCGATTACATCACTGAAATTGGCTGTTGATCTGGACTGGATCCAGATGAACAAACCTTGGGAAAGTAGCACTCACCCAGACAACAAATCTACTTCCAGCAGTTACTGCATTTCTCACAGGACCTGACACACTTTTATTTCACTCCAGTGTGCAGCAAAATGCGAAACAACCTTTTGTGGCTGGCAACAAAAGACACATCTACACTGGCATGAAATATGAGAATAAAGTCAAACTTGAGAACGCAATGAGCCTATTATAATGGTAATATGGGTCCACCACCGATTTACCCACAAATGGTGGTCCTGCACCTCCTTTAATCCGGACAAAATTACAAGAGCGTACTTGAAGCCCCCCCCTCCTCCAGAAATCCCCCTGGAAACGCTGCTGGTCCCTACCTCATTGGGACTTCCGCGGCCAATCAGCGGGTGGAATTTGCCCCCCGCAGCCGGCGCTCTGGATCTGTTCCCATAGCCAACCTCCGGTGCCGACTTTGCGGGGCGATATCTCAGCCCGCTGGCGGCTTTTGTGTTCCGGTACCGTTGGACTCTGCTCAAAGGCCCGCGTCAGACCGTCTGGACGCCCGCCTGCCCCACCACATTTTTGGCAGATTTGGCAAATCTCAAGTGGGCGGATGTCAGCCCGGTAGTCCTGCCGGGAAAGTGGTGCCTCCGACACAATTCGCCAATCTGACCCTCATTTGGGTCATCTGGGGGCAACTGGTTAACTGCCCGAGCAAGACATGCAAGTTTCACTGTAAAAGTAATTTACATTTAATATTTGTTTATGCAAGTTTCTAGCAGTCCGTGGTATTTTAGAGACGGGAGGATCAGTGTATAATTAGTGGATCAGAGCTGTATTGTATCATTATTACTGTTGGTCTGACAAAATGGATAATACGGCAAGGCTCTGTGACCAATGGTGCCAGAAAATTGGTAGTGGACGTATCAAACTAAGACAACTAGCAAAAAATAATTGGAGAATAATCAGAACAGTGAAGAGGAATAAGGAAACCACATACTACTTGTTTAAAATAATTATCTAACTTCCTTGTTTATGCTCCAGTGGAAGTTGTTGGGGAGATTGATAGTGGCCAACGGATGTGTTTTTTGTTTCCTTTAGTTTAGAGATACAGCGCGGAAACAGGCCCTTTGGCCCACTGGGTCCGCACTGACCAATGATCCCCGCACATTAACACTATCCAACACACTCTAGGAACAATTTTCACATTTACCAAGCTAATTAACCTACAAACCTGTACGTCTTTTGAGTGGGGAGGAAACCTAAGATCTCAGGGAAAACCCACGCAGGGCACGGGGTGAACGTACAAACTCCGTACAGACAGCACCCGTAGTCAGTACCCGGGTCTCCGGTGCTGCATTCGCTGTAAGGCAGCAACTGTACTGCTGTGGCGCTGTGACCACCCTTTTAGTGCTGTGAAACTATTTCCAGTTCTAGGGCAACCAAAAGGTATATTCGATCATTATTTTCTAAAAAGCTGTCGCTTCCATAATGGAGAAATGATTGAACATAGAACACTGAAAGGTTCAGCACAGGAATAAGTCCTGTGGCCCACAACGTCTGTGCCAAACACGATGCCAAAATACTATAAACATACACCATCAGTCTGCACGTGATCCAGATGCCTCCTTCTGCATTTGCACACCATTTCTCCAAGTTAGGAACTTATATTCTGTCACAGTCTTCTATATCATATTCCTTGGCTTATAGTGCCCTGCATAATGTTTGGGACAAAGACCCATCATTTATTTATTTGCCTCTGTACGTCACAATTTAAAATTTTTAATTGAAAAAATCACATGTGGTTAAAGTGCACATTGTCAGATTTTAATAATGACCCTTTTTATACATTTTGGTTTCATCATGTAGAAATTACAGCTGTGTTTATACATAGTGTCCCCCCCCCCCAATTTCAGGGCACCATAATGTTTGGGACACAACAATGTCATGTAAATGAAAGTAGTCATGTTTAGTATTTTGTTGCATATCTTTGCATGCATTGACTGCTTGAAGTCTGCGATTCATCGACATCACCAGTTGCTGGGTGTCTTCTCTGGTGATGCTCTGCCAGGCCTATATTGCAGCCATCTTTAGCTTATGCTTGTTTTGGGGCTAGTCCCCTTCAGTTTTCTCTTCAGCATATAAAAGGCATGCTCAATTGGGTTCAGATTGGGTGATTGACTTGACCATTTTTAGCTTTGAAAAACTCCTTTGTTGCTTTAGCAGCATGTTTGGGATCATTGTCTTGCTGTAGAATGTCTATACACTTCAGAATTCATTATGCTACTACCATCAGCAGTTGTATCGTCAATGAAGATAAGTGAGGCAGAACCTTCAGCAGCCATACATGCCAAGGCCACAACACCCCCACCACCGTGTTTCACAGATGAGTTGGTATGCTTTGGATCTTGGGCAATTCCTTCTCTCCTCCATACTTTAACTTATATATAAGAGTGATGGCAAGAGATTAACTTATATATCGGAGTGATGGCAAGAGCAATCTGCATCTCATCTGTCCACAAGACCTTTTTCCAGAACTGTGGTTGCTCTTTTAAGTACTTAATGGCAAACTGTAACCCGGCCATCCTATTTTTGCAGCTAACCAGTGGTTTGCATCTTGCAGAGTAGCCTCTGTATTTCTGTTCATTAAGTCTTCTGCAGACAGTGATAATTGACAAATCCACACCTGACCCCTGAAGAGTGTTTCTGACCTGTCGGACAGGTGTTTGGGGATTTTCTTTATTATAGAGAGAATTCTTCTGCCATCAGCTGTGGAGGTCTTCCTTGGCCTGCCAGTCCCTTTGTGATTAGTAAGCTCACCAGTGATCTCTTTCTTTTTAATGATGTTCCAAACAGTTGATTTTGGTAAGCCCAATGTTTGGCAGATGTCTCTAACAGTTTTATTCTTGTTTCTCAGTCCCATAATGGCTTTGTTAACTTTCATTGGCACAACTTTGGTCCTCATGTAGATAAACAGCAATAAAAGTTTACAAAGGTGATGGAAAGACTAGGTGCTGAGAGATCTCTTATACCTGCATTAAGGAGGCAATTGAACACACCTGAGCAATTACAACACCTGTGAAGCCATGTGTCGCAAACATTCTGGTGCCCTGAAATGTGAGCTATGTATAAACACAGCTGTAATTTCTACATGGTGAAACCAAAATGTATAAAAATGGCCTTTATTAAAATCTGACAATGTGCACTTTAACCACATGTCAAATTGTGCAGTACAGAGACAAATAAATAACTTATGGGTCTTTGTCCCAAATATTATCGAGGGTGCTGTATCCACAAAATTGTTTCCAAATTCAAATGTTCACACTGATAGTGACCAGAAATGATCCCAGTGTCTAGTTTCCTCATCTTGTGTCAGTCTGACAAACTATCCTTTATTTTCTGTCGATATTGATACACCCGAGAGAAAAAAGCTACATCACAGGAGGTGGCCATTTGGCCTATTGAGGTTGTATTAGTTCTTTGCACAGTAATCCAGTTGGTTTTATTCCCCAAAGTCTGGCCAGTTAGTTTCCCTCAAGTAGGAGTTGCAAATTTCAACCACTCTTGGTAATTTATTCAAGTTATTGTGGTTCCAATAAGTTGGTGATCTCCGTCACTGCAGATGAGCAAACATCTTTGTAACAATTCGTGGATAAGGTACCCCAGGGTATGCAAGGCACACTGGTACATCCACTGTAAATGAAACTAACTATGAACTGCTGCTGTTTGGAGAACAAGAGGCAAAGAAATGCTTTGGCATTATGGATGTAGCTGCTGCTGTCCAACTGAAGGACATCATGGAATTTGTAGTTCCTTGGTCACTCATCACCTTTCCCTTCCACAACTCACATAGACCACTGAACATAGGGGTGATGAGAAGGAAATATCAGCTGAAGACGTGATTCCATCTGTAGATGCACTGATGTCTCAGCTTCATTCATTACAACCCGAGAGCTGCAAATGTTGACTTCATGTTGCAACGGTGCACAGAGCTGAAACGTTGGATGCGTGCTGCTTCCTGAGGGGACTCTGCATCAGCCAGAGTTCCAGAGCACGTATTTATCCGAGTGTGGACATGTTAGTGCAGATACACACAAAATGCTGGAGTAACTCAGCGGGACAAGCAGCATCTCTAGAGAGAAGGAAGGGGTGACGTTTCGGGTCGAGACCCTTTTCAGACTTGTGAGCGTACACACACACTCTGTAATCCAATCCATGCTGAGGTAATGTGTGTCTAATTGAAAAGGAATGTTAGCTAGCAATCTGCGCAACAAATTCACTTTTCATTAGGAATGAGAAGTATCAGGGTTTCCTGAAACCCAACCTCTTCCCCCCCAAGCATTTACACAGAGTGGCTTGGCTGGCTGCCAGGCAGGGGTCACACTGGAGTAGTTTACCAGCCGTTCAATGTTTGAATAGAACCAGCACTTAAAGAGCAGATTACTTCCCTTTCCTTGCCTGCAGATACTGTAGGTCCCTGCCTCCCTGCTCACGGCCTGGTTTACACACCAACCCCCCAGGGCACCGGGGCTTAGAATTTCATGAACCCTCTTGTAACAACAGTGACATAACAGTGAACTTGTGCAGCATTTGTAAAACAAATCAGTGCATACCAATTTCCAAAATAATTTGCTTGTAAGAATATCCAGAAGAATTCTGCCATTCATCAGCAGTATAATATTCAGAAAAACTCCCATTCCTATTAAATAACACAATATTTAATTCATAATAGTTCTTGACGTACACTCTCTATGGCTGTTGCTTAACATGCTGAGTATCTTCAGTTTTCCAGCACCCAGTGAATTTTTTTTCTTCTGCCAATCATAAACACACCCTTAGTGCGAGAACATCGACTGCTGAAACTTTGATAGGTATTGTTCTCTGATTCCACTTGCAGAGGGCTGCATTATGTCTCACGAACATGCCATCATAATCATACAGCTTGGAAAAAGGCCCTTCAGCCGAGCAAACATGCCCCATTCTACAATAGTCCCACCTGCCCGAGTTTGCCCCAGATCCCTCCAAACCTATCCAAACCATAAACCTGTCCAAATGTTTTTTAAACATAATAATACCTGCCTCAACTACCTCCTCTGGCAGCTCATCCCATATACCTACCACCCTTTGTGTAAAAAAGTTGCCCCTCAGCTTCTTATTCCAATTAAAATGCTCCATTTAATCTCCATCCCCCCCCCCCACCTTAAGTCTATGTATTTTGGTTGTTGATTCACCCACTCTAGGTAAAGGACATTTATCCTATCTATTCTTCTTATGATCGAGGACAAGTCACATCACAGTTATTTCCCTCTTTTCCCCTCTCCCAGCAGGCAAGAGGTACAAAGTTGTGAAAATGCACACCTCCAGATTCAACGAGTTTCTTCCCAGATGCTATCAGGCAATTGAACCATCCTATGAACAGTTAGGATGGTTCTGAGCTACCATCTACCTCATTGGAGACCTTCGGGCTTTCTTTAATCATACATTACTGGACTTTATCTTGCACTAAATGTCATTCCCGTTATCATGTTTCTGTACACTGTGCACGGCTCAATTGTAATCATGTATAGTTTTTCCGCACGCAACAAAAAGCTTTACCCTGTACCTTGGTACATGTGACAATAAACTAAACTTATGATCTAATACACGTCTATAAGATCACCCCTCATCCTCCTGTGCTCCAAGGAATAAAGTCCTTGCCTGCTCAACCTCTCCCTAAAGCCCAGGCCCTCGAGTCCTGGCAACATCCTTGTAAAGAACAAAACCATAGTTGGCCGTCCCCAGCCCTTTCACCCGCGCAGGATGAAACTCCAAGAATGGGGTTTTCCCAAAACTCCATCAACCCTGCAGAAAGTGTAGAAAGAGAGGCTGGGGACACAGAGCGAGATGCCATGGTCTCAGCAACAAACCAGGTGCTCATTCCGCACACACATTTAGTATTCTGGTGAAACTCCTGTGAGCAAAATTGACTTGAGCAAATGGTGTCAATTTCAGCATCAGTGCGATCCAAGGGATTCCCAGCCAATTTTTTTCTTCTTTCGATAAAACTGTTGACATTTTGAAATATGCTGCTTCAAATTACCCTTTTAATGGTTTTGCAATAGATTCAGTTCCATTGAAAGAACAATAATATTTCTGCCTTTTATTTTTCTACCAGCTGCTCTCCTCAGCACGGGCCAACTCCATCCAGATTTACCAAAAGTGTGGACTCCTTCCAGAGGCCCTCACCCTCTGGTACTTCAGCAGTAGCTCCTCTTCATGCGTGAGCAAGCACCAGCCAGTTAGCCGACTTTTCGTACAAGCGCAAACCTGTCCTCACCCTACATCGCACATGCATATGTACACAATAAGAGAAGGTGGGGTGGGAAAGAGAGGAACGCTGGTCAACATTCCCTCCCTGGACGAGAGTTTCATGCACATTATTCTCTCATAAAGCCACAATGGCTAGGATAGGATCATCTCATTTAGCAGACAGCAAATTGAAGCATAGATTTGCCAAACTGAGCTGTGAGCTGGAAGATGAGGGCGGGTGATATCAAAGAAAGTACAGGCAAAATGTACAGAAAATGAAAGGCAACAATATCATTATAAATAGCAGCAAAATCTTGCACAGGTGTATAATGTTTGAAAGCTTTCAAAGGCACAGACTGCAGTTTGACTTCACTAACAATTCACTTAGACACACCCAGTGATGGAGAGGGTACAGTTTTAGATTCAGGGCTCGTTTGATCTGGTTAACAAAGCCTCAATATACTATGCAGCAGATCCACTTTAAACGGTGCTCAGATCGATTTCACAACACAGGAGGCTTTCAAACGGTACAAGGACGCACAGTTTTAAGCAGTGGCTCATCAATCATTTGGCATGTGGTGTGTGGTCCTCTGTCCTGCAGGCACCACTCAAAACCTGCCACACTACCTTCCCAACCAGGCCCAGAAATGTGCAAGATTTACAATCTTTTACATGCCCTACCACAATAATTAAACTCAGGCCAAGTTCAGACACTGCCTGCACACCCTGAGAGTTGCATGGATGAGGTTAATACAGGTAGATAGCCCTGAGGTAAAATAATAGCCCTGATCTAACTAAATGGCAGGTGAGGCCTATATTTAAAAGACATTTGGATTTCCTATATATGGATAGGAAAGGTGCAGAGGAACATAGGCCAAATGCAGGTCGGACGAGGCATCTTGGATAAGTTGGGCTGAAGGGCCTATTTCTGTGCTGATTGAGTCTATGACTCCTGCTTCTACTTCTTGTATTACTACAGACTAAATCCATGTCAGCGTATCTCTGTGACAGGTTACGGTAGAAGAGAACAGTACTCCACATGTTCAACAATTGTCAAGATTCAGGTTTGAATATCTTATGGACACAAGGAGTAACTCAGCGGGTCAGTCAGTATCTCTGGCGAACAGGGATAAGCCTATCTGTGTTCTCCAGAGATGCTGCTTGACTCACTGAGTTACTCCGGTGTATTGAATAGCTTATCCTTGCACATCATGATAAAATAAAATTAACCAAAAACATACAGGAATAGTACAACCTCTTAATAGGCTATGCAGAGCACTATTTACAGTACAAAGGTTTTACTTTCAAGATCTACAGCCCATAAAGATAAAGTTCCGAGAAATGAGTGACCAAAAATAATTTAAAATCTATTGAACACTGTTGGCACAGTAAGTTTACTAAGTTATAACAGCCAGGAAGGATCAAGCTTTAACCCCTAGACTAGTTGTGCCAGTTTAAGTCGTCACTTTATTTGTTTTCTCCCTTTCCCAGTCCTGAAAATAAGTCTTTGACCAAAAACATTAACCGTTTCCCTTTCCGCAGATGCTGCCTGACCCGCTGCATGCTTCCAGCATTCCCCTTTTTGGATTCATATATACAGCATTTGCAGTGTTTTTGAGTTGCGGTCACACTGGGAAGTTACGACAGGCCTGCATTAGCCACGGTGGGTCTCAAGAACATTAGCGGTAATCCCTGCTGTAGTTTCTCTTGTGAAGCGTGAGGGAAGAGAGAGTCACCCTGTCAAGCTTGCCAAGGTCTGAGCTGTTAAATATCTAGCTGTACACTGGCATCTTGGTCAAGGGGCAGAAACACCTCGGGGGGTCCCAGCAGAGAGATAAAAGACGCAAGGAGAAGGGAGGAATGCATCCGGGCGCTCAATCATAAAGTGGAGTGCAGTTCAGGGAAGGAATGTAAATAACGAGTGAGAACAGCAAGCAGATAAATCAACCGGAATGACATTCCCAAAATTCCAGACTAACACCTTCCTTTGTTCCACTCTCCCACGGAAGGCAGGGAGTTTCTGCGGCACCGGCCACTCCAGTAATCGGATTCATGTCTGAACGAAGGAGAAGAATAAAAGGTGGAATGTGAGGGTGCAGTCAGCCTTCAGGCTGCTTCGACACAAAGCCATGTCTGTGCAGGGATGGGAAGCCAGCCACAATCTGCTCAGCTCTAACAAAACTCTGCTCTGGCAGGCTGTGTTTGCACTGCGTGGCCCCAGCTCAATTGCCCTGCTTCCTCCTAAATGTTTCATTACCACGCATGCTAGGAATGAACTCATTCCTCTTGCAGAGGTGGCAAGCCCTTGCAACAACACCCTCAGCAGCAGCAGCTTAGCACAGCACAGAGCAGCCTGCCTGGGCTGCTGCCGTACAAGGTTTCTAACAGACAAGTGAAACGGCCCCTTGGCAGGCCTTCAACTTGCAGCTGACTGCATCAGGGAAATTTACAGCTCGATCAGAGCCCTGGCCTCGCATCACTGCCAGCACAAAGCAGCTGACGGGGCAGGCAGTCACACGGAGGCCCGTACCAACGGCACTCTTTCACTCCACGGAGCTGGCATCAAAGACGGGCACAGACCCCCTGCCGGCTCCACTGTGGACCTGCTTTGTGACACACAATCTGCTCACCCCACCGCCATGCCCCGCAGAGCTGCAGCTTGATTTCAGTGCAAATTCCAGGTGGATGATATTGCTCAAGTTAAATATGTTTGCAATCCAGGGACTTAGCAAACAGTAGTGAATCAGACAGTTCACTTGAAGGTTAATATTACAAAGGGCTACATCCAGCAGCTGTCAAACAGACTGGTGGTGGGGGGGTGGGGGGAATTTGCATTAACGACATGCTTTTGTGGATATCCCAATGCATGTCAGAGTCAACAAAGCATTGTGGAAAACTAGTTACTGTTGTAACATGGGGAAGGGCAAGAATTATGTGGGCCTACTTAATTCTACCTGAATGGGTTCAGTGAAGGCAGCTTTTCAAAGTAATCTGGGACATCTACCATACAAACAAAAAAATTGCACATACAGTGAGAATGCAATTGTGGTCGGGTAGAGAGGTCTTGACTGAATAATTACAGTCAACTGCGCTTGGCAACCACGCTGTTATAAATGACTGACATTAAACAGTAAAACACTGCAAATCCTCAACAAACAGACAGCACTGAAAGCTAACAGATGTAAAGTGCTGGGCACAAGATACAATGAGAACGTGGGGAGAAATATATGTACTTAAAAAAGAGGTCAGCTATATAATCTGGAGTCAGTGCCTGTAAGGATGGTACAAACAAAATCAATTAGCCCTTTCAAATAGGAACTGGGTGAATGCGGGAGAGAATAATTTGCAGGGCAGTGGGGAGAGAGCAACAACATATGGCCGACCGAGCCACATCTGGCCCAGCAGATGTTTCTTCCCGATCTCTCTTGGAATTGCCTTATTGCCTTCATCATGACAAGAGCCAGATAGATAGATGTCTCCACAGGTGAAATGTTTGCTAATAGGGAGTTCACACTGATCCAGTAGTGGTGGTGGAGCAGTGATTAAGTATCGGACTAGAATCCAGAGACCTGAACCAACAAATTGGAAAACTGAGAATACCACCTATTCAAGTGTGAGAAAGAACTGCAGATGCTGGATAAAGTCAAAGGTGGACAAAAAATGCTGGAGTAACTCAGCAGGTGAGGCAGCATCTATGGAGAGAAGGAATGGGTGACATTTTGTGTCTACCTGCCACCTATTCATGTTCTCCACAGATGTTATCTGACCTGCTGTGTTACTCCATCACTTTGTGTCTTTTTTCCCTAAATCCCACACGGTAGCTTTGGAATTTAAATTCAGTTAATAATCTGGAAGTATAAAATCTTGTGTTTACTAATTTTCTTTAACAAAACTATTGGATTGTAGTACAATAGAGAGTGGCACGGTGGTGCAGCGGTAGAGTTGCTGCCTTACAGGGCCAGAGACTCAGGTACGGTCCTGACTATAGGTGCTGTCTGTACGGAGTTTGTAAGTTTTCCCCGTGACCCGAGTGGGTTTTCCCTGGGATCTGCGGTTTCCCCCTACATTCCAAAGACGTACAGGGTTGTAGGTTAAATGGCTTGGTAAAATTGAAATTGTCCCTAGTTTGCGTAGGATAGTGTTAATGTGCGGGGATCGCTGGTCGGCGTGGACGGTGGGTGAAAGGGCCTGTTTCTGTGCTGTATCTCTAAACTAAACTATACCATTTGACTCCTTCCATTTCCTCCAAATACAAGGCGTAGCTATGGGCACGCGCATGGGCCCTACCTATGCCTGCCTCTTTGTAGGGTACGTCGACCAATCTTTGTTCGAGGCGAAGCAGGGCCCTATCCCCAAACTCTACCTCCGCTACATCGACGACTGCATTGGTGCTACCTCCTGCACCCACACACAACTGACCGACTTCATCCATTTCACCACTAACTTCCATCCGGCACTCAAATACACCTGGACCATTTCCGACATTTCCCTACCATTTCTAGACCTCACTATCTCCATCGCATGTGATGGACTACTGACCGACATCCACTATAAACCCACTGACTCCCATGGCTCTCTGGACTACACTCCTTCCCACCCTGCTTCTTGTAAGGACTCCATCCCCTACTCCCAATTCCTCCGTCTACGCCGCATCTGCACCCAGGATGAGGTGTTCCACATCAGGGCCTCGGAGATGTTCCCATTCTTCAGGGAACGGTGGTTCCCCTCTTCTACTATAGATGAAGCCTTCACCTGGGTCTCTTCTATACCCCGTAACTCTGCTCTCACTCCCCATCCCCCCACTCGTAACAAGGTCAGAGTCCCCCCTGTCCTCACCTTCCACCCGTCACATACAACAGATAATCCTCCGACATTTTCGCCACCTCAAACGGGATCCCACCACTGGCCACATCTTCCCATCTCCCTCCGTAACTCCCTGGTCAATTCGTCCCTTCCCACCCAAACCACTCCCTCTCCTGGCACTTTCCCTTGCAACCGCAGGAAATGCTACACTTGTCACTATACCTCCCCCTTGACTCCATCCAAGGACCCAAGCAGTCTTTCCAGGTGAGGCAGAGGTTCACCTGCACCACCTCCAACCTCATCTATTGCATCCGCTGTTCTGGGTGTCAGCTGCTCTACATCGGTGAGACCAAGCGGAGGCTTGGCGATCGCTTCGCCCAACACCTCCGCTCGGTTCGCAATAACCAACCTGACCTCACGGTGGCTCAGCACTTCAACTCCCCCTCCCATTCCGAATCCGACCTTTCTGTCATGGGCCTCCTCCATGTCCAGAGTGAGGACCACCGGAAACTGGAGGAGAAGCACCTCATATTTCGCTTGGGCGGTATGAACATTGACTTCTCTAATTTCAGGTAGTCCCTACTTTCTCCTCCTCTTCCCAGCTCTCCCTCAGCCCACTTGCTCTGCCTCTTCCTTTCTTCTTCCCGCCCCCCCTTCCCCACCGTCACATCAGTCTGAAGAAGGGTCTCGACCCGAAACGTTGCCTATTTCTTTCGCTCCATAGATGCTGCCTCACCCGCTGAGTTTCTCCAGCATTTTTGTCGATACCATTACTGATATTTTTTAGCATGTATATCTGGCACCCTTTCCCGATCTGATCTATATACAACTCTAAACCACCCATGTGGCTGTCCTTTATATGCCCTCGAGAATGGCAAGTCACCCAAGTTTAACAGCAATTCAGGGTTGGCAATACATCCTAGCCCCAGCAATTACTCCTAGATCTGAAATTTTAAAAAAAAAGAACATGGGAAGTTGTCTGGTTTCAGTTAGATAAACTCCAGCAGCAGCACTTTGACAATTTAATGATCTCCAAAACCACGTGAAACTCACCAGATACAATTCAGTAAACATACTACCTTAAGGCTTACAGAGGGACAGATAATGTGTACAATATAGACATTACATTGACATTTTGGAAGCTCAGGTCTTTTCCAGTGCTTTAATTAGAAATTCATACAGATAATGGTAGAACTGCAGATGCAAAGAAAGACACCAAAAGCTGGAGTAACTCAACGGGACGGGCAGCATCTCTGGAGAGAAGGAATGGGTGACGTTTCGGGTCAAGATCCTTCTTCAGACTGAAGTCATAAGGGTCTTGACCCGAAACATCCCCCATTCCTTCTATCCAGGGATGCTGATCATCCCGCTGAGTTATTCCAGCATTTTGTGTCTATCTTCAGATAATGGTCATGGTTTCTTTGGGATCAGCCAGTGATTTGGCGAAATATACTAAATAAATTAATGGTGAGCAACAAGGGTGGGAAAGGTTAGCAGCTCAAGTACTGTTTCATGCAGTATTTTCTTTCAGAGCCTTGATGCCAACTCTGCCTCAGAAATACTGATCGGAACATCTGAAACTTGATTCACTTAAACCTACAAACTCTCGTTTCATAAAAATTAGAAATTCCTCTAAACATATTCCCAGCACACAGAACAATAATATAGGTTCAGACAAGAGAAATAGAAGAGTGAAGCAAATTGTTCACATTTATTATCACATATATAAGGAATAGCCCTCCAAGTTAATCCAACCTCAGATGAAGAACTAGATGATCATTTGTAAATAATTAATTTGGGTACAAATTTATAGCAGGGGGTAAAACTGAAGGAAGTTTGAAAAACGGTTGTTATTAATATCATCTTTCTATGTGGGGTCAAGGAAAGAGCGTTCACGTTGTGGCCCTCTTTGCACCACTACACACAAGAAGCCATTGTAAGCAGATGCCGAGAAGAGCGTTCAGCTCTGGCTGAACAAAATTTAATCTTGTGATGTGGACTCGATAAGAAGATCTTTCTAAGTATTCTCCTGATTGGTTAATCGTTAAAATAACAGACATATGAAATTGCATCAATTGCATAAATTGGATCAAAAACCCAGACTGCTGAAGCATTGACTGCCTTTAAAAACGATCCTGTGTAAATGATGCATTCTATTCCACTGAGGGAATGTGTTTGAATGAAATAGCTATTGGTTTGTTGGTTGGTAACAAGAGGAACACAAGCTGGACTGCTAATAAACTTTAGATTTTCTGTATTGCTGCAATGACTACACATGAGTATTTGGAGACATTCAAAACAACACATTTCCCATGTGTAGATTGTAGAAGTAAGTGACTTGCACTGTCAGTCTGGCTGGCTCCCTGCAGGAACAATAGCAGCACCGGGCACTGACCCAAAGAACAAACAGCCATGTCCTTTGCTGTAACTATGGCACCACTACACCCTGGTACTGTAACCTCCGTTCACTGAGCAGCACATTAATACTGAGGCCACAAGGTGATACTGATCAGTCAGCAAGATGGCAGAGCAATTGCCGATGGAATTTGATCTGGATAAGTGCAAAGTTATGCTTTTTGGCAGCATGAATGAGGGTATGGATTCATTCAAACACAATGAGTGGCAGGACCCAGAGGAATCATAACCTTGAAGGACAAGTTTAAGGACCCCCTGAATAGGACTGATAGAGAAGGTGTAGAAGGCAGCATATGGGGTACTTGCCAAAAAGAAGACAGGATATAAGAGCTGGCAAGTTGTGGCATATCTGTATAAAATATCAGTCAGGCCACACTGGAGCACGGTGTGCAGTTCTGATCACTACACTATAACCAAAGGACATGATCGAAGCAAAGTGCTGAACTCAGCTGATCAGGCAACACCTGTGGAAGAAAAGAAGAGATGATGTTTTGGGCCACGACTCTTCTTCAGACACTGATAGCAGTTGAGGGAGGCGGAGAAATCTGAAGAAGGGTCTCGACCTGAAACTTCATTCGTCCATTCCCTCCACTGATGCTGCCTGAACTGCTGTTCCTCCAGTACTTTGTGCTTAGCTCAAGATTTCAATATCTGTAGTTCCTTGTGTCTACATAACAAGGACATGATTACACCGGAGAAGTGTAAAGGAGATTCACAAAGGAGCTTAATTTGTTTTCCCTGGAAGTACAGGGCGCTGGTGGGGGGGGGGGCAGACAGAAGTATGTAAAATTAAGAAGGTCGTAGTGGAGACAAGGAAACATTCCTGAATAACAGACGTAAATAAAATAGAAGGCATAGGTTTAGGATGAAGCTAGACATTCAGAGGGAATCCGCGGAAGAACATTTTCACTCAGAGGGCAGTTGGCCTGTATGAGAGTGGAGAGATGGTTGACAGTTCTCAACATTGAAGTATCTCGGTGAGCACTTGTGTTGCCGAGCCTGAGAATGCTATGGGCCAAGTGCAGGTAAATGGAATAAACATAGATGGTTACGAGGAGCGTCCCAAAAAGACATGTCACCTGCCCATTCCCTCCCCAGATGCTGCCTGACCTGAAATTGTCCAGCACTTTGGGTTTTGCTGAAGATTGCAACATCTGCAGTCTTTACTTTAGAGATACAGTGTGGAAACAGGCCCACCAAGTCCACGCCAACCAGCGATCACCCCCTACACTAGATCAATCCTACACATTAGGGACAATTTTACAGAAGCCAATGAACCTACAAACCTGCACATCTTTGGAGTGTGGGAGGAAACCAGAGCACCCAGAGAAAACCCACGATACCAAGGAATTCCTAAAGATGTGATTGGAGTGGGATACTATCCTAGTGGCTGGGATTTTAATGTTATTATTATCCATCAAAATCTGAGGGCCCATACCAAAACCTACTGGAAACCTCACTTCTACTCAACTTTACTACTGATGATAATAAATCTCATTCAATCGTTCAATTTAAAACTCTTGTTATTTTGCTACTAACTGCTCCAAAACCAAACTGACTCAAGAAAAATGATTGCAACGAGGTCCAGGGTTTTGGTTTCATATTTGATACACAAGGATGGCAAAAGAGGACAATATTTGAACATTTGTTGCTAATGTCCACCAAGAGACATCGCAATGTGTGGAGAAAGCATTTCCTCAGTGAGAAATTTCAATGCTCAGCAAGTTGAGGCTGTCAAAAATATATGGGTAGAAATTTAGAATCTCAACCCAAACTGAATTTAAGAATTCAGATGTGTTGGAAGGTACTGCAGATGCTGGTTTACACCAAAAATAGGCACAAAGTGCTGGAGTAACTCAGCAGGACAGGCAGCATCTCTGGAGAGAAGACGTTTCGAGTGAAACAGTGAAAACAATATTCATACCGAGACCCTTCTTCAGACTGAAGTTGGTCGGTCTGAGGAAGTGTCTCGACCCAAAATGTCACCCATTCCATCTCTCTCCAGAGATGTTGCCTGTCCTGCTGAGTTACTCCAGCATTTTGTGTCTGTTTTCCAAGATTCCAGAGGCAGCTTGGCAGATGTTTGGGGTTACATTAAGAATTTAATTGTGTGATATCTGTCCATTTCGCCGCAATCTGAGAGTGAGAAAGTTGTGCCATACCCATCCAACAGATAAGAACTTTCAAATCAATCTGAAAACACAATAGCATCACATGCAATCCAATCTCAGCAACCTGAAGCTTGCCAATGAGGATATCCTGATGAAATCTCTGATTTCAATAATAAATGCAATTTATCTTTGTTTCAACCTGATTTACACTGCTTCACCAATAGTAAGCTTATAGTTTCCTGGTTGACTCTATTACGTTCTGGGCAGTCATACCCTAAAGTACATTGCATCTTTATTTAAAAATCAGACATTTACCCAGTGACCAAGAACTAAAGGCAAGAAGGAATAAAATGAATAGATGAGGTTCTCATTCCTAATGGTTGCGCAGCTGCCTTTCTTAATGGTGCAATTATCCAATTTTCAAAACTTGTATTCAAAACTTTTCAAGTGTTGGCTGATAGATTGTAGAAATCTATCTAAAGGCTCAGGGCAGTAAATGGGGTTTTGGATGGTAATGAAGGGCCTCGCTATTGGGAGGTGAGGGTGTTTAGTGTCTACAGAGATATACCCTGGACAGAGTGAAGTCTGATGAAGGGTCCCGACCCAAAGCGTTATCTATTCATGATTTCCAGAGATGATTTCTTCAGCCTGACTTGCTGAATTACTCCAGCACTTAGTGTTTTGACTAGAGAGTTGGAGCTGCTTTAGGTGGTGGTCATTTGTGAGGGGGCCGCGGAGAGTAGAGGGCAGTAAATGATGAAGAGGACAGGGGATTGATGAGGGAAAAGACACAAGGGAGGAGGAAAGGAAGGGGGGGGGAGAGAAGGTACATGGGACGGAGCGATGATGCACGGCAGAGGGGGAAGGATGGACCGTGGAGAAGGCGAAGTGTTGAATCGTTTGTTTCCCGCAGCATCATTTCCTAGTTTGTCCAGAATGCCTCAAGCACATGAATCATTTGCAAACACTGCAAGCAACCGTTGATAAACAAGAGTTCTAACTGATGAGTATTGACCGTAGGAGAGGATACACTAATATATATCTGGGAAGGCGGCTCAACCGTGGCTGACGAGGGAAGTCAAGGATAGTGTTAAATCCAAGGAATAGGCATATAAATTGGCCAGAAGAAGCAGCAAACCAGAGGACTGGGAGAAATTTAGAACTCAGAGGTGGACAAAGGGGTTAATTAAGAGGGGGGAGGAAAAAAAACAATGAAAGAAAGCTTGTGGGGAATATAAAAACTGACTGTAAAAGTTTATTTAGCTAAGTAAAAAAGAAAAGATTAGTGAAGACGAATGTAGGTCCCGTACTGTCAGAGACAGGTGAATTTATAATGGGAAACAAGGAAATGGCAGAACAGTTAAACAAGTACTTTGGTTCTGTCTTCACTAAGGAAGACACAAACAATCTCCCGGAAATACGAGGGGACCGAGGATCTAGTGGGAGGGAGAAACTGAAGGGAATCCACATTAGTCAGAAAACGGTGTTAGGTAAACTGTTGGGACTGAAAGCAGATACATCCCCAGGGCCTGATGGTCTGCATCCCAGAGTACTCAAGGAGGTGGCCCTAGAAATTGTGGATGCATTGGTGATTATTTTCCAATGTTCCCTCGACTCTGGATCAGTTCCTGTGGATTAGAGGGTAGCCAATGTAACTCCACTTTTTAAGAAAGGAGGGAGAGAGAAAACAGAATTATAGACCAGTTAGCCTTACATTGGAATGGGGAAGATGCTGGAGTCGATTATTAAAGATGTCATAGTAGTGCATTTGGAAAGCAGTGACAGGATCGGTCAAAGTCAGCATGGATTTATGAAGGGGAAACCATGCTTGACTAATCTTTTGGAATTTTTTCACGATGTAACAAATAGAATGGATAAGGGAGAGCCAGTGGATGTGGACTTTCAAAATGCCTTTGACAAGATCCCACACAAGAGATTAGTGTGCAAAATTAGAGCACATGTTATTGGGGGTAGGGAATTGACATGGATAGCAGACAGGAAGCAAAGAGTAGGAATTAACGGGTCCTTTTCAGAGTGGCAGCCAGTGACTAGTGGGGTGCCGCAAGGTTCGGTGCTGGAACCCCAGTTGTTTACAATATTTATTTAGACGAGGGAATTAAATGTAACATCTCTAAGTTTGCGTATGACACAAAGCTGGGGGGCAGTGTGAGCTGCGACGAGGATGCTATGAGGCTCCAGGGTGACTTGGATAGGTTGGGTGAGTGGGCATAAGCATGGCAGATGCAGTATAATGTGGATAATGTGAGGCAAGAACAGGAAGGCAGATTATTATCTGAATGGTGTCAGATTAGGAGATGGGGAGGTGCAACAAGACCTGGGTGTGCTAGTACATCAGTCACTGAAAGTAAGCATGCAGGTACAACAAGCAATGAAGAAAGCTAATGGCATGTTGGCCTTCATTGCAAGAGGATTAGAATTTACGAGCAAGGTGGTCCTACTGCAATTGTACAGGGCTCTAGTGAGACCACACCTGGAGTATTGTGTGCACTTTTGGTCTCCTAATTTGAGGAAGGACATTATTTCTATTGAGGGAGTGCAGCATAGGTTCACCAGGTTAATTCCCGGGATGGCGAGATTGACATATGATGAAAGAATGGGTCGACTGGGCTAGTATTCGCTGGAATTTAGAAGGATGAGAGGGGATCTTATAGAAACATATAAAATGCTTAGAGGATTGGACAGGGTAGATGGAGAAAAAATGGTCCCGATGTTGGTGGAGTCCAGAACCAGGGGTCACAGTTTAAGAATAAGGGGTAGGCCGTTTAGGACTGAGATGAGGAAACACTTTTGCACCCAGAGAGTCGTGAATCTGCAGAATTCTCTGCCACAGAAGGCAGTGGAGGCCAAAATACTGGATGTTTTCAAGAGAGTTAGATTTAGCTGTTGGGGCTAAGGGAATCAAGGAATATGGGGGGGAAAAAAAACCAGAACGGGGTACTGATTTTGGATGATCAGCCATAATCATATTGAATGGTGGTGCTGGCTCGAAGGGCCAAATGGTCTACTCCTGCACCTATTTTCTATGTTTCCACATATCCTTATGTGACAAAAGCTTCAGATTCAAAATCTCCAGTAAATGAAGTGGACAGCAGGCATGTATTTCTCCAGTAGAGAACAGTTCGTCAGAATAACTCTCCATCCATCTTGTTCATTCCAGCAACATCACAGGTTACTGGTATAGCAGCCTTTGCCCCTGGGATAAGCGAAGCAACAAGAACAATTCTGTGAGTCAGCAAGTGCAGGGAATTCCTGGGAATCCAAATGAAGCATCACAGTGAGAGCAGCTCGAGAGAGAACACACTCGGGTTTCTGCTCAAGCTGCTATGAAAATTGGATAAAGCATTTCTATAATTCACAGAAAATGCTGGAAACACTCATAAGGCCATGCGGAAATGGCGTTGTTGAGAGGGCAGAACCCCGAGTGCTGCAGGTCACAAGTTCAGCTTCCAAGAAAGCCAACAAAATCACAGCTTTATTCTGAGACAATAACCCAAGTAGGTGTTTAGTGGACAAGCACCCATCACAGGCAGAGTGCACAAATGCACAGGTTAGATTTCTGGACAGAAATAAAAGCATTAACCAATTAAACCAAAAATTTGCTCAACTACCACAGCTGTTTATAAAATAATCAATAGCTGGTGAGAAGAGCTGGAAACTGACTGCAGGACTGTCTGTTTGTTACAAAACCCATCTGGGATTGTCAGAAGCAGAGGCATGCAATCTGAAGCTCTGTGTCGCTGCTCACTGTCAAATATCAGATAGTCTGTTGCAAATCCGATAGAACACCAACGCTGCCTCAAAACAGGTCCACTAAGCCCCTGTCATCATTTCAGGTGAATGAGAACCAGTTCAGTTTGATATACCCTGCATCCCGAATTGATCCCAACAACATTCAGTCTCCATCCACCTCCTATAGATGTAAAATGCTGGAGTAACACAGCTGGAGACTTTGGGTCGGAACCCTTCTTCAGACTGATTGAACGGGGGGGAAGAAAGCCGAGAGAGAGGTGGGGAAAGGGGAGTGGTAATAGGCGATCACTGGTGAGGGGGTTATTTGATGGACTGAGACCCAAGATGAAGAGCCCAAAAAGATGAAGAGTTGAACATTGTTAAGCTTAGGGACAGAAAAGTTGTGAATTTGGTATCCATTCTAAACTGTACAAGAAGACGGGGGGGGGGGGGGGGGAGAGAGAAACTGGTGCAAGGTCAGTCAGGCCTACGGAGTGGGGGGGGGGGGGGAGTGTGCGGGCAGCAGGGGGGAAAATAGAGGGCGAGGGGTGGTTCTTGTGCCGTTCCTTGTTATTCCATCTACCTCTCCCCTCCTTGCCCTTACTACCGCACTCTGGGCAAGAAAAGCAGCCATAACGACAAGCAAAGTTTTCAACATTACAAACAGGAACCATTGAACAGATGAGGATACAGGGAGCAAGCAAGACAGGTCCAGCTGGCTGCTTCTGTCTATAATTGGCAACTTCAGTGAAATCACATTCACTGTTCCCGGAGGAAAATGAAATAGAACGTAAACAGTTCCCAAAGTTTCTAGTTTCGTCAAAGTGAGACCAAATGTAGACTCCCGGCCATTTCACTGAACACTTACGCAGGGGTCCGCATTGAATCTCCCGGTTTCCAACTCTCCTTTCCATTCCCATGCTGAGTTTTCTGTCCTTGGCTTCCCCCATTGACAGAGTGAGGTCACATGCAAATTGGAGGAGCAGCATCTCACATTTTGCTTGGGTAGCTCACATTGCAGCGATATGAGCATTGAATTAAGTCTAAAGTCTTTTGTGGCCAGCCATGATTTTTTTCTGGTGTTTTCTTGCCTGCAGTTCTTCACCCCCACTCCCCCATCCCCCACCCCCTGCTTTCAGTCTGAAGAAGAGCGAGAGAGAGAGAGAGCGACCCGAAACGTCATCTAGTATTTTTCTCCAGAGATGCCACCGATTTCAGAAATCAAATTGCTGGCCACTTTTGTTTCGTCAAAGGGAGTTCAGAGGTCTAGCAGCAGGAACCCAGAAGTTGTGTGATGCATTGCCTGCTTCTGAGGCCCGCCACCCACTGTCATTGGGGGTTGCTGCGAATCAGTCAGATCCATGCCAGTATTTAATGACTGAAGTGAACAGGCACTCCTTGGGATGGAACATTCTGTACTGCACAAAGATCGCCCCATGCCAAGACTTGTCGTCCTTGTGCCAAAGGCAGGCTGTCAGGTGACATGGGGCTCAGACAACACCTCCACCGTGCAACTTTGGGGAGTTTCTGACAGCAGGATAACCAGAGATCTTGAAGGAAAATTTTAAATCAGCTCATTAAATAATCCCAGAAACCGCTTTCACATGGTCACGGGCTTTTTTTTTATTTACACAAACAATCCTTGACCTTGCCAATTGAATGATCAACCATTCCTAAACAGCCTTTGCAAGCTGCTCCATCTCTTCACACCCCCACGCTCACTTTTGAGCAAACATTTAGAGCCGTCCGTCTTAAAGTTTCCTGTGACAATTCTTAACAAATTATGTACCCGCGATGCACTTGGAATTTCCCCATATTCAAAGATTCTTTACAAATGCATGCTTTTGCTTTATAATAATCTCGTTGTTTGAGTTACCTCGACTAGGTTGCACGCGCAGCGAGGCGGTATGGGAGCCTGGACAAGGCTGGGTGAGAGAAAGGTACATAATGTCTTGAAACAAACCTAAAGCAGTAATGATAGGGGATTTTAATCACATACAATAAAGCAGATTAGGGATTAAATTAATCAAGTGTAGTGGTAAAAGTTTCTTCTACCATTTAAGGTTTTGAATTAACCACAGGACAGATTATTTTAGATCCTTTTTTGTATAAGGAACTGCACATGCCAAGGGAAAAGTAATTATAACGTGAAAGAATACAATATAGGGTTTGAAGGCAACAGATGCAAGAATACTCTAAATGAAACTTAAATCAATTCAATGGACTTGAATACATCCATTCAAAACACACCCGACAACATTCTGAAGAAAATTCTCAACATGAAACGTCACCTATCTATGTTCTCCAGGGATGCTGGCTGGTGCAAAGAGTTACTCTTGCATTGTGCCTTTTTTAAAATCCATTCAACGTGCAACGTGTGCTCAAGTAGATTGAAAAATATATAATAGATAAACAGAGTTTAACATTCAATGAAATGTTTCAGAACTGTAAATAATATTTGTATTCCATTGGGAAATAGAAAATCCTCAGGGAAAGTAATCAAATTGTGGTTAAATTCTCTCACTGAGAAACCCTGTCTCTTTCTCACTGACACACTCCTTTCTCTCCCACAGGTTCCCTCTCCCCCTCTCTCTCTCTTCCCACACACACAGGAACACACCATCTCTCTCACTGACACATACCATCTCTCCGAACAGACTTATAATTTTTCCAAAACTACTGGGAGAGTTTGCAACGGTGGAGCAAAAGTGAAAGAGAGTGAACTTTTACGAAACACAAGAACACGGTACAAATGAAGCATGGCGGCTTGAGAATAAACACGGCTGAGACGGGAGTGATTATGTGGTGAATAAGTGGGCACAGAGGTATGTGAAAAGTGTAGGATGGAATTAGAAAAAGGAAGTGAGGATAAGAAGAATGTAAGAACATAAAATTAGTGGGAAACATAAAAGGCAACTCCAAAGTCATTTTACAAAGAGTGGTGCAGTAATTTACTGGTTATGTTATTGAACCAGTAATTCCAAAGAGACGACAGATGTACTGGAGACACAAATTCAAATCCCTCCACACCATCACAGTAAATAATAATTAATTTAATTAAATACATTTATTTAAAGAAACATTATCGGAAATGGTGATCACCATCAAATGCAATGACTAACCTCCTCAAGGCCTGGGCCAGCCAATTAACTTCAGACCCACAGCACTGTGGTTGATCATAGAGTCTTCTGAAATAGCCTAGCCACACTATTATATCATATCACCACAAAAACAACACCAAACTGCAGACACAAGTGACTGCTGATGCTGGAATCACAAGCAAAAAACAAAGTGCTGGAGGAACTCAGTGGGTCAGGCAGCATCGATGGAGAGAATGGCCAGACCATGTTTATGGGTGGGGCCCTTGTTCAGTGAGCCTGAGCTGAAACGTCGTCTATAAATCCCCTCCACAGATGCTGCTTGACCTTCTGAGGTCCTGCAGAGTTTGTTTTTGTCCCCAAAGGACCTCTGCAAGTCACAGGGTGCTGCGAGCTCATTATGTTCTAGACTCTAAATGCTAGCCTTACCGGTGAAGGTAACTTTCACCGCACAAAAGGAAAGAATGGGGAAGTTAAAGGTTTTATACTTTTACTGCAGAGGGCACAAACTACATATCAAGAAAAGTAACGATCAAAGGTTCTTGGGAAGGTGGAACTTAGTAGATATATAGACATTCATGGGACTGAAAGCAGTTACATTCCTCCATCAGGTTGCATATTGTAGATTGGCTATAGCATGTTAGCCAATTAGAACGCCTAGTAATTATAACCCCGCCTAATTATAGCATTCACAGTGTAAGATCCTACCCACTGTCTACCGGTACCAGTAGCAGGTGTTGTCCTTGTGGGTTAGTTGACGCAGAGGGGCTGACAATTCGCTAAGTTTGGGAATGGATTTGCCCAGGTAGTTGACCATACCTAAAATCCGTTGCAGGCTAGTGACGTCAGTTGGTACCGGCAGCTCGTTGATTGCTGCAGTCTACAGCGGATCAGGTTTTAACCCGTTGCTGGTGAACACGTGACCTACGTAGGTGACTTCAGGAACTCTGAACTTGCACTTCAGAGGGTTCAGTTTTAAATTAATGTCTCTGGCACGGTCCAGCACCTTACGTAGGTTGCATCTCGGCCGTAAACTAGGATGGCGCAAGGAAATTCTGCGAACAGTTGTTCCATTGCACGCTGGAAGACTTCGCTAGCGGTGTTGATACCGAAGGGCATTCTTAGGAATCGGTAACGTCCAGACGGGGTGGCGAAGGTTGTTAACGCCGATGAGGCACGGTCTAACGGGATTTGCCAGAAAGAACCTTTAGCATCCAAAACTGAGAACACTGTTGCATTGCCGATTTGTGTGGCTACGTCCTCGGTAGTTCTCATTGGGTAATGTTGGTGTTTGATTGCTGTGTTCAAATCTTTATGATTGATGCAGATGCGTAACTCCTTCTTGTCTTTTTTTGTGGTGACGACCATGGTGGAGACCCAGTCAGAGGGTTTGCTGACTTTGGCAATTACTCCAATAGAGACCATGCGTTTTAGTTCATTGTGTATTTTCTCACGCATGTCATGCGGGATGCGGTGAGGAGCACGTACGATCGGGGTGACCTTATGGTCAACAATGATCTTGTATATTGTCGGTAGTTTGCCGAGTTTGTCGTCAAACAAGTCTTTATAGTTGGATAGCATCCGTTTCGTTGTTTCCTCCGTCAGACAGAGTTAGTGGGCAGCACGCCCGAAATAGACCAGACCCAAGTCATGGCA
Source organism: Raja brachyura (assembly GCA_963514005.1). Next base: position 12,534,591 of record OY740820.1, read on the forward strand.
GGCATTGATGCCTAGCAGGGTCTCAGAACTTGGTTGGACGATGTAGAAGAGTCTGTTCTTGGTCTGTTCATTGATGGTACATTTGAGATCAGCTTTACCCAGCGGGTGAAGAATTTCCCCTCCGTAAGCATGTAGAGTGGAGGAGTCTTTTTTCATGAGCTCAGTGGTCCTTATTTTGTTGAACATTTGGAGTGACATGACATTTACTCTGGCGCCGGTATCGACTTTGGCGATCAGAGGATTGTTATTGATTATCATGGTCACCTGATCCCACTTCTGACACCATGTGAAGAGCTCAGACTTACACAGGTTGAAACACAAGCATCTTTATTGTTCAGGTCATTAACTTCTAAGCAGGTCATCAAACGTTCACACTGCTACTGGTACCGATAGACAGTGGGTAGGATCTTACACTATGAATGCTATAATTAGGTGGGGTTATAATTACTAGGCATTCTAATTGGCTAACATTGACTCACATATGAAGATGTGTAAGGGGAATGTAATAAAAAGGAACTGTAGATGCTGAGTTATACCAAAGATAGATACAAAGTGCTGGAGTAACTGCGGGTCAGGCAGCATTTCTGGAGAAAATGGATAGTTGACCTTTCGGGTTCAGGTCTGAAGAAGGGTCCCGATCTGAAATGTCACCTACCCATTTCTCCCGAACCTGACCTGCTTAGTTACTCCAGCATAAATTTTGTGTCGATAGTTGTAGTGAGACATGTGATTTACTAAATTCCGCTACATTTTGCAATATGGCTTTCAATTGGAAGGAAAACAATGTACACCACTGTTAAGAAAGGTGAGAAGGGCTTGCAAGAAGTAATAGTTGATTGCCTCAACCTGCAGTTGAGAAACGGCAAGTATCTGTTAATGAGGAAGTATTAACATGTTGGTTTGAAAGATTTACAAGGCACAGCCAATGTGGTTGAATGAAATAAAATCAAGTACAGGTTGAACAGCGCTTTACTGCACCTTCCGTTACAGAGCCTTTCTGGATTATCCATTTGTTTTGGACTAACAGAGATCATGTGATAATGAAACGACAATGCACCCCTGACCCGCTAATGACACCGCTTCCCGTGCCTCGAAAGCACCATGCAGTGCCAGAAACTTAAAACACAACAAATATAAAATGTATTGGAAGGAACTGCAGATGCTGGTTTAAACCGAAGACAGACATAAAAAGCTGGAATAACTCAGCCGGACAGGCAGCCCTTCCGCCCTTCGCCAACCCTCCCCCACCCAAGTCGCACCAGCTTCTTGTTTTCACCCAACAAACAGCTCACAATGGCTTGTTTCTTTTATCATTGTTACTTCTGTGCACATTTTTAATTAATTGTTCTTTATCTTTCTACATCATCGTTTATATCTCTCATTTCCCTTTATCCCTGAATAGTCTGAAGGAAGGTCTCGACCCAAAACATCATCCATTCCTTCTCTCCAGAGATGCTGCCTGTCCCGCTGAGTTACTCCAGCTTTTTGTATCCATCTTAAATATAAAATATAAACTGAATGTGAATGGAATGACCTGCCGTCCCATCCCCGGCTCCCAGCGTCTCCATTGTCGTTTAAATGACAGCAATTGTGTAAAACTTCAGTGTAACCACACCTGGAGCACTGCGTGGAGTTCCAGCTTATGGTGGGAGAACCTTGAAGACAGTGGAAAGATTCCATTGGATTGTGCCAGAGATGAGAGCACTGTCCAGTGACAAGAAATGAGATCATCTCACTGCAGTTAAGAGGAATGAGAGATGATTTCATTGACACACACACACACGTCAGATGCAGCAAGCTGCAGTCTAGAACAAAGTGCCACAGTCAAGTGATAAGGCATCAGCTGTGTTAGAAAGAGATGGAGAAATGTATTCATTTAGTGGGATGTAAATCTTCTGAGTTTTCTGCCAGGGTTGATTCACCAACTGGCCAGAAAGACAGCACGTGGACTGGAGATGTACAGTGATCTCAGCCCATGCTGCGGGAGCACAGGTAGATCAACTATGAAGCTCGATTCCAGAACGAGATTCAGTTCTAACGTGATTCATAGCTTAAGGGCCTGTCCCACTTACGTGTCCTTGGCACGCTAATTAGGCCACCTCGTCGTCGCGTTGAGGCGCACGGGCATCGTGTGGCCTCGCGGGGCCGGTCCCACAGAGAAGCACGGAGGGGTATGAAGTTGTGCGCGACATCGCGCGGCGCTCCGAAATTTTCGCGTGCCAACGGCCTGTCGCGTAACTGACGGCCAAAGTGGGACAGGTCCAAGACCCTGGCGCGACGCAACGTCTCACCTTCAACAGCAGCAGAAGCAGGCAAACGAACGCCGAACTCGGCCTGAAGCTCATGGCTGTTGCGGTCCGGATCCGCCCCCACTCCTACTCCCATAGTGGGATGGGCCAAGAAAATTGAAGATAGACAGAAAATGCTGGAGTAACTCAGCGGGACCGGCAGCATCTCTGGAGAGAACCAATGGGTGACATTTTGGGTCAAGACCCTTCTTTCAGACTGAAGAAGTCTCGACACGAAACGTCACCCATTACTCCTCTCCAGAGATGCTGCCGGTCCCGCTGAGTTACTCCTGCATTTTGTGTCCATCTTCAAATGACGTCACGCGTTCCAGACGGCTGTGCAGTCGAATGAAATGGCGCGCGACCTTCGTGGGATCGGCGCGCCTCAACGCGACCACGAGGTCACGTAATTAGCGTGCCAAGGACATGCAAGTGGGACAGGAGCTTTAGGGAGCGTTATATGGCCCATATTTGTTATAGTGTGATCACGATCAGAAATCCTATTTATATCTGCGCTTTGAAGGCAACTCCTGCCTGTTTGGCTATAACATGATTTTTTATAAGGCAACGTTTCTTAGGAAAATTACTGTCACTTGATATAAAATTACCTGCAATTTAAAGTGTAGGTGATGCTATCATGGGAGGCGCACCTGCTGAGTAAATACAGCCTTTCAAGTCCATGTATCTCAGTCTTGTTTAAATTTATTCTTATGTTAATTTGTCCGTGAAATATTGAGGATTTAGAAATTCAAAGAGCTGCTTCCTCTTTGGTGGATAGATCCTAATTAAAAACATGAAGGACTTTGAGTAGAAGTCCTGGACGTTCATGCTCTTGCCCAGGGCGTCAAATGTTTATTCAGGATGATTTGAGAACTGTATAATATTCACAATTGGTTGAGATTCGGGTCGGATCTCTGCCATTTACCATGCTAATCATTCCCTCTAAGTTGTGTAAAGGTTGCAACTGAAATAATGCCAAAAAAGTGCCAATTTAAGAATATGAACATACCAGGACAAGCAGCCCTTCCTATTTGTTCCGTAACTCCGTAAGGACATGTTGATTCCCCCTCCAACCCCACGTTCTTATCTTAATCATTCATCCTTCGTGTCCAAAGATGATCACTCATTTGCCACAAGTATCCTGAAACAACAAAAGCAGCTTTCCCTGGAATATGCTACCCGCAACAACATATTGTTAAGACTTGGGGAACGCTAGTGGCGATATCTTGAGGACAGTCCGTATTACAGTGAAGGAGGTGTTGAATGTCCAAAGATGGATGAAGGTAGATAAATATCCCAGGCCTGATCACACACATCCAAGGATGTGACGGGAAGCTAGAGAAGAGATTGCAGGAGTCCTGGCTGAGATCATAGTGAAGTACCAGAGATTGGAGGGCGGCTCATATTGTGCTTTTATTTAAGAAGGGCGACAAAGAACCTGGCAACTGTAATCCAGTAAACCTAACATCTATGGTGCTGGAGAGGATTCTGGGGGATAAGATATACATGCTTATGGAAAGACATGGGTTGATTAGCAAGAGTCAACATGGTTGTGTGGTGGGACGGAAGACACAAAATGCTGGAGTAACTCAGCGGGTGAGGCAGCATCTCTGGAGAGAAGGTTTGGGCGACGTTTCGGGTCGAGACCCTTCTTCAGTGTGAGATGCTGCCTCACCCGCTGAGTTACTCCACCTTTTTGTGTCTACCTTCTATTTAAACCAGCATCTGCAGTTCTTTCTTACACATGTTGTGTGGCGGAAGATGGCTTCTGATGAATTTGATTTTTTGAAGAAGCAACCAGGAAGGTTGATGAGGGGAAGGCCAAAGACATGGTTTATATGGATTTCAGCAAGACATTTGATAAAGCTCTACATGGTAGACTGCCCTGGAAGATTAGATCACATGGGATCAAGAGAAAGCTAGCGAACTGGATACAGAATCAGCTTCATGGTGTGAAGCAGAGAGGTAGAAGGGTGTTTCTCAGACTGGAGGCCTGCGATGAGCCCATGGCCGTTTGTGGTTTATATCAATGATTTGGATGATAATGTACAAGGCATGATTAGTAAGTGTGCAGATGGCACTAAAATAGATGGTATGATCAGATGGTAAACAGTGAAGATGCATCAAGAATTACAGCGGGATTTTGATCAGCTGGGGAAGTGGACCGAGAAATGGTTGATTAAGTTTAATTCAGAAAAAGCATGAGGTGATGTTGTGTTGAGGATGTCAAATCTGGACAAGACATTCACTGTGAACAGAAGGCCCATGGGGAATGCTGTAGAACAGAGAGATCCAGGAGTACAAGTACATACTCCCGGATGGTGGCATGGTAGGTAAAGCGGTGAAGAATGCTTTTGGCATGTTGGCCTTCATCAGACAGGGATGAGTATACAGGTTGGGACGATGTGTTACATTTGTACAATATGTTGGTGAGGCAGGCTTGGTGAATGGTGTTCAGTTTTGGTAATTCTGCTATAGAAAAGATGCCATCAGGCTGGAAAGAATGCAGAGAAGATTCAGTACGGCATGGAAATAGGCTCTTCAGCCATATTTCACTTGGACCACTCACTGTTCAGTGGTATGAATATTGATTTCTCTAACTTCAAGTAACCCCAGCATTCCCTCTCTCTCCATCCCTCCCCCACACAAGTCGCACCAGCTTCTTGTTTTCACCCAACAAACAGCTTACAATGGCCTGCTTCCTTGATCATCATTACTTTTTTGCATATCTTTCATTCATTGTTCTATATCTCTCTACATCATCATCTATATCTCTCGTTAACCCTTTCGCCTGATTAATCTGAAGAATGGTCTCGACCCGACACATCGACCATTCCTTCTCTCCAGAGATGCTGCCTGTCCCGCTGAGTTACTCCAGCTTTTTGTGTCTATCTTCGGTTTAAACCAGCGTCTTTCCTACACTCTTCAGCCAACCTAGTCTATTTACAAGGTTGCTGCCAGAACGCGAGGATCTGAGTTATAGGGAGAGGTTGGACCCGCTAGGGTTTTATACCTTGGGACGCAGGAGGCTGAGGAGTGATCTTAGAGCAGTATATAAAATCATGAGGGGAATAGATAGTGTGAACGCACAGCCTTATTTTTCAGCTGAAGGAAATCAAGAACAAGGGTGCATAGTTTAAGGTGAGAGGGGAAAGGTTCAATCTGAGGGGCAGCTTTTTCACACAGGGTATTGAGTATATGGAACAAGCTGCCAGACGAAATAGGTAAAGCAGTTATAATAACACCATTTATAAAACATTTCGATAGGTACATAGATAGGAAAGGTTTAGAGGGATTTGAGACAAATATGGGAAAATAAGGCAAACTTAGGTTGAGTTGAGTTGAGTTGAACCAAAGGGCAATATGACTCCTATTTGGACAAACTTTGACTGTGTAACATATAGAAATATGAAGTTAGTCACCTAAACATTTGGACAAGGAGGTAGCTTTTAAGCAGTGACTTAGAGGATGAATTAGAGATTCTGGCCAAGGCCACTGGTGGCAAGGTCAGCAACATTGCAAAGAATAAAATTAGGATGTGAACGAGGCCAGAACTAGTGCAGCACAATGTTCTCCAAACACTTGGTGTTGTTTTGATTCTCCATGCACTGTTGGAGAAGGCCAAGACTACTAATACAAAAAACCATTCATGTGGACAGACAGAAAAGAAAACAGATGAAATGTGTGTAAACAAGTTAACAAAGCTGTGCCCCTCATGACAGTCTGCTCTCCCACCTTGCTCAACCGAAAAGGTTTCCTTCCCACAGCAACAACAGCCACTGGCTTATCTTCAAACCTCTGCCTCTCTTCTCTGGAAGTGAGATAGCTATCAAAACCACAAGGAGGAAGTAACCCAAAAGCAGGCAGCAAACAGAGCAGTGCAGTCAGGCAGCAGGTTTAACAATCGCCTGCAGGGCCTTTACCAGAGGAAGTGCAGGTCAAGGTCTCCTGTGGGCCGAGCAGATGGTTGAATCGGAGCACCTAACAGTTTGTCAGGTCATGAACATTGGTTTGTATCAACCAGCCAGATGTAGTTACACCAAAAATCAGCAGCGCAACACCTCAATGATGCAAATCTGGTGCAGCTTCACACCATCATTTATGCAAATGGAATATATAAGGAACAAGCTGGTGGAGCTGCTGGCTGCAGCCCCGAGACCCCGGTTCAATCCTGATCTCGGAGGCTGTCTCTGTGGAATTTGCACATTCGCATGGGTTTCCTACGAGTGCTACGGTTTTCTCCACAAGCCAAAGACGTGCAGTTAATTGGACGTAGGTTAATTGGCCTCTGTAAATTTGCCCTTAATGTGCAGGGACTGGATGAGAAAGTGGGCTAACAAAGATCGAGTACAAACAGGTGATCAATGATCGGCATGGATTTGGGCGGGCAAAGGGGCCTGTTTCCATGCTGTGTCTCTAAACCTGGTTAGGAATTTGCAGATGACAAAAAGATTACTGGGGTCACTGACAATGAGGAAGGTTGTCAAGGTCCAGCTGCATTTGGAGTATTGTGTGCAGTTCTGGTTGCCCCATGATAGGATGGAAATGCTTTGGAAAGGGTATTGAGGAGGTTTACCAGAATGTTACCTAGATGAGGAGGCATTAGCTACAGGAAGAGGTTGGACAGATTTGTTGTTTCCTCTGGAATGCCGGAGGTTGCAGGGAGGCCTGATAGAAGTATATAAAATTATGAGAGGCATAGATAGGGTAGACAATCAGACCTTTTTCACAGGATGGAGAAAGCAACGTTTCAGGGAGATGAGCGGCACAAATCTTTTTTTTTTTTTACACACAGGGTGTTGAGTGCCTGGAATATGTTACCAGGGTAGCTACGGTAGTGGCATTTAAGACTCTTTTGGATAAAAATATGGATATGCAGGGAATGGAGGGATATGGATTATGTGCAGGTAGGTACAAGATGATCGTGGCATCATGTGTGGCAGGCACTGTGGGCTGAGGGGCCCGTCTTGTGCTCTAGTGTTCGACATAAACTAAAGCCCATTGAATTACAGTCAGTAACTGGGCAGGGATGGACTTGAAGGTCATAGTCGACAAGAAATTTGAATCCAGAACACAAGGGGATGAATGTGCATGAAATGTTGAAGAAGACTCAGAGAAAGCCCACGCAGGTCACGGGGAGAACGTAGAAACTCCACGTAAACAGCACCCGTGGTCAGGCTGGAACTTGGTCTCTGCCGCTGTAAGGCAGCAACTCTACCACTGCGCCATACTGCAGAGGTCTACATCAAGGAGGTTTATCCCAAATATTAGTTTGCTCGCCACAAACCATTAAGCCATTGCTTTGGGCATGTCATCACATGGGCTAGATTGAGTAAGGACAATAGATTTTATATGGGCTTTTACACCATGCTGATAGTTTCACAGTCACCATTATTAAGTAGTTTTAAATTAACATTTCTGATTATTTAATTATATTTCACAGCTTCTTTGTTAGGACAGTTAATCCAGGGTTCAGGATACCATCTGGTAACTCAACCACTGCCCCACAGTAGCTCCCACAGTAAATTACTAACACATACCAACAAATTAAGGGAAAGTGCGGCAAAGGGAATTCAGTGTTGACAAATGTGAGATTTGGATCTCAACGAGACAAAACAGGATACAGTAAACTCTGCTCATCCGATACCCAAATGTTTGGAGTGAGAGTTGCAGATGTGTGGAGCTCCAGATGTGTGGCTGGAGCCAGGGTGAGGGTTAGGAATGGGAACACGGATAGGTTTGTAGCTGAAGCCACGCTGACATAGGATAAAATGGGGAGAGGAAGCCACTTCTGATATATGAGAAGACCACAATAGTCCATTTGTCCGAAATATGAAACCAGGCATTTCAGGGGAACCATTTGGAATTTTTTTGGAAACTCCTCTACATGCAAGTAATAGCACAAGTTTAGAAGTATCTTTCATTAAAGGCAGATTAATTACAAATTATAAATGAGATTATTTTAAATAACTAAAAGTGGTTAATGTATATAGGACAATAGATACATGGAAACGGCAACGTTCAATCATGATCTCACAGAACGGCCAAACGGGTTTGAGGCTAACACACCTGCCCCTCTTGCCTCAACTGTTCCTGTGGGTCGGTGGGAAACAAGAACAGTTATTATTTAAAGCTAGAACACAGAGAGACTAGATGGTTTTCTAAATGGGAATAATGGTGGAAGATAACCCCATGCATGCCTGCCTGCCTCCTTGGAGTTGTAATGGAGGGGCAATGCCAAAGATCGAGGACTGGGCAAGCTTAATACCAACAATAAACCAATACCAGTGTGATGATCACTCAGGATCCAATTATAGAGCTGAGCTCTGAAAATACTCAGCAACATTATTAAACAAAAACAGAACCATAAACCTGGTTTCAAGGAAATAATCTGCAAGTAATTTCAGTTTATATGGGGAAAGTAAGGTTGGAATGTTCCATCAAGAGCAGGCAGCAACAAAGATCAGTCAAAAGTTATAATAGCTTTAAGATTACAGGCTGAAAGTGCATTAATAACCATGATTATTATTTGTCACATCTCGCAAGGCATTCTGTGGTGAATAAATGAGGCCTCACATTTGATCTTTGTCATGTACAAGATAATGCCCGAATACCTGATGTACACTAAATAATTAACAATCTTTAGCAGCTCGTGCTGGATCGGAGAGAGGGGGAGCTGCTAGCTTTGACTACATTTCAGTTTTTTACTTGGAGGTTAAATGGCTTTTATTTTAAAGAGCAGTCCAAGGTTCTCTATTTAATCTTAACCTTGTGCATGGAAAAAGATTGAACAGAACTGAGTGTTGGATTATTTGCAAGCGAAAGTGGTGGTGTCTCTTAAACACTCTCTAATGAGGAGCATTGGATGGTTCTGTGAAATGAAACACCTGCAGGGGAACATTTTTGGTATTGTTGTGCATTAGACCTTCCACAAGGAAGGGGGAATAGATGATGCCGTGGCTAAGCTCTTTGTGAGGTGGGAAGTAGCTGCGATATTGCAGTTGTTGCAACTTTGTGTTTTACAGCTGGAATCATACCAAGGCTAAAGGATAAAGTGACAGTGTAAAGCGTTTGCCGTTTCAAGTTTCAACGTGCCTGTCTCTGAACTGGGGGAGGTAGCTCAGGCTGAGAGAGGAAAGATCATCATGACACATTCTTGAGGGTTTGTAAATCGAGTACTGCACAAGAGGCGTAAGCAAATCCAGCTGTCTCAGTCTGCCCAAGTCCAATTTGTGCAAATGAAGTCCATGTGAAAAGTCTCCACTTGTTGGTGTGAGCTATTCCAGGGCTTTGAGGTGAGTGTTACCACATGCACTCACAACTCTCACCACAGTTGGAAACAAAACACAAGCTCAAGTGGATGACTAAGGTTTTCCTAGTCGGAGTGCAATGTTTGGGGCTTGCTGCGAATGTGGTAATCTTATCTCGGTATGAGTGCTCAAATGACTAACGCTGGGCCTAGCTGTCAGCAGCCCTGATATTTGAAACACTCTGCATTAATTTCACTTCCCCCGTGAGCAAACTGCACTTTGTGGCCTGTTACTTCCCTTGGCAGATTGAAAGTTTAGCCACAATTCTGGTTGCACCATATTCAGCAGTACAACATTTTTGTACATTATTTTGTTCTGCTTTTTTAAAAAAATGTTTCCCCCGCTCATTTAAAAGAAATTATGTCAAATTTAAGATTTTAATTCACAGAAAATCTTCAAAATAATGCATTAATCACTTCCACAGAACAGGAGGAAATTAAAAATGGGGAGGAGAGGAAAGGGGAAATTGACAAAGATACTCTCATGTACAGACTATCATGTGAGATCACAGAACAACGGGCCCCAAGTAGTTCAGAACAAAGTTCCAATAGGGTGTAGGAAGGCACTGCAGATGCCAGTTAACATCAAGATAGACACAAAATGCTGGAGTAACTCAGCGGCAAAGGCAGCATTTCTGGTGAGTAGGAATGGGTGACGATTCGGGTCGAGACCCTGCTTCAGATTGAGAGTCGGGGGAGACGGAGACTACAGATATGGAAGGGGAAGGTGTGAAAATGACAGATCAAAGCAGACGCTGATCAAGAAAATGTAAAATAGTTCATCGTTAGCTAAGGGGAGGGTGACAGTCACATTAAGCAAGAGGAAACTAGTCGGAGAGCGGAGGTGGGGGAGGGATGGGGAGAGAGAGGGAAAGCAAGGGTTACTTGTAGTTAGAGAAATCAATATTCATAATGCTGGGGTGAGTTTTGAAATGTTTCCGCTGTAATACAAGATAAAAATGCCTGGGAGATCATAAAGTAGCAGCTCTGTGGAGAGTCATCACTTTTGAGCTACTGTACTGCACACTCCAGCACATCGTGGCTCGAAGTTTCAAGTCAGCAGCAGGGGCATGCTGAAGATCAGTCCTTTTGTGGCAAGGAGTCAACTTACATTTTCTGGATGGCACCTCCCAGCAGTGAAGGTCACATCCCCCGCCAGCTCCATCTCACAGAAACGATGTCCTCGAGTCCCAATGATGAATGGTCACATCTGCCGTATGATGGCATAACCTCCTTGCAACAGTCGTGCAGTTAGAATATAGAACATAGATAAGTACAGGTACACAAAAGTGCTGGAGAAACTCAGCGGGTGCAGCAGCATCTATGGAGCGAAGGAAATAGGCAACGTTTCGGGCCGAAACCCTTGGGTTTCGGCCCGAAACGTTGCCTATTTCCTATTGCCTATTTCCTTCGCTCCACAGACACTGCTGCACCCGCTGAGTTTCTCCAGCACTTTTGCCTACCTTCGATTTTCCAGCATCTGCAGTTCCTTCTTAAACACACTAGATAAGTACATCACAGGATCAGGCTCTTCGGCCCACTATGTCTGTGCTGGACATGATGCAAAGATAGGCTAATCCCCTCAGATACAAGGGGACTGAAGAAGGGTGTCGACCCGAAACGTCACCTATTCCTTTTCTCCAAAGATCCTGCCTGCCCCGCTGAGTTCCTCCAGCATTTTGTGTCGACGTTTGGTGTAAACCAGCATCTGCAGTTTCTTCCGACACAATTAATCTCCTCTGCCCATGCGTGATCCATATCCCTCCATTCCCTACATAACTATTTGCCTATCTAGACATAGAGACATAGAAAATAGGTGCAGGAGGAGGCCATTCGGCCCTTCAAGCCAGCACCGCCATTCATTGTGATCACGGCTGATCGTCCACTATCAATTACCCGTGCCTGCCTTCTCCCCATATCCCTTGACTCCACTAGCCCCTAGAGCTCTATCTAACTCTCTCTTAAATCCATCCAGTGATTTGGCCTCCACTGCCCTCTGTGGCAGGGAATTCCACAAATTCACAACTCTCTGGGTGAAAATGTTTTTTCTCACCTCAGTCTTAAATTACCTCCCCTTTATTCTAAGACTGTGGCCCCTGGTTCTGGACTCGTCCAACATTGGGAACATTTTTCCTGCATCTAGCTTGTCCAGTCCTCTTATAATTTTATATGTTTCTATAAGATTCCCCCTCATCCTTCTAAACTCCAGTGAATACAAGCCTAGTCTTTTCAATCTTTCCTCATATGACAGTCCCAGGGATCAATCTCGTGAACCTACGATGCACTGCCTCAATCACAAGTATGTCCTTCCTCAAATTAGGAGACCAAAACTGTACACAATACTCCAGATGTGGTCTCACCAGAGCCCTATACATCTGCAGAAGAACCTCTTTACTCCTGTACTGAAATCCTCTTGTTATTTGTTATTTGCCTATCTAAAAGCCTTTTAAATGCCGCTGTAGTATCTGCCTCCACCACCACACCTGGGAGTGTGTTCCAGACACCCACTGCCCTCTGTGCAAACAAAAATGCCGTATCCATGTCCTTTAAACTTTCCCCCTCCCATGCTAAAGCTATGCAGAGGAATTTGACATTTGCACCCTGGGAAAAAAGTCAAGTGTCTACCTTATCTATGCCTCTCATAATGTTTACATACATCTATCCTGCCACCCCTTAACCTTTGGTGTGAGAAAACAATCCAAGTTTGTCCACCCTCTCCTTGTAGCTAATATCCTCTAATCCTGTTTTCCACCACTCAAGAGACATGCCTCCATCTACATTTTACACATCGGGTTTTCCAATCACATCATTTACACTTTACTGCCTTTTGAAGGACCAAATATTTCTAATGCTGACAAACTCGAAAGTATTTGTATCACTTTAATTTATCGACACTAACTCCCGCCCAAATTCAGATTTGGTGAAGTATTGTGCAGCGGGTCCAATGCAAGCTGGATTGCACATTTAATTAAAGTCAATCTCTTAAATCCCCTTAAGATTCTCGTTGGCACTGTATCCAGCGTTTCATTTGCTGTTCCAAATTTCCGACACTCCAGCCACAGAATCAGAAAATACATTATCTTGGATTATTAATCTTGGCCGTTTGGAGCTATTTCACTTTCAATGTACTGGCTACTCGGCGCAACATAACCCTTACCTCTCCAGAAATGTGCGAGTCATACGGTACAGAAACCCCACCGTAAACAACAATGATCCGCTGAGCCTTGCCATGATCGGCTTAACGTGGATCTGAAACACCCATGAACCCAAGAACATCGCATCACAAAGTGTGATACATTGAGACACATCAGAACTACAAGTCCTGGTCAACCTCCACAGAGACAGAACAAACTATACATAGTGAAGAATGCCTCGAGGCACTTTGAAAGACAACGTGAAAATCTTTCGGCAATGCAAAAATCTCACCACACTCACTATTTGCTCCCTGCAACGGAGAATTCTCTCTTGAATTGCTGACGGTGCAATTTCAAAGCGACAGTTTTCATGGGCTCCATGTGGCATGGAACGTCAGAGGGGAGACTCAATAGAAATATGTAAACTTGTGAGAGGCATAGACAGGGAGGAAGCTTATCCCGAGGGCGGAGATGTCCAACACCAGAGGGCATGGCTGTTATGTAAGAGCTTAATGGAGATGAGCAGGGAAAGTTTTCTTTTGCACAGAGAGTGGTTGGGGCCTGGAACACATTGCCAGGAGAGGCGGTGGAGGCAGATATCATCGTGGCGTTGATGAGGCTTTTAGACATGCACATGGAAGTTCAAGGAATAGAAAGATATGGATCATGTACAGACAGATGAGATCAGTTTAACTTGGCATCACGTCCGGCATGAACATTGTGGGCTGAAGAGCCATTTTCTCTGCTGTACAGCGCCACAGTCTCAAATGCAATTACGGGTTAGCAATAACTTATCACACCAACCAGGCCTTGTGAGTGAATTTTAAAAATCTTTTCATTTCCTTCATTACATGTTCCTCCCTCTCAAGTAGATAGCAACCTTTGTTTCTTGTATAACGCAGGTTAGGGCAGCACGGTGGCACAGCAGTAGAGCTACTGCCTTACAGCACCACAGACTCTGGTTCGATCCTGACTACGGGTGCTGACTGTACGGAGTTTGTGCGTTCTCCACGTGACCACGTGAGTTTTCTCCAGGTGCTCCAATTTCTTCCCAAACTCCATAGACATACAGGATTGGCTTTGGTAAAAGTTGTAAGTGTTTCTAGTGTGTAGGATAGTGCTAGAGTGTAGGGATCGCTGGTCAGTGCGGACTCGATTGGCCAAAGGGCCTGTTTCCGCGCTGTATCGCTAAATTAAACTAAAGCCCATACCAGGAAGTAGGAGAGTATTACTGATGCCAAGTAGTTTACAGAATCAGATGACACATCACCAGTAAATTAAGAAACATCCATCAACATGCTGCTTCTCAATAAAGAAAGGTCCCGAGGAGTTCACAATTTAAGGAGCAGATGAAACTATCAGATTTCTCAGCCTTTCATGCTAAAGGCATTAAGACGTCTTCCTTAAAATATCTTCTCTCGACAGACCTCCCACCACCACCTCCTCCCTCATCAGTATTGTCTGACTGTTTTTAAAAGTCTTTCATAGATTAGAACTTTAGCATTGGTGGCGCCTGTACGATCCATTGAACGACGTAATGGATCTCCGCAAGTGTTACGCTTTAGTTCTAAACCACTGCCCTTTTCCCTCTTTCAAATGATGATGCATTTGGCAGCACACTGCCCTACGCAGCAGTGGGGAGTTGCTGCCCTAGGGCACCGGAGACCCAGGTTCGATCTTGACATCGGATGCTCGTCTGTATGGAGCTTGGACGTTCTCCTTGTGACCACGTGGGCTTTCTCCGGGTGCTCCGGTTTCCTCCGACTCTCCAAAGACGTACAGATTTGTAGGCTTGGTAAAAATGTAAATCGTCCGTAGTGTGCGTACGGCAGTGTTAGTGTGCGGGGACTTGGTGGGCCGAAAGGCCTGTTTCCGTGCTGTATCTCTAAGCAAAACTAATCTCCCTTGAACTTTAAACACATACATTTGACCTTCATCAATTAATAATGTGCATCTCCTGACAACTTAAGAACAATTCTCTCAATGGTTTTCAACTTATGGAAACAAACGCTTGACAAAGATATTTCTTTCCCATTACACTTGATCAAAATCTCTTTCTAATTCTGAGCAATATACGAGCAGATTTGTCTTTTTTCCACAAGATCGTCAGCTTGCCTGGTAATTGTTTTCTGTAAACTGTGTGTGGATTTGCCACTGACTCGAAAGACTCTTACCATTTAAGGGTATTTTGTAAGGAAATCCTGGAACATGCCTGAACCTGAGGAACCCAACCAGTCAGAAAACTACATTCCAAATACTGCAAGCAAACGGAAATCATCACTGCAAAAACCAAAACACAGTTTCAGTTTGGCCCACTCATAAATCTCCATCAGTTCCCTCCTGAAACTCTGCTGAACCTTATTCAGTCTCACAGGGATATTATCATAAGCAAATCATGCCTGTTAAGAGGACTGCAAGCAAGTCAAAGACCAGCAAAAAATACCAGAAGTTATATACATTGCATTTTCTACTTCTATTTAGCTGCAGGGCATTATGCTTTGCAAGACAATGCAACACATTCCTGTTCAGAATTAGTCCTCAGTTACACCCTACATTCATTAGTTCTCCAAAGATGCCTCATGCAAATAAAGAATATTCAAACAGGTTTGGTTTCCAGCCAACCAAGGTAGGAACAGTCTGCTCATAGAAGGTGACAGTTCAGAAGGTCATTCAGGCCATCATATTTGAAGAGGCCTTTTTTAAATCCTACCTGGCATTCCTCCACACTTTCTCCACAAATTTGTAAACATTTCCATATTATTTAGCACGGTTCCTTTGGAATATAAAAAAAGTGCGGATGCAGGTTTATACCAAAGATAGACCCAAAGTACTGGAGTAACTAACTAAGTGGGTCAGGCAACATCTCTGTATGGAATTTGAAACGGGTCACAACTCGAAAAGACACCTATCCTTTTTCTCCAGAATTGCTACTTGAATCATCTTCTTTTGGAATGTTATTGAATCAACTTCCACAATGATTTCAAACATTGCTTTCAACATCACTGCTTGTTGCATTGAAAATGTCTGCTATTTCCTCAGCTTTGTCAATAAGCTTAAATCTACCACCACCTGTAGAAACAGTTTATCTTCAGTTGAGAGAATGATTTACTCCTTAAAACTATCAATGTTGAATGTCACTATTAAATCTTTCATGTTTAAGAAGGAACTGCAGATGCTGGAAAATCGAAGGCGGACAAAAATGCTGGAGAAACTCAGCGGGTGAGGCAGCATCTATGGAGCGAAGGAACTAGGCCGCCCCCACACCTGTGGGTTTTCTCCGAGATCTTCGCTTTCCTCCCACTCTCCAGAGACGTACTGGTTTGTAGGTTAATTGGCTTGTTTGAATTGTACATTGTCCCTAGTGTGTGTATGATAGTGTTAATGTGCGGGGATTGTTGGCCAGCGTGGACATGGTGGGCTGAAGGGGCTCTTTCCGCGCTGCACCTCTAAACTAATTGTTTATTTCAGCTGCTTTTGCAGACAAGATTCAAACCTTGCCTGAGCTCCCAACTATTTTGCCAGTTGCAATCCTTCCACACGTGCAGGGTAACAGATACGCAGCTATCAATACTTTAGCAAAGTCACACCCAAGACATGTAGGAAGGAACAGCAGATACTGGTTTACACCAAAGATAAACACAAAATGCTGGAATAACTCGCGTTCACAAGTTATTGGAGTAGAATTAGGCCATTTGACTCATCGAGTCTACTCCGCCATTCAATTATGTCTGATCTCTGCCTCCTAATCCCATTTTCCTGCCTTCTCTCCATAACCCTTGGCACCCACTCTAATCACGAATTCGTCTATCTCTGTTTAAAAATATCCACCGACTTGGCCTCCACGGCCCTCTGTGGCAATGAGTTCCACAGATTAACTACCCTCTGACTAAAAGAGTTCCTTCCTCCCTCCTTTCTAAAAGAGCGCCCTTTAATTCTGAGATGATGACCTCTGGTTCTAGACTCTCCCACCAGTGGAAACATCCTTTCCACATCCACTTTATCAATGCCTTTCATATTTCTGTAAGTTTCAATGAGGTCCCCCCTCAACCTTCTAAACTCCAGCGAGTACAGGCACAGTGCTGTCAAGCGCTCATCATATGCTGACCCACTCATTCCTGGAATCATTCTTGTAAGCCTCCTCTTGACCATCTCCAGAGCCAGCACATCCTTCCTCAGATATGGGGCCCAAACTGAGTGGGTCAGCCAGCATCTCTGGAGAAAAGGAATGGGTGACGTTTCTGGTCACCCTAATCCATTTCTCCAGAGATGCTGCTTGACCCGCTGATCTACGCCACCATTTTTTTGTCCATTTCCACATCTAAGATGACTAAATAAGCTGAGTGGACAGTCTACCACATGTCCCACAGCGGAAAGCAGAGACCAGCCAATGACACCAGGAGATGTATAGCTCTGTCGGGCTGTGGTGATAGTGTCTGTTGGGGAGCATTTTCAACCACTATCGCCATTGTGACACATCCATACACATAGCCAGTGTCGTCATTCACTTCTTCCATGAGCAACAGTTTACAATTTGTATTGAAGGCTCTCACACCCCCCCCCCCCCCCCCCCCCCCGTTGCTAATATATACAAAGCATCAGGTGCCCTACAGTTCTTTTGGCTTGGGCCATCTTCCCATACAACGTATTCTTCAGCTTGCGGCTATTTTTCATCTCGTGCATGTGCAGACCAAGCAGCGTCTTCTCTGCTTGATAAACAGTGGGACACTTGGCCTCTGAGAAGATGAATGTGTTGGAAACATTTTCCTTCCACCAAATGCCAAGATTGTGCAGCAGACATTGAAGGATTCCCACTGCACCCCATAGATCAGACTGTGCAGGTGCCTTCAATAAACCAGAGGCTCAACATGCCAAGAAAAGCGAATGCATCTTATTTCCTTACCGTCTTCGGTTTCCTGCCAGACAATTCCTTCAAGGTTGACACTTGTCCCTGGCTCACAGGGTCCCAAGCACTCGGGCTCCGTCGCAAGTCCAACGTCGCAGGTATTGACTGCAATGGAGCGCGTGCGGACCATGATCTGCTCCACAGGAGATGCAACACCACTGTTGACAGGAGGCAGGAGATGGAGGGGTGGAGGGGCTGGGGTGGAGGCAGGCGAGTCCATCTGTGGGGGGACGAAATTTAAACACGCGTTATACACAAGAAATCAATGCTTTTTAAGACCTTTAATTCCATTCTGTTTGGAACGTTAAATTCTAAAGCTTTAACAGCTGCAAATAAAATAACTTTCCTCCATCTCAAAAGCTGCCAGCGAAGAAATAACTGAAACATTGCCAGTCAACAACAGGTTTAGAGTGGAGACCTACACAAACCCATCACACACGCGCACGCACACACACATGCACGCACACACACGCATGCGTACACGCGCATGCGCACGCACACACACGCCCACACACATGCACTGAATGTTTGAATTCCAACCTTGATATTTGGTTTTTAACGACAAAATTTCATCAATCACTACAAATTCCTTTTTTAGAGTAGGAAATATAATGAGGTCCATCAGAACATTTGAAGGCTGGGCAAACACATCCCCAGACAGATACTTCAATGAATCGTAACACAAACCCAGGTATGACCAATAATCTTCAGGACTTGTGGACTCATCTCTGAAAAGCTGCTGAGAAAAATCCACCAAAACGTTCGCAAAGATGCAAGGAACTGCAGATTCTGGTTTAGAAAATGATACAAAGTGCTGGATTAACTCAGCGGATCAGGCAGCATCTCTGGAGGGCAGGGATGGGTAATGTTTTTGGTCTAATCCCTTCTTCAGACTATTTGTGGGGGGTGGGGGAAGCGGAAAGAGAGGAGGGGAGGAGAATGTCTGGCTGGTAATAGGTTGATACAGGTGTGGGGGGGTTATTCTCCGCCTCAGAAGGCAGTGGAGGCCGATCATCTGGATGCTTTCAAGAGAGAGTAAGATAGAGTTCTTAAAGATAGTGGAGTCAAGAGATATGGGGACAAGGCGGGAACGGGGTACTGATTGTGAATGATCAGCCATGATCACAGTGAATGGCTGGCTCAAAGGGCCGAATGGCCTACTCCTGCCCTATTGTCTATTATCTATTATTGACAGATGATGGACAAGGGTTACAGATGAAAAGGTGTGATACAAAAGGATTGAAAAGATACAAATTGTGAGGCTGGAGGAAGGAATGTAGGTGGAAGAGGAGGGGAGAGGCTCAGGGAAGAGAGCGGTTATTGGAGTTATTGAAAAGTGAAGAATTCAATGCTCATACCTCTGGGTTGTGAGCTACCTAAGGCCCGGAATATGAGATGTTGTTCCTCCAGTTTGTGTGTGGCATCTGGGGGGAGTGGAAGCGGGAGCAGAACCATGGGGCACTGATGAGGATACATTTATGAGCAAACCAAAACCTACATTTTGTTTGTATTTTTTCCCACTTTAGTTTCTCTGCTGGTGATGAGAGTGAAGAAAGTCTGGCTCTTCGAATTATCGTTAAATATCATTTGGGTACCAAATATTGACAAAGGTAGCAAAATAAGGTGGAAAGGAAAGAGAGCCTTGAACAAAACAAAGTACTGGAGGAACTCAGCACGTCAGGCAGCATCTGGGGAGGGAATGTTTCTAGCCGGGACCTTTCTTCAGTCTGGGCGGTCCCAGACCTGAAACGCACCAGTCCATTCCCTCCGCAGGCGCTGCCTGACCCGCTAAGTTACTCCTGCACTCCGTACTTGGTGAACTAAACTGACGGATAAGTAAGAATTAGCGGGAGGACAGCAGTTAGCTCATGCGGCAAAACCCCAAAACTGCCACTCAATTACAGAGCCGTGGATGTAATGCAAAAGGCCAGGATTATTAGAGCACAGAATCATACAACAATGATGGAAGCCTTTCAGTTCTGAATGCCTCCAGCAAGTCCAAGTAAAGTAATTAATCTCACTCTCCTACTCTTTCATAACCATGTCATTTATTTCCCCTTTCACCCGTTTACCCAATTCCCATTTAAAAGTTCCTGCTGAATCTGCTGCCGTTATTCAGGTAGTGCACCACTGATCACAATTACGTCGAATCTTTTGTCAATAATGTTCAATCCAAGAAGCTCTGGTTATTGACCTTGCTCCCACTATAAATAACCTCTCGTACACTCCAACAAAAGCATTCATGGCCGTGACCTCTAATAAAACAACAGCTGGTCCACGAAGAATTCCTTCTACTTGTACAACTTGTGCCATTAATACGGACACACAAGGAACTGCAGTTGCTGGAATCTCAACCAAAACACAAAAGGTACTGGAGTAACTCAGCATTTATGGAAGGAATGAACAGGTGGTATTGTGGGTCCTTTCTTCAGACAGATGGAGTTGGGGGAGGGAATACAGGGAGGTGGAAGTGGGGAAAAGACGGGCTGGTACTTCCAGGCAGCAATGAGGGAATGCTGTTGAATCTTTTGGTGTAGATTGTAAGCAGAGGCACTGTTAGCTCTCTCGAGCCATAAATGACCATTGTATAAGGAACCAATTTAATCCTTGCTTAATTGGCTGGAGGTGGATAGAGATAGATTTTGTCCCACTGTTTGCTAGTGAAATGTATCACCAATATGGACTTTCTTCACCAGTCCCCCACTCAGGCTGAAGTGGCCGATTCAAACTCGGGAACCAACCCATTCACTCCCTCAATCAATTTTTAAAGGATTGGCCAGACAATACAGGAAAAATGTTCCCGATGTTGGGGGAGTCTAAAACCAGGGATCACCGTTTGAGCATAAGGGGTAGACCATCTGGGCACTGTGAGGAAAAAACCTTTCACCCAGAGAGTTGTGAATCTGTGGAATTCTCTGCCACAGAAGGCAGTGAAGGCCAATTCACTGGATGTTTTCAAGAGAGAGTTAAATTTATCTCTTCGGGCTAAACAAATCAAGGGATACGAGTGAAAAGCAGGAACGGGGTACGGATTCTGGATAATCAGCCATGATCTACTCCTTGTACCTATTTTTTTTTTTAAAAGTTTCTATGAGGATAGCACTTTTTAATATTTATTTAGTAGTCACCTGAACTCATTGTAAAAGTGATGTGTTCAACTGAGGACTGTCAACATATCTAGCTATTCCACAGCTGGACATACTTGTACAGTGCTCGGGGCTGGTGAAGACCTACAGTGCTCTTACACTCTCTGTTTTGCCGCAGTCAGCTATTCTGGTGCCCACTTCAACTTTTCAGAGTTTGGATTTGATATATTTTTTACTGTCCCTTACTGACTTGCAAGGTTGAAAGGGCACGACTTGTTCAAGCTTTGAAACCCCCAGCCTCCAGAATACTTCAGAAAAAAACATGTCGTTTGGTAACACACAAACAATACTGCAAAACTGTCGGATATTAGAAAATAGACACAAAATGCTGGAGTAACTCAGCAGGTCAGGCACAACTCTGGAGAAAAAGGATGGCTGATGTTTCGGGTCAGGGCCCTTCTTCGGACTCAAGACACCAGGTCCGTTTTCTACCAAATTTAAAGACAAATGGATGGAAGTTTGCAGATCTAAACGGTGATTAGTCCAAGAGGCGTTTTGTTCCCGGAAAGGTTTCCATTCTTGACTGAAATCAAATGGTGTCGCACGGGAAAGTGACATCATCCAGCTCGGACACAAAGCCGACACACATCCAATACTTTCCTCTAATCTTCACCGCCATGAACGTGAGATCAGCAGGCCAGGGGCAATATGGAGTCAGTGTCAGTAATAGATTGTGAAAGTGCAGTAGATGAAAGCAGAGTGCAAGAAGGGCTTTACCACTACACAGGTGCAGCAAGACGTCAATAAGGTCATCCCTTAATTAACCTGCTACACTAAAGGGGAAAAGAACAACAGCCTTTCCTGATAAATCAAGCCATCCAGTCTTGGTAACATCCGTGAGAATCTCTTCTGCATCTCTTTCAACAATGCCGTGCTCCCTCCAGCTGGGCAAACAGAACTGGACACAATGCTCCATGTGCTTTCACTGACGACTTGTGCAGTTACAACATGACGTCCCATCTCCTGCACTCACTGCCATGACCAAGTGTGCCATCTTCACCATCCTGTCTACCTTGGTCCCCACTTTCAGGGAACCATGTATCTGCTCCCCAGGTCTCTCTGTTCTACAACACACTCCATTTACTGTGCAAGCCCTGCCCTGGTTTAACCATCAGGGGTCAGGGGATATGGGGAGAAGGCAGGAACGGGGTACTGATTGGGGATGATCAGCCGTGATCACATTGAATGGCGGTGCTGGCTCGAAGGGCCAAATGGCCTACTACTGCACCTATTGTCTACCCCAACAAATTGCAACACCTCACACTTGTCAGAGTTAAAGTCCATGCGCCATTACAAGTACTTTGTGCATTCTCCCAGTTCATCGGGATCCAGTTGCACTCCATGGATATCATGGATGGACGAGGTTATACTTTGGCCATCCACTGTCCTAGTTCCTCAGAAATATCCTCCCCATGGTCAAGGCTTTCTCCAAATAATTCTCCAATTGTCTTGAATGTATTGACGGGAGCATTCACTTGTTGAGTCTGTACATTCGCCAATCTTTCTATGAAGTCAATAAATCCCAACCAACTCTCTTTTACTGAAGAAGGGTCTCGACCTGAACATCGCCCATTCCTTCTCTCCAGAGATGCTGCTTCGCTCGCTGAGTTACTCCAGCATTTTGTGTCTATCTTCTTTTACTGGTGTGCTGTTAAGGTGGATTAGCAGGCGCAGATTGATCGCAGCCAATGTTCTAAGGCAGAAGACAACAAATGATTGTGCTGGACGTATTCACTGGGTAAGGCAGCATCTGTGGAGGAAATGGATCCAAAGAGTTGCCTATCAATCAGTGTGAAGAAAGATCCTGACCCAAAATGTAATCTGCCAATAAGCCTGAAGATGGGTCCTGACCTGAAATGTCGTCTGTCCATTCCCTCCATAGATGCCGCCTGACACATTGAGTTCCTCCAGCACTTTTGTGTTTTGCTCAGAAATTCCACAATTTTATTGTGTCTCCGGAAATATTGTGACTTTTCCGAAAAGAGTGATTCCAACTTGCACAAGTGCCAAGTCACCAAATGGGTTTGATGGAGGCAGTTCCTGGGATATTCGCCAAGAAATTGTAATAACTGGGGAGGCGGGAACAAAACAGGGCTGAGAGATGATTGATGACTTTATTCTCAGCTGAAGGTCCTTTAATGACACCGTATGTGAGCAAGTCAGCGTGTTTCCCATCCACACCAAAGCGGGGTGATGGTGAGGCTCCCAGTTAGGGGCTGCAGAATGTAGGCACGCTATTTTTAACAAGGCTGAAAATTGCAATACCAATAACCCAAGGCAGCATGAAGATGTTTGGTCAATAAAGCCTCTGCTGTATTGTAAGTAGATGAAGTAGATTCTGAACGTGATTTTGAATGCAGCCGTCTTCCACTCAATGTACCGTCTGCAGATTCCCCTGTTTTTATTTGGAAAAGCTGCTGGAGTTTGTCTTGAATGGTTTCCTCTAGGCTTCTTAAGACACTATTTTCTAAATATTGATCTTGTTTCACAAGCAATTGCCTGCTGTGTGCCCCCATTCACTGGCAGATCCGACTGCAGCAACTTGATAAAATCCAAAATCAAAATGTAGTGTGGACGACTGCAGAATGTAATGATTTCAGGCATTGTAATTAGTTGGGTTTTTAAATGAGCCATTGTGGGATTTGTCTGATGAATATTGTGCAAAGCGGCTTATTGCACAGTGCAAGTTAGTGTTCAATAATTACTTGAGAATCAAAAAATAATCACAAAAGCTAGTGCTTGGACTTATGAACCGTCAATGAAGATATAGGTTCCGGAAGTCCACTTTGGAGCAAGAACTTTTCAAAGATTACCTCGGAGAAGCAGCAACTGACAAATATACCAACTCGCAGATTAGCGTTAAATGTCGAACTATATTTCACAAACTGACAAAGTGCCTGCAAGAAGTGTAAGTTTAAACTTTAAGGTTAGTTCACTGAGTGTGGCATAGAGCTGGATTTACATGTGGACATGGTGTAATGCTGCAGTTATAGTGAGGCGAGGTGTGTATTCACTGGTCACACTAACAGGTCCATTGGAAAAGGAAGAACACACAGCCCAGGGTATCCCCAACAGACATGGCGGCACGGTGGTACAGCGGCAGAGGTGCTGCGTAACAAAGCCAGAGACCTGGGTTCCATCATGGGTGCTGCCTGTACACAGTTTGTACGTTCTCTCCCTGACCTGCATGGTTTTCACCAGGCGTTGCCGTTTCCACCCACACTCCAAAGACAACAGGTTTGTGGATTAGTAATGGGTGACGTTTCAGTCGAGACCCCATCACCCATTCCTTCTCTCCAGAGATGCTGCCTGTCCCGCTGAGTTACTGCAGCATTTTGTAGCTATCTTCGATTTAAACCAGCATCTGCAGTTCTCTCCTGCACAGGTTGGTAGATTAATTGGCTTTGGTACAATTGTAAATTGTCCCTAGTGTGTGCAGATCGCTAGTCTGCGTGGACTTAGCTTGCCGAAGGGCATGTTTCCACATTGTATCTCTAACGAAACCAAATGACATGGGCCACCAACATTTAGAACATCACAATTCAATCCAGCAGTCTAAACACCAAAAAACAACAGTACTACAAATGTAT